>CM052712.1:26488736-26793378 GCA_028551405.1 Uromys caudimaculatus | reverse complement strand
TGGAGTACTACTCAGCCACTAAAAACAATGACTTAATGAAATTTGCAGGCAAATGGATGGAACTTGAAAATATCATCCTGAGCGAGGTAACTCAGTCACAAAAGAACAAACATGGTATGTACTCACTGATAAGTGGATATTAGCCGAAGCGTTTGGAATTCTTCTCATTCTTAAACAAGGAAACTCAGATGTAAATGAGTTCATGCCAGTACCTGGGACCCACAGGCCAGTACCCAGTATGTCCTACTTGCTGGGTTTCTCTTCTCATTGGAATAAATGTGCCAACTCTCCCCTATGCAGCGTGATTGTTCCACAAACTGGTACTCAATGCCCCCATCAAAGCTGACAATGTGCAAACCCCAGCCTTTGTCATTTGATGACTTCGGGAGCCACTCATCTTTAGTTTCCAGGTTCAGACAAACCAGGGAACAAAACCAACTAAATGTCTCCACTGGGAGTGGGACAGGCTGTGGCAATAGCTGCTCCAGTCATGAAATGGGAGAGCTACAGAATTCCATTCTCAGGCCCCAGTGCACAGAACCACCCACAGCAGTCTTCCCCTCCCCTCTGCAAGACACACCTAGCCTCTTGGGCTGGACACGGGAAGATCTATGGAAATATCTGGGTCCAGTTGGTCCATGGCCTATGGTAGCAGCTATTGTTTGGGGAGGGAATCCACTTAAGGTACCAGAAGGTGTTCCCGTATTCCTGGGTGTTGAAGCACAGGAACACAAGCACCAGATGTCCTGAGCCTGCAGGGAATGCTCCCTGTCCAAAAAAGATTGGCCTCTCCTTTATCTTTGCCACAAGAAGATTCCCTAAAAGGAGCCCCACCCTGGGCTCAGCCTGGAAATTCAGGCAGAGAGCAGGTCTAGACACACTCACTGGAGGCATCGTGATCTGAAGCAGCTGTGTTTCTAGAAGGATCTGTCACTCAGCAGCGATATTTGAGTGGGTGACTAAAACCAGGAAGAGATGGTGCCTGCAAATGCACTCGGCTGATTGCAGGGGTCTGAGAAGCAAGCTGGACACTCCTGCAGTTTTTATTGTTTAAAGATTTATCTATTTTCATTTTATGTGTTGGATGTTTTGCCTGCATGTGTGTCTGTTTGCTGTGTACATGCAGTGCCCATAGAGGCTAGAAGAAATCGTCAGGTCCCCTGTAACCGGAGTTACAGACTGTGGTTAGCAGCCACCTGGGTGCTGGGAATCTGGAATACCAGCCAGTGCTCTTAACTGCTGAGTCATCTCCATCCATACAGCAACTTTTTAAGTTTATTTCATTTTATGTGTATGAGTGTTCTGCGTACATGGAAGTCTGGCAACCAAGTGCATGCCCAGTACATGTCAGTGTATGTCAGAAGAGGGCATCATATCCCCTGGAAATGGAGTGACAGGTAGTTTTGAGCCACTATGTGTGTCCGCTGAAGGACCAGCCAGTCCTCTTAACTACTGAGCTGGCTTTCCGCTCTCACACTACTTTTTTTTTTTTTTTAAGGAGAGCTCTTGCTGTGATCCCTTGATTCTTGAGGGTTATTCACCACAGAACTTGGAATAAAACTAGTCTTATCTCCTAGCATATAGAAAACAATAAATATTTGTTGTATGAATACATGAGTGAAAATAAACACTCTAAAATGCTGGAAACCAGAAAGGCAGCTGTGCTGGCCATAGCTCCCTAACTAGGCAACTGCCTCGGGCGTGGGAGCACGGCCCCTGAGCCCCTCAGCTGGCTTTGTCCTTATGCTGACTCATGGGAGTTCGACCTGTCCCCAAGTCCCTGTGCTGCCTAGCATGTCAGGAACACAGGCCTGCCCTCTTCATATGTGAAAGCCTGGCCCAAAGTAGGGCCTTGAGCAAGTAGCTGGCCCTCGCATTCAGCCACACACACCACATTCAGCCACAGATGGGCTTACATGTGTGAAGGAAATGTTTTCCTGAGAAATTAGTATTTTTAGAAGTATTTTGGCCCAAATCTTTTATTATATGGAACACAATAAAATAACATTAATAAATATACAAATATTTAATATATTGGTTGTGAATGATAAATTTATAATAAATTATATAATATATAATAAATTATATCATATAAAATTATACACATATATTTATATATTATAGCTATACTATACATATTTTTATATATTTCCTTCTAGTTTACTATTTTTTGTTATAATATTTTATTAATAATATTATTTGTAATATTATTATGTACATTTATGTATAAGTGTATTGGTTGATAGATTGATAAGCTTACTTTTTTTTCCCAGTACTGGTGATTGAAACTAGGGTCATACAAATGCTAGGGAAATACTCTACCTCTCACCCATAAGTGTATTTGTATAGCATATTATATTATTTTACTATACATTTCATAATGTCTTTATATGCTATATATCCTATATACTATCCATGCATATAACTGGTATGTGCATATATACTGTATATCTTTCTACCTTCTTGTAGAAATCATGTGATTCTGACAGCTTCTGCTTGTCTAACACACTGACTGGACAGTCTCTCACATGGACCTTGAAACAGCCTCTGGCTGTGCTTCTTAGACAGTAGCGCTATATGTGTAAGTTCAAAGTAGAAAGCTAGCCGTGGTGACATCAGGGTGTCCACCCAATCAGACTCCGTTTTAGCAGTCCCATCTGCAGAGCTGGGCCACCCTGAGTGGCTAGTCCTTGGAAAGGGTATGGGGGCAGAGGCGCCTCCACAGTGACTAGAAATGCCACTATCTTACTAGGATGCCTGGGCAGGCGTATCAGTCAGAGCACACAAACACCCAGGCAGGTGGGTACGACCAACAGTTCATTATACACATAACTAGAGACCAAGAGAGAGGGCTTTAAAGCCACAAAACCACAGCAAGCTCAGCCCAGAGCAGAGCCACGAGGGAAAGATAGACAGACACATGCAACAGCCAGATAATCAGTGCATGAGAGGAAAGACATGGTAGCTCACAGTTGGCAGGTTCTGGCTCAGAGCTAGAAGGCCCTGTTGCTTTAAGACCTGTGGTAGGGTGGGGAGTGGTCATGGTGAAGAGAGCTTATGGCTTATCAAAAGTGCTCACTGTGTGGCAGAGAAGAGAAAAACAGAAAAGGAAGAGACTCCCCTCCAACCCCTTCAAGGGCTCTCTACCAACCACCTAAACCTCCTGCTAGGCCCTACCTCAGAAGATGTCATCACTTCCTAGCAATGCCACACCGAGCATCAGCCTTTAACACATGGGCTATTTGTGAGGATATTTAAGACTTAAACTATAGCAGGCAGCGACCAGGAGGGCTGTCTAGCAAGGGCATCCCATCCTATCTATAAGTATCTGCTGGGGACCATGGGTCATTCTAGGTCTGTCCAGTGGTCAGGCCGCATAGGAAAACAAACCAGCACTCAGGGCCACACAGCCCTGCATATTTCTAGGGTGAGAGATGTCAAGAGAGTCTCCAGCAGAGAGTACAGTGCCAGGGCTGAGAGGGAGGGGCTGCCAGGCTCTTCCCTGGCCAGTGTGGTGGTTCCCATCTCCAGACAGAGGCAGCAGTCAGGTGTCAGTGCATGGAGGGTTAGGTCCATGGTGGGTGCTCCCACATGCCCCAGGTGTATTGGACAGGCCTCGTGGCAGACTGTCTGGAGGGCTGAGCAAGAGCAGGCCAGGCTGGAGGGAGCTGAACCTTAATGAGAGCCAGGTGGGGCCACACCTCGTCTGCTGGGCGGCACCTCCTGGCTTTGATCAATGATAAGGCCTGCATGTTCCCAGGACCCCTGCCCTCCCCATAACTACTCTGCCCTGGCCACCACTTCCCCTTCAAAGCCAGCTCTCATCACTAGCCACAGATCGGACAAGGAGAAGTCAGAGCTAAGGGGGAGGGATCATTTCCCTGTGATCCACTCCCAAGGTGACTACAAAATACCCCCCCCCCATGCCCCAGATATGCAAGCAGGCTACCCTCAGCCTGGGCACCTCAAAGTAGCCAATACCACTGAGTCTTGAGGGAAAAGACATCCCCCATTTTGTCTTTGTTACTTTTGTTCATTTGAAAGTTTTCTCTGCTCTGTGGTGGGAGCTCTCTTCCCCGAGAGCTGCAGAAGTTCAGGCTCCTCTGCTTCAAGGCTACCCTCTATTAGGCAGTGGTTTAGGGGGTTGGAGTCTGAGTAGGCCTCTACCTGGGGTGATTAGGATATGTGTGCCTGGAACTCTGTCCCAGGCGGGGGCATATGGGGATATGCGTTTATGGACATGTGTTTAAATAGTTCCACAGTTCTCAGAAAGTCCACTCTTGGGGATAGTGAGATGGCTCAGCGGGTAAAGGCACTCGCCATCAGGGATTGATCCCTGGGACCCACATGGTGGAAGAAAAGAGCTAACTCCTTAAAGCTGTCCTCTGATCTCCACAGATGCACTGTAGCTGTCCAGCAGCCATGGGCAAACTGGGTCTACCTGAAAGGGGAGCTGGAAATGAAAACGGGATGGGGTGCGAGAGAAGAATGAAGCCAAGACAAAGTTTCTGATCAAGGCTCGAAATTTAATATTCTATACTGCTTTTGTAGAGAAAGCCCAAAGACTTCATCCTTTGTTTTAGCAAGCTCAGCGGGCAGTCAACTCCTCAAGGCTCCTATAGAAAACTGCAAGTGCAGCGAGGTCAGACAGCTCCAGCCTACTCAAGGCTGGGGGGAAGGGCACAATGCACACACATTATATACATATACATATATATATATGTATGTATGTGTGTGTGTGTGTGTGTGTGTGTGTGTGTGTGTGTGTGTGTATATATATATGCAATAAAATAAAAAAGAAACTCCCCTCATCTGGGTGGTGGGAAGGAGATGGCTATGTCCCCATCCTTGCTCCACAGACCGTTTCTGAGGTGTCTGGGACAGAGCCACTTCAGTGGAGTCTTCCTCCACTGTACAGTTTTACGGCCCACAATTCATTAGCAGCATGGTCAGCTCTGGCCAGGGCAGCAGGCTGCTTCTGAGAGCTTAACCAACCAATTTGTCCAGGGGACAGAGATGAATGACTTAATGAGCAGCTGTCTGGGAGCCGCGCCCACTCCACCGTGGCATTAGCGGCAATTGGACTGTTATTAATTTATATTCTGCTTCTTAAAGGAGAATCTATATTTTCAAGGCCATGGGGGAGCACCTTGTTCATTTGCTTTCCAAATCTGTCTAAATTATTCAGGCCAGCTAATGAATTTGTCGTGGCCCACACTCCTACAGCGTCTAGACGGAATCCAGACCATCAGCAGCCGTATCCATCCTGAGGCCTGGCCCAACATCACCCACCGCACAGAAATCAGAGTTTCATTCAGAGGCAGTTTTCAGGCTAGGAGCAAAGCTCTCCAGAAAGATCTTCACAACAGACACTGTGTGCGCGCATCTGGCTAACACCATTGGAAGAGGCTTCTCGGGAGTCGAATTCTGTTGTTCCTTGGCAGAAGGTTTAGAGAACAGAAAAGCAGGTGGAGTGAGCCAGCATCATTGGGATCCAAAGAAAACTAGCAGTACTGGGCTCTGAGGTGCTCGCTGCCTGAGATACTTGCTTGATTGTGGCCCCTCTCACACCAAACCACAGGCAACTATGGGCGCTGAACTCTGGGACACAGATGGCAAGAGTACAGTTGTGAACTCAGGAAGCACAGGCTCAAGACTGGAGGGTCAGACCATGCTCAGCTTCTCTGAGGTACGCAGCAACTTCCTAGATATGCTAAAGGGGCAAGGATAGCCAGGTGGGACTCTTCAGCCCGAGGACCTCACCTCCGCAGTAGCTGGGGGAAAGGCTGTTCTCTTCCATCTAAGGCCAGGAGAGATGAAGGTCTCAATTGTGCCTCTCATGATGAAGGGCTGAGTCCAAGACCTCAGTGTATGACTACATCTGGAGACAGAGCCTAGGCAGGGGTGATGTAATAAGAACAATGGCTTGACCTCAGACTTCAGCCTCTGGACCAAGAGACTTTAATTGTTGGTTATGATGCTCAGGTCTGACATATGTGTTCTGCATGTGCTATGTGTTATGATGCATCCTAATAGCTAAGCTGAGTCTACACACCAGAGATGGGAAGCCCAGAGCTGTGTGTGTATGTGTGTGTGTGTGTGTGTGTGTGTGTGTGTGTGTGTGTGTGTGTGTGTGTGTGTGTGTGTGTGTATGTGTGTGTGTACATGAGCTAGTACATGCTCTGCTTATCCCACAATGTCTCATCCACAGCCCTTAAGGCTCACACAGACTAAAGTTCAAGGGAAGTGCCCTGGGCCTGGTCTGACACCCTCCCTCTACACAGATGAGCCTGGGGCTCCAGGCTGGCGAGACTGCTGGAGCATCCGCCTCCTTGGGCCCAGCCACAATGCTGCTCTGGCGGTTAAGTGGAGCGCTGACTCCTAATTGCCATAATGGGCTTGGGGAGGCATTCGTCCAGTGGCTAGTCAGGTGCAAGGCTAGAGTCTGCATTGCCCAGCCCTGTCTCTCCTGTGGCCCACAGACAGTGGGACCACCAGGGATGGGCCAGGCTACAGGAAGATGGGATGCCTGGCTCCTCCACCTGTCACCATCCCCCCTCATTGTTTATCATTGCTTCATGCAGTCAGAAGACACATTGTTAGAGACCCAGTCTTAGTGATGGTTCTTGGGACATCACTCCCAGTCTACTACACTTGAAACCTGGGTAAAGATCAGTAGGGTTCTTGTCCATAGTCCTCAGATGGCAGGAGTTGAGACTTAAGTCCAGGCCACCTGAGTGACCCAAACTCCAGTAACATTGCATGATGGGGTGGCAAGGCAGACCCTGGAGAGCCTCACTGGCAGCCAGGCCTAGGTTCCAGAGGGGACTGGTGCACAGGTTTTACTAGAGGAAGAATTGTGTCCAGATATGAGGGGGTCTCTCCCCGCCTGCAGTCTATGTCTGCATTCCCATATTGACTTCCTGGGGGCAGTCAGGAATATCACCTTCCCGACTGCTGCTGAGGCTGGAGTCTGCTTATTGTGGCCCTTACCTGGGGCCCCTATCTTCTCCTCAGAGATGCTGCCCTGACAGCCTGCTGCCACTCTCCTGTTGCCTACCACTGCTCACTGATGTCTTCTTCCCTTCAGTAGGTGAGAGTTCTGCCAAGTTCTGTTGCTCCCCACACACCTGGTGCTTCCAGATCCTTCCACTCAATCAACCTCAAATTTGGCACTTGGCTGTTTTGCTTCCTGGTAGGGAAATCAGCCTCTCCAAGAATCACAAGGGAGAGAAGTGGGGCACGCAGAGGGATACCAGTATCTTCGAACATCAAGGCAGGAGGTACCCAGAGACCCTGAGATGATCCCAAGGTAGGAACAAAGAAGCAGAGGGAGCCCCAAGGCCAGTATTACCCCCGCCTTTCCAACTGCTTAAAAAAGTCAGTGAAGGTCGGAGCAGAGTCTGCCAGGAGCCATAGGACACGACCTGAGTGGGTAATACTGGGGCTCAATGGAGCCTGTGATGAGAAGGGATGGGGGAAGAAGGAGAGGCTGGGGATTATGGGCACAGAGAATTCCAGGTTGGTCCCAGGCAGAGACTCTCAGCAAGCACCGTGCTGGAAGACAGCTAACCATAGGCACAGGCTGAGCCACAGAAGCAGTGCATGTTGGGATGTTCTTCGTATGTCTCATCTTCCCAACTCCGTTGTATTTTCTGCCTTTTCAACAGAACCTTGCGTACCCACTACCTTGTCTTACTACCTTGTTCTAGGCTCTGTACCACCTGGTCCACCTCTGCTCGCCTCCAGGAGAAGGGACCAAGTAAAGACGAAGCACTCCCACATGCATAGGGCCGGCAAGGTGCACAGAGTCTAGAGCCACAGCCATTCACGAGGGCTCCTGCACTGAGATAAAATCCACATTCAGCTCCACTGCCCTCAGACGATGATGGTGCTCCTCTACCACCACACGCTTAAAACCACTGAGTGAATGCACGCACCAAGCCTGCTTCCTGTGAGGCTTGGAAAGCAGGTCTTCTTCAATTAATGACTTGCCACGTAATTGCAGGATTGCATACGGGCCGCTGTCTGCAATGGGCTTTTGAGACAATTTTGGCGCCAGCAGCTTGGTGTGGGCACGCTGTGCCTGGGTGTCCAGGGACTCAGTGCCCATCCATCAAGCTACCTCCTCCAGCCCTGATAAACCCATTCCTTCTCCCACATCCAGGCCTAAGCCCATCTTCTGCCTGTTGCTAGTGGGCACTGCCTCTGCTCCTGGGTATGTATGCCATGCTCACTGGCTTCTTTCCTGAGATGCCGGCCTTTCCTCCAACTGCAAGGACATCTCTGGGGAGCCAACCTACAGGGCTGCTCAGAGGACCACGTGGTAATCTGACCCCTGATCCCTCCTAGCCCCTGACCCTGAGCTTAGCAAGTATACTCTATTTGCATTGAGGGCTATAGTTGGAACCCTATTGTATCCCATCTTCTATTCCTGTGCTCTGCCCAGTCAGTGGAGGCTGAATGTGCCCAGAGGGTGGCTCTCTCACCTTCCACATTTACTGGCCACAGTGCCTCTATGGCACCATACTCTATGGTTCTCAGGTGTCCAGGACTGGGTCTCAGTTGCTAATGAATGACTTAGCAAGCACAAGTGGGCCAACATTCACAGATCTGTCCAGCACACATGATTCTGGGGTATAGGAAGCACAGAGGGGACTGGTGGGTGCTATAGTCTCCTATTGTCCCTGTCGTGGTTGAATTACAGGTCCTTCTCACTGCTAGAAAGTATCTTCAGGTCCTGAGCCACTGTAGCTGGGTGTGGGACGTCATTAAAAACAGGGTCTTTATAGATATGATCAAGTGGAAGGGAGGCTGTCCTAGACTGGGTAGGGTATCCCTAAATCTGGTGACACACACATAGAGGACAGACAGCCACAGGAGGCACAGGCTGTGTTAGTTAGACCTTAATCATGGTGACCAAATAACTAAGAAAAAAAGTTCACAGAAGGAAGGAGTCATTTAGACTCACAGTTTTAGAGACTTCTACCAATCATCTACGGCCCCTTGATGCAGGCCCACAGTGAGTCAGAACTCAAGGCAGTGGGAGCCTGTGGCAAACATTGCTTACCTCATGGAAGACAGGAAACAGAGAGAAAGCCAGAAAATGGCCAAGAAAGAGATCATCTGAAGGACGCACTCCCATAATTGACTTCCTCCAATTAAGTCCCATGGCCTAAGGTCTCCGGTGTCCCCCAAAACAGTGCCTCCACCTGGAAAGTAGCTTTTGGGGAACAATTAAAATTCAAGCCCGAGGCAAGGTGGCTGTGAGGCAGGTACCAGCTGGGAATGCCAAGGAACCCATCTGTATCCTCCTCCCCAGTGTTGGAGTTACTCTTGCGTTCCATGACACCTCCATTTTTAAAAATGCAGGCTCTGGAGATCAAACTCAGACCCTCCGGCCAGCATACAAGCACTTGACCAATCAGGCCATCTCTCCAGCCCCTACCTGAAGTTTTTTTGACCCAGTCACCATGCTTCTGGGCAACCATGCTTCATTCCCACAAGCCTTTTCTCCCCCATCCCACCTCCCACCATCAGTATTCCACAGAAAAGGTCCCAGACTCTGCCCACATTATAGGTTGAGTTTCTGGCTCTTTCCTTTGAGCACTAGTCCATCAGGGAGCCACAGTTCACAGCCTTCAGCCTTTTCTTACCCCAGCATGAGGTGTGAGGGCCTCTATGGGAATTTTTGCTGGGATTAAGCCCCTGGCCATGGAACCTTGAGGTCAGCACCAGGTGCATGGCAGGTACCCTGAGGTCAGGACCAGGTGCCTGGCAATGTCTTTACTCTTGGGGATTCTGGGAAGGCTGGATGGTAGGTGTAATATGTCTCCAACTCATCAGAGCATATGAGCAGCCCACTGCTAATCAGGAGTGATTGCTTTCAGCCATGGAGACAGCCAGGAGCGGATTTATCAAACTGTTAACTGTGCTTATGGCAAATCACTTTAATGATGTGTGAGCAGTTAATGAGATGGCTACCAAGTGCCTCAGATTACATGGACAACCCACGAGTCTGATCATGAGAGTCCGGGGGTGAAGTGAACAGGATGTCCAGATCAGCCCAGGCTGGACCAGAGACCCCGTTCAGTGAGTACTTGTGCCCTGGAGTGTCTCAGCCTGTGTCCTGAATCTGATGAAGGCTTGAGAGTGTAGAGTTAGGATTCTGATGAAGTCCCTTTGCTCCTAGGGGAATAGCTGCTGCACTGGCCCAGCAAGGGTCCCCAGGGGTTCAACCCTAAGAGAGTGCATATAGAACAGGATGGTGCCTAGAGAGGGACCATTCTTAACCCCCTTGCTGAGTAGAGAAGGTGATTTACTTCAATTTTACAAACAGGATCAGGAGGCCCAGAAAGCCTTTTACACTGCATGGCACATGGTTCTGCAAGAAGACAGACTGTAAAGACCATGGGTGAAGCCACAGCTCAGCCTTGCAAGGCCAACATCCAGACCTGTGACACAGCGTTTGGGAACTCCATGCTGACCCACAAACCTGAGAAACGCTTCAAGAAGGAAAATAAACGGAATGCTGACCAAGCCTGGCGATCTGGACCGAGGAAATGCAGGCACTGCTTTGAAGTTACTGGTGTCGCTGCCAGGTAAGCAGGTGGGCGGGGCTAGCTGTGAGTGTGAATCAGGGCTACATGCCAGGACAGTACCTGGGAGAAGCACTCCACTGCCTCAATCACAATGCTCAGACATGTACTCATTGAACTACAGATACATATGCACGCACCCAACCTGTGTACACACATGCTTTATGCACATGTTCTGAGTGCCCAGGTGCACGTGTACACGAGTGTGCACACCTCACACATGCCTGTGTCCTGCATGCTCATTCCCACTTTATCACACATGTGCACATGCACATATTCCTCCATGCTACACACATATCATAAACACACCCCATATTCCAGCAAGGAAAAGCCCTCAACCCCTTTGCTAAGCGCAGAAGTGTTATTTGCATTGCATTTTTCGAAAACAGGTTTCAAGGTTTAGAGAGGCCTTCTACATTGCTCTGTATGCGGCTGTGCATGAGGCCAGCAGGGAAAGGCCACAGGTGAAGGCTTACAAGGCTGCAAACATCCAACTCACACACATGCCCCTGTGACACTAGACCATTGCACAGTTCGTGACCGGCTCCAAGCTTCCATCTCCGGAAGTGGAGGGGGAGGGGCCAAGGATCCCCATTTGTACCCGATGCCCTACACCAGCATGTGGTAGGCTAGTGCTTCCTTCAAAAAGCTCTTGGATGCCCAGTGCTCTCCCCCATGGTGCCTGGCCTGCACCTCTGCCTGGAGGCCTGGCAGCAGCTGTGCCGCCAACGTCACCCCGGCTGTGCTTAGAGACGGCCAGCCACCCTGAGAAGCCCTCGGTGATGAGACACAACCAGACAGGCGCAAGGAACAGCCCTGCAGTCATGTAAAATTCAAGAGAAATGGTGTGCCCACACTGCTGGCAGCAGGACACAGCCGAGTCCCCGTCTGGGGGCCGTTTAACCCAGGCCCTGCGCAATGAGATCCTCATTTAAAGGAAGCCAACGGCTTAGCATGTTCTTTGAATGGCATTGCGTGGAGGGGGCGTGGAGAACCTTGAGATCATGTGGCCTCTGAGAACCAATCCTACCCAGTACCCAGATGGATGCTTCCAGATGAGTCAGGCCGTGGGAAGAAAACAGGAGTTTTCTGCAGCCAGCTAGCAGCCTGGGGCAGCCTGGGGGATGATTGACCTGGAGAGAAATCGTGCATTTGCCAGCTGGAGAGCCGTGGGCTGCTCTGCAAATTCCACACACGGGTCACCGACACAGGCCGTGGTGCCCTCTGTCTGAGTGAAGGAGTGGGGTGCTGCCTGCTTCCCATGCATCTCCTACAGAGCATTAGGGAGAAGTGGGGAGACCAAAGCATTGGGGACATCCAGACAAGGCTCAGGCTTGACTTGAGGTAGTTGAATGCCTTTGGGTGAGCCTACAAGAGTCTCTCCCACCGAAGGGAGCTGCCTGGCACGGTGGATAGCTGGTTTTCTTTAACTAAGATGGAAACCCTGAGATAGGAACAAATGGAGCACAGGTTAAAACAAAAAAAGCAACTGCAGAAGACAGTGTTGTCTCCTTCATCTCTTCAGGAGATGCTGTGCAGTAGAGGTCACCCACTCAGAGAAGGAATGGAGGCAAGATAGAACAGGAGAGCTGAGAGACTCCATCAGACCCCCTCCCACAGACAGAACTAGAATTGCAGAACCAGAATAGTGTGAATGAACAAGGAGGTAGGTATAGAAATAATAGCCAAGGGGCTGGAGAGATGGCTCAATGGTTAAGAGCATTGACTGCTCTTCCAGAGGTCCTGAGTTCAATTCCCAGCAACCACATGGTAACTCACAACCCTCTATAATGGGATCTGATGCCCTCTTCTGGTGTGTCTGAAACAGCTATAGTGTACTCATATACATTAAAAAATAATAATAGCCAAGAATTTAGTGACATCAATGACATAGTGTCCTAATTAACTTTAACTGTCTATTTGGCACAGCCTAGAGTCAGATTCAGCGGAGGGACTGGCCCACGGCACGTCTGTGATGGATTATCTTGATTGCTAATTGATATAGGGGGCCCCAGCCCACCGTGGGTGGCACCATTCCCTAGATAGGTGATCCTGAGCTGGTTAAGGATGCTAGCTAAGCATGAGCCGTGAGTGAGCCAGAGAGTCAGCCAGCAAGCAGCGTTCCTCCGTGGTTCCTTCTGTGAATGAGTTCCCTGGTCAAAGCAACAGAGCAGAACTAAAACACACCAAAACATAGACCCAAAGAAAAGAGCTCACAGAACACCAGGACAGATGCCAGAACAAGGACCAGACAACAAAAGCTACACCTTGGCCTGTGTCAGAGCAATGGATGCCAAGGACAGAGAAAAAACATCAAAGCTAGCCTGAAGACAGGAATGCATTGTGTATGGAAAAGTGGCAATACGCTCAAGAGTTCACATCAGAAACCATGCAAAGCAGGGCCTGGAGGTATAGTCCCTGCCACTACTTGGAAGTTCAGCATCACCACAGTGACCTCCTGGGAGTGGGGACCACCAGACTGCCTAACGGGAGGTGAATCTGCCTAGTGCTGATCAAAAAAAATCACACAAGATGAAATCAACAATGAAGTTCAAGTATGTTCCCTCAGTACCAGGAAAATGCAAGAACAACGTTCCTATTGGCTATGCCTACTGGACTGTAAGCCCTAGTCAGTGAGCAGGAAAGAGGAAAGAAATAGGAAGCAAGTCCACAAGGAGACACAGCTCTGCTTACAGATAACAAGGCAAGTTAAACTGGAAAGAAACCAAAGAAGGGAAGTTCTAGCAAACTGACAAATGAGTTTCACAAGATCACGAGATACATCAAACACACACACACACACAGACACACACACACAGACACACACACACACACACACACACACACACAATCAGTGGCACTTATATGGATATACCAGTGAGGAAGAATCAGAATTTTAAACAAACAAACAAATCAAATCAAATACGCTAATAATAGCACCAAATTTTAAATGTTCAGGTAAAAAATTTAAAATATGCCAAGATTGCATGCCTGAAATGAAACACATTGCTGGGCCCAGGTAGCAAATCCAAGGTCAGTGAGATCCTTGCCTCAAAATGCAATGTAGATGAATTCTGAGTAGCACACATGAGGTTGACCTCTGTCCTCCACACTCGCACGCACGTGTGCACACACACATTCACTGCATGTGCACAGCTGCACACACACAGCTGCACACACACATACACAAAAAATTAAAAAGATAAAAATAATTTTATATTTATAGAACACTTACACAAATGAAATAGAAATAGAAATTTCAAGAGCGTCCTTCACCTAGGCTCCCCTGAGGGTAACATCTTACACAACCACAGGAATTCTTTTGTTCCAAGATGGCGTCTGAGGTGTGAACTGTGCACTTACTTTCTTCCTCAATTCCTGACCTCTTAGGATCTTCAGACTTCAGAAGTTGCTCTCCAGTCGATCTCGGCCCCTCCTTGAATTGGTCCGAGGCTCCTGGGATCAGGAAGCATGGCTACTGTTCTGTTAGGGAAAATGGCAGCTAAGATAAATCCTCTCAGGCATTGGTGCAAGGTTTATCTAAGTGCACAAGTGTGCGCATGTGCATGTGTATGTCTGAGTGTGGGTATGTTGTGAGTGCAGGTATCTATAGAGACCAGAGGTGTGGGATCTCTCAGGAGCTGGAGTTCCAAGTGGTTGTAGGCTGCCTGACATGATGCTGGGAACTGAACCTCTGCAAGAGCAGTCTGTTCTCTTAACTGCTGAGCCATCTCTCTAGCCCTGTTAAAAATATCTGTTAATGTGTTTTATCACTGTGGCATGGTTGGAGTCTGCAGGCATAACTTTTTTACAACCTACTTTTAGTGAGGGTTCACCGATCCATCTCTAGCCCACCACCCAGCAGAGACAGTGGAAGGGAAACGTTATTAGGATATGGGGGAAGTGGACCTGGTCAGCAATAGTTCTTTGGGGGTGAGCTTGATCTTCTTTGGCAGCAGTTCAGTCCTGTAGCAAACACCAAATATGACTCGGAAGCTGCAGACCCGTCCTCTAGACAGGCAGACACCAGGCATGAACCAGCAGCTATAGTCCAGTCCTTTAGGCAAGCAGACACCAGGCATGAACCAGCAGCTGTAGTTCAATCTTGAAGAAATTGCAAGGCTCCACAACTGGCTTGAGACAAGGCCATGGAAGCAGCGAGCTGCTGCAGGAACCTCATGAGTGGTTCTTGGTGAGTTTCTCTCAACGGCAGTGTTACTAAAAGTTGAGCTCAGCAGCACTATGTAAGGCGAACCAACACATGCATGTCTTTAGCGAAGAATAACAAGGTGGAGCAAACCAAACCAATGCTCAGTGCTCATCTCCCATGTTCTGTGCGGTCATATTTACACTTCTTCATCAAGCGTCCTTTCACGTGTCTGCTATAGCAAAACATGCCTTCACCTGTGTGCCCCAGCAAATCATCATTTAACATAACTAACATTCCAAAGAAACTAGAAGTTTCCACTTCAGGAGTCTGTCTCTTGTACTTTGCCTCTAACCTAGAACCACCCAACAGGAGTGGCTTCCACAGTCTGGACCCCAGGATGAGCCAGGACCGCTAGAATGGACCAAGTGGAGAATGTAGAAACACCACCATTCCCCTGGCCTCCATGGGCTAGTCTCCCAGAGGCCCCTCTGTGTGGCCTTTAACCTTCTCCGACCCCTCCCTGCTCTCCCTAGTGACTGATCTTTGAGATCTTTGTCTTTGAGATCTCCACTCTCCCCACCTACAGTGTTTTCCTTGAAGCACCAACCATGTATTTCTGCCTCTCCTGAGAAGGGCCAGTCAGAAACTGCCCTGGATTTGCTATGCAGATGCTGGAGAGAAGGTATATCAGGAGGAGACTGTGAGCAGTTGCTGGTCACACCCTCTGTCCTCATAGTGGGTGGGTCACTGCTCCACACTGCAGTCACCACCATGAATCTAGGAACTTGGGGCTTCCAGCAGGCTGAACTCTGCTGTCTTCCTCCTGAGGGATGCAGGTTCATCAACCCTGTACCTCTTGCCCCTGGCCACAGACCTCCCCTCCTGCCATCTCCTAGA
The DNA here is from genome assembly GCA_028551405.1 of Uromys caudimaculatus. Taxonomy (NCBI): domain Eukaryota; kingdom Metazoa; phylum Chordata; class Mammalia; order Rodentia; family Muridae; genus Uromys; species Uromys caudimaculatus. The sequence goes on along the minus strand of CM052712.1, from coordinate 26,777,733 downwards.
GCAGTCTAGCAATGCAAAGCTCTGGGCCAGTCTGGACCAAGCCTGAGAGGCCAGTGCACAGACAGGCCCAGATTGGCTCCTGCTCTTGGCAAGAGCTGCTAGAACATGGACAGACGCAGCTGTCTTCTTCCCCAGAGCCTCACCACCCCCTCCAGACCCCATTAATTGGGCCACATCTGGTCATTATAGAGCATCTTCCATCTCGTCCACACAGGCTCCCACCATCTGCCCCTGGTGTAAGCCAATCAGGGCTGTGCACTCCTTCTTTCCCAGACTGCACTCTTTTGTATGACCCTGTGTGTGTGTGTGTGTGTGTGTGTGTGTGTGTGTGTGTGTGTGTGTGTGTGTGTCCGTCCCCGCACTTGGCACTTCTGTCCAGGTGTCACACCTACCTGGCCATAGTGACTGACCACGAGTCCCCAATTTCTAGGCTTTCATGTCCCTCCACCATCTTCACACCAGAACATGGTGCCAAGTGTGAACCTTGGGGCCATTTCAGGCCTGTGAGAACTGACCTGGAGAAGAAGTGACCCAGAAGTCCCCTATCCCCACCCTAGGTACTCACCGCCCGAGGGAAAGAAAAAGGCCATCACCAGCATCTTGTGGCCGGGCAGCCCATGATGGGCAAAGTGGGGAGCAAGCAGCCTGATGATTGTAACTCTAGAGCAGCAGCCTTTGGGGCTGAGAGATGTCGGGATGGGACAGGCAGCTGAACTGTAGAGCTGCACGGGCTCATTGACAAATCAATGTCCTCCAATCTGGCCCTTGCAGGAAGACATGAGTTTCAGTGATCACTTGTGACAATACAGAAATGTCAGCTAGCAGAGATGAAGCCTGCCAGGGAGCCAGTATAGCTTCTAGGGGTCTGGGGTTTTATAGTACTTTCATTGGCTGGATAGACAGACAAGAGATTGGGGAGGTCCGGGGCAGTGGTTGGGCCAGGCAGGCTATAGTTCAGGACCAAGAAAAGATGTCCACAGGAGTCTGGATGTTCCCTGGGCCTGCATGAAGGTGGCTAGAGTGGTGGACAGGAGGACATTCCCTGGAGAAACTGCAGGAGCTGATTGTCAGGCCTTATAGACATTCCTGGCTCAGCCCAGGCCATGAGAGCCTTGTGCTGATTCATTCCCCCTCTCCAGCTCTCCCTATACCAATCCTCCCCAGCCCTCCAAAGTTGGTTCTCAGTGACAGTGCAGTTGCTACTGAAACAGAGATTCAAAATTCCTGGGCTGTTGAGACCAGAAGGGCAGTCCAGCCCACTGACTGAAGCCCGTGTTCAGGAATCCAGGTTGTCACTGAGTCCTTCGTTGGTTTGGCCCCCATATAAGGCTGCTGGTGTGACAGGACCCAAGATGTGTTTGCTATTTGTGGGCATAGGCTCTAAGATGTCTGTGATGGTTGCTAACTGGGTACAGAAACTACAGTCAGCTCCTCTATGGGTCTCCAGTCTGCCCGTACTGGAGTCTGGCTGCCTAGCATTCAGTCATAAATACCTACTCAAGACCCTTAGATGTCAAATCTGGTCTAGGTACAGAGACACAGGAGAAAGAAGTTAACACCCTTCTCATGGAACATTCTAGAAGGGGCACAGACAAAACAGATGCAAGTGTAAGGCGTGAAGAGATAGCCGATGGTAGATGGGGAAGAGATCCTCACTGACACTCAGGTGGCGTGTGTGTGTGTGTGTGTGTGTGTGTGTGTGTGTGTGTGTGTGTGTGTGTGTGTGTGTGTGTGTGATCGATCCCCTGGGAAGGACAGCCACCTGTGCAGGGTTGTAGTCAAGTGTAGGTTTTCCCTTGTGGAGGTGGGGCTCCTAGACTCCAGGTCTATGGCCATCAACAGCCTTCATGGGAGGCTCCTTGGATTACACCCGGATGGGGGGTGCAGAGCAGAAACTGTAAGGTCCTGTGGATGGACCATGATGACCACAGCAGCACTGAGACTCAGAGACATGATCAAGGACACACAAGTTCCTTGTGAACCCCAACCCTGTACAACATTGCTGCCATTTGGGCAGATCCCAGTGCTGCTGACTGGCTCAAGACAGACCTCCAAAGTCAGGGCCAGAAGAGGTCCTGGTGGATTAAGCCTTTAAGTGTAGATGTCATCCACTCACATCTAAGAGCCTTCATGCTAACCCCGTCCCCCTTCCCAGTTAGGACCTCCTTGTAGGTTTTGCAACACTAGTGGTATACAATGAGTTCCCTGCAGGACTGAGGAATGGAACTGTATAAAAGACAAGGTTCTGTTTCCAGTGAAGTCAAGATAAAAGAGATCGTGGCCTGCTTTAAGTGGCACCCACTTTGCTTCATTTAAACTCTACTGTGGCAAGCCTTGATGTGAAATGTCTACCCCTGACTGCATGCTTCCCACCAACAGTGACCAGCAAGACTTTGAAAATGAAGTTCAAACGCCTGTCCTGGAGGCCCCCAGTGGGCATGCGTTTGAGTTACTTGCTAAATGTTGCAAACTCCAGTTTCTTTTTTATTTTCTTTCTTTTTTCTTTCTCTCTTTTTTTTTTTCAAGACAGGATTTCTCTGTGTAGCACTGGCTGTCCTGGAACTCACTCTATACACCAGGCTGGCCTCGAACTCAGAGATCCGTCTGCCTCTGCCTCTGCCTCCTAAGTGCTGGGATTAAAGGAGTGCACCTCCACACCTGGCCTTAATTCCAGTCTCTCATTAAAATATAGGAAAAGCCACTTAAGAGGTTTTTTTTCAATCTCAATTAAACTTGAATATGAAAAATTATTCATTTTCTCACCATAATTACATAATACAAAGGAAATGCATTTTCCTTCCAAGTCCCTTGTCACTTGAGGTATTGCACAAACACTGTCCTTTTTTGTATGGCATGTGAAGGAGCCTGGCAAAACCTCCCAGGCAGTAAAGGGATGAGGTCTCTGGTGGGAACCGGGGTCTAAGATGGGTTGCTGAGCATTTAGGGGCCTACAGTTGGGCCTGGGGACCAGGAGGACTGTAGGAGCCAAGACCAGGGTACTGGGCCCTATCTGGAGGGGTATGGCTAAACTCTGAGTCTGGAGCTTCCATAGAGGCAGGATTTCTCAGTGGACGGCAATGTGCAACAGCCAAGTCTGATGACCCGAGGGAGGGAGGCCAGGCTGCAGACCCATCTTCCCCTCCATGCTGGAACCCAGCAGCCTCCAATGGAAGCAGAGACTCAGCTGAGGGCATTTCAGGAAACTTGTTGCTCCATGGCCCAGGGGCCCTGCGGTCATCCGGGTGACACTTAGCAGGGGAAGCTGGTGTCCCTAGGGGGCAATTGGACACTTCTGAGCACTTTGGAGAAGTGAACCCCCCTACTCCAGAGACCTGCCCCCATTCTTGAGATGAGCTTCCCAGTGGGCTGAAGTAGAAAGTTTTGGCACCCGGGTGCACAGCTGGGAGGAGAGAGATTAGCCCGCACACATTAACACAAGGCCGTGTGAGGGTAATGTGCTCTCAAGGAAACAGGATCGATGCACCCTGCTCAGGCATGGGTCTTCCAAGGAAATCCAAGGCCAGTGCAGTTACAGGGCTCTGACTGTCTACAAAGCTAGGGGGGCTTCAAAGTGGTCACAGGAGCCTAGCCATGTTACCATCACAAGTGGGGCACCTGGGCTTGGGCAAGCATTTTTTCCAAACACCATTTCTTTCTGGGCCATCTAGCCTGCTTAAAGAGTCCTGATAGATTCCCCTGAGCACTGACTGCCCACTTCCCTGCTGCCTTCTGAGATGCCTCCCACGGCACCCAGGCCACCGCTAGTGACATGTGCACCACTTGGAGTGTGCTGTGGATCCCAAGGGGCCAGCTGAGGTTGTGTGGGCAAACAAGATCGGCTGATGGTGGCCTGTGACCCACTCTCGACGCTGTGCTTCCTTTCCAGGTCTCATTCCATCCTATGAGTGCCATGGAATTCTGTGTTTGAGAGTGACTTATAGCTCCCAGCTCCCAGTCCTGGGCTGGAGTGAAGCTGACCTGTCAGTCATCACAATGGCCCCCACTGCGACCAGGCTTAGTGGGAAGGGACACTGAGAGCTGTCTGCAAGTGGTTCTACAGAACAAGCAAAGTTTGTCTTGAGTGCCCCTGCTATGCGTAGAGGAATGAGGGTTGGGGATGGGGAGGGGAGGGCAGGGCACAGGGAGGTCACTTTCCCTGTGAACCACCGGTCAGTCACATGCCAGCACATTCGATCAAAGCAGTCACCAGAAGTAGGGCAGTGTGATGACTACAGTTACAGCAGCCTGCACGTCACATCAACAGGTAAGCCTGGGTATGGCACTAGGTAATGGTGGATAAGGCCGGGGTCTTCTTGAGATGTGGAGACTTAGCTGTTTCTCTGCAGCTCAGGGCTAGGCGGACATGTCATAGGAAGCCAGTTGACAGGAGAACAACATGTTGGCTGTGTCCTGGGACTGAGCCAAGTGGACGTGGCCAGGTCCTGAGACCGGCCTCACTCTGCATGCTTCAAACCCTTCCCCATAACTCCTCCATTGCATCTTCTACTGAGGTAAGGCACTGTGTACAAGGTGGTGGGGTCCCTGCACCTGGCTTCCCATGGATGGTAAGGGAAGAAACCAAACAAGCAGTCATAGCCCGGTGTGGGAGGAGCACGGTCTAGGAGCCACAAGTTTGGGCCACTACACCAAGTGCCACTCGCTCAGGTTCAGGGCCACGCTCTATCCACACCTGATGTCATTCAAGGGCAGGGCAGGACCTCCATCAGCCATGACACAATGATAATGGTCTCTTCACACTCTCAGGTGCTTCCCTTGGAACCCAGACAAACCTGGTGCCTGTTGGGAGACAGCCAACTGGCAATGTTTAAGTATCTTTTCTGCCATGTGCCTATACCCACAGCTTTAAGAGGTGTGGTGGCTGGCACGATCCTGGCTGAGGGTATGCCCTGGATATGAAGCTACAAAGAATTTTATTAAGTAGCCCATCTGTTGCCGGGTAGTGGTGGTGACCTGAGCCTTTAATCTCAGCACTCAAGAGGCAGAAGCAGGTGGATCTCTGAGTTCGAAACCAGCCTGTTCTACAGGTCTAGTTCCAGGGTAGTCAGGGCTATACAAAAAAACACTGTCTCAAAAAACAAAACAAAACAAAACAAAACAAAACAAAATAAAAAACCCATCCATGGGAGCAATTTGTAACAGAAAAAGATCAAATGAAGGGTGTCTGTCATACCTGCTAAACTGTCCAGTGGCTCCCCAAATCCTTAGCTCCTACGACAGGTCACAGCCCACTTGGCCCCCTACAATCATGATCGTTGGTACAGGTTGTTCTCTCCACCTCTGTGAAGCCTGTTCCTCTCCTCTGTTCTCCCATAGTCTCCTATCTCAGCTCAGCAGCCCTCTGCAAAGAGCTTGCTGCTGGATCAGCTGTATCCATCTCTGTAGGGGCTGGTCGGGCACAGAGAGGCAGCAGTACGGATGTGAACAGTTATTTACCATTTATCTGGGTTTTTAATTAACATGAAGTTTGTTAAAGTTAACAATAGGATTGGGGCGATGGCTCTGTGGTTAAGAACACTGGCCGCATGGGAGAGGGAGGGGGTTGGTTCCTAGCACCTATGTGATGACTCACAGCTGTCTGTAACTTCAGCTCCAGGGACTCTGATGCCCTCTTCTGGCCCCCACAGGCACTGCATGCACTACATGCAGGCAAGAGCTGGGTGTGGTAGCACACTCCTTCAATCCCAGCACTGGGGTGGCAAAGTCAGGCATATCTCTTAAGTTCAAATTCAGCTTGGTCTACATAGTGAGTTACAGACCAGCCAGGGATGCATAGAGAGACCCTGTCTCAAAAAGCCAAATGAAACACTGCACGCACGCACTCACTCTGTACAGGCAAAATTCCTAAACACAGAAAATAAAAATGAAATAAATATATCTTAAAAGTTAACATTAATGTTGCATATTCAAAAAGCAAGACCTGCTCATTTGAAAGGCTCAGCTCTCCGAGCTCTTTGGATCCATGGTCAAGCGCTATCTGATTAGTGTCAGATCGTGCTCTCAAAATTAGCACTGAGTGCCCAGAGATGTGCTGGGACACTCCACAGGCCTGATTAACTAGGCCCTTTAAATTGAGTTGATAAATAACAGTGCTTTAAGAGGATTTCTCTTCTCCATCTTCAAATGTCTGTCTGAGCATCCTTGTAGACTTAATGTGAAACTTCCCAAAGAGGCCCAGCAGCTCCCAAACAATGAACACAGAGACTTGCCGCAGCCACTGTTCTGCCTGTGATTTGATTTGAGTTCTGTTTTATTTTAAGTTGCCATGACTCAGGGTTGCCTTTGAAAACTGTTCGATGCATTCCCTCATGGCTTTCAGAGAGTTCTTAAGAGCTGAGTCTAGATGGTTGTAGATGGGAGAAAGTGCTGAAATTTGTCTGATGTCAGAACATACTGGCTTCCAGGTTCTTTTCTCACGTGTGTCTGCTGCATGGCAGACTCTGAGTAGTGTCCTTAAATGTCTGTCAACATGTGTGGTCCTGCCTGTGGGGTTTGGGAGTTGGGGAGATAAATGCCTAAGAGATAAGAAAATGAGTGAGCCTCTAGTCCAGGGAAGCATGCAAGCAGAGTTCCAACCAAATGGTCCCAAGGCCTCCTTCCCATCTGAGAATCCCTGAGTTCACAGACCTGAGACTTTGAGGTTCTCAGCCACAAGCCTGCTGGTTCTATCAGCATGGATTAAATAACCTCTGTATGAGCCCTGTGGAGAAAGCTGGGGTTGGTGGGTACCTCCTCCACAGACCGAGAGATGAGCAAGGCATGCTAGGGAGGAAGGAGACCACTTCCTAAGAATTTGTGTTGCCATGACTCGCTCTATATGTCCTGTCAACATGGTTGGCACTGAGGCTTGAATGTGGAATATTCCTCACAGGCTTGTGTTTTCAGACATGTGTTCCCCAGCTGGAGGCGCTGTCCTGGGAGGCCTTCAGAAGGTGGGGCTTACTTGGTAGAAGTAGTCATTAGGGGCAAGTTATACCTCACCCTAAGTCAGTCAATCTCTCTCTCTCTCTCTCTCTCTCTCTCTCTCTCTCTCTCTCTCTCTCCTTTTCTGGTCCGTTATGATACAAAACTCCTCCGCCACACTCCTGTCATGGAATGGGCTGTGCTCCTGTGTTGGACTGAGCCCTGTGAGACCATGGGCTCAAATAACCCCTTCCTCCTTACGATGTTTTTCTCAGCTTTCATGATCACAGTGACACGAAAGCTAATACAGAAAATAATACTAGAGATGTAGGGTCTGCCATAGCTACACCAACCTCGTGGGTGTCTTAGCCTTTGGAATGGGTTTGCAAGAGGGAACTGGAAAATTCTGGAGAGGTGACAGGCAAGAGAATGCTGGAAGTGGGGTTTAACAAAGGATTCTGGTAGATGCTCAGAACAGAATGCCAAGAGAAACACGGGAGGCAGAGACCAACCATGGAAATCTTTGTGGTGAACAGAAATCTTGCTTGGCATTGGGTTAGAGGCTATTTGTGTGGCAGTTTGATGGTTCCTCTATGTGGTGCCCATGTTCTAACAACCTGAGTGATGCTGAACCTGTAGTGCACTAATGACTTTGGTGGAGGAAATTTCAAGACTGCATAGCATGCAAACTGCGAGTTACTGCTGGCTGCTTTTGGCCAGATGTATAATGAAATTTGGAAGCAGAAGACAGAGCAAAAAGATGTGAAAAATCACAGTTTGGCCAGGAAAATGGGATGTTTAAAGTTTTACTAGTTAGAGAGATTAACACCATTAAAGAGCAGCCAAGCACTTGGTGCGAGCCAACAAGAAAGGGCCTGAGGGTATTTCAGGAATTGGAGAGATCTCACCCAACCACAGACACCTTGCCTTGGGTAAGAGGGGCTCCATGACATTCTGTTCAAGCAGGGCTGCCTAAGGACTTGTTTCTCCAGGCTCAGCTACTCAGACACCCAGAGGCCCTGCAGCCGTGGTCTCAGGGGGCCTGACTGCTGCTGGATGCAGCAGCGGAACTTGGCATCTTCCATGTGGCACTGGTTTCATAGGTACACAGGACACAAGAGTAACAGATTACAGAGCCCCCTACCAAGATTCTTCAGGAAGAACTATGGGGTCAGACAGCGTGTAGCTCAGACTCCCCATGGGAAGACCATAGTGGGCTGATTCAAGAACTTGTGAGCTGCAGTGAGATCCCAGGATACTGAAGGTGCCAGGAACTTGGGGCATCCACTAAGGAAAGTAGCACGTTTGGCCAACCAAAGAAAGAATCTCTGGTAGTACAGCCTCTCAAACCTGTGGGAGCCCACACACACCATACGCTTTAGATGCTGGACAGAGCCACCAGACCTAGCAACTACCTTGCTGGGTTTTGGCATCCTTCAGTCCCATTTCTCCCTTCCATCTCCATCACTTCTCCTAGGATGGAAGTGCTTATTCTGGGTCATTGGATCTGGGACGTATGAACCTTTTTCTTTGGTTTAATGGGGGGGGGGCACAATCTTGAGTCTCAGAGGACTTGAACTTTAGACTTCTGAACAGAGTTGGGACTGTAAACACTTCAGGGAATTGGGACTGGAGAGATGGCTCAGTGGTTAAAAGTACTAGTGCTTTTGACAAAGGACCAGTTCACTGTCCAGTACCCACATCAGGCAGCCCAGAACCACCTGTAAAACCCAGCACCACGGGATCCAGTGCCCTCTACTGGCCTCTGCTGGCATTACACACACACACACACACACACACACACACACACACACACACACACTTTTTAAAAATCTTTAAAAACAAAAAACAAACAAACAAAAAAAACCTTTAGGAATTCTTGAGTTTGGATGGAAAGCACTTTACTCTACAAAGCTGCCTACGAACATTTGGGGCACAGGGGCAGAATGTTCTAGTATGAAACTTCTTCCAGAGGTTCATGTTTTGAATACCTGATCCTCGGCTGATCATGCTACTTAAGGAGGTATTGGAGGTTTGGGGAGGTGAGGTCCAGCTGGAGGAAGTGATCACTGTGGATAGCCCCTTGAAGGATATGTCTCAGCCTGGTTTCTCCTCTTCTCCATGCTCTCTGATCTGCTCTGATGTGAACAATCTGGACCATATCTCCACCTGACCCAAGTCAAACTGCTCCACCATGCCCTCCCCTCCATGGTGGACTGATCACTCTAAAACCATGAGACAAAATAAATCACTCTCCCGTAAACTGTTTGTGTCAGGTGTTGAGGTCAAAGCTATGCAAAATTAACCAGATGGCAGCTGTGGCCCTGCATGGTATTGTGGGTAGCCACCCCAAGAACAGCCTCAAAATGAAACCACTTATTTGGTGCTGCTCCAACAAAAGGGATGCTTGTTCCCCAATGTAGAAAGGGAAACTGAGGTTCAGAGGAAAGGAGAGATGACAGGCCCTGGTAGCTGATGTGGATGCAGGTAGAGAAGGGTTGGAGCTGAAAGGAGACTGAGTCTGGTAGACATTAGGATTTCAGCTGTAGACTCTCAGACCCCAATTAAAAACAACAAAACAGAATTTCAGACTCTTTCACCCAACCCTACTGTGACCTTCAGCTCTGCCATGTTCCTGCTATAAACTCAAGACTGCTTCTAGTAGCTGCCTGAGAGCTCCTGGCTCTCTCCTCAAGGCCACTTCCCTCCTCTGGCCTCCAGGGGCCTTGGGCTATCATGCTTAGCAGGAATGAGCAAGCCGATTAATTGTTCCTGAAGCACTTAGACACTCTCAGGCGACAAGAGCCGAGTCACAACAGCATTACTTCATTACTATCCCATAGAGACAGGGTCATCAGCCAGGCTTGAAAACAGGACTCAAAGCCAGCAGCCAGCGGCAGGAGTCTTTCTCACAGGAGTGGTCCTGGGGGACAGTGACAGTCACTTAGCGCCTTGCAAAACCACCAGCCCTGGAGACATCCTAGAGAGTAGAGTTCCGGGCAGTCAACCTCTCTCGGGACTCAGGCTCTGGCCTGGCCTTGTGCTGTTGTGCTCTGAAGAGAGGGGAGTGGTGGCCCAATGTGCATGGGTAGGCTGTGCAGCTTGAGACACATATGACTCTGTGTGCAGGATGCCAGAGGATTTGTCATACATGTGGCAGGCTGGCTTCCATTAGTCTCACTCAGAACTAACAGCAAGTTTGTTTAATTCAGGCACCTGGCTGAATGGGTATTGATGAGTTCTGTCACTCATTCATTCTTTCTTTGACCCTCCCAGAAGTCTGCCGACCATCTAGATGGTGATGACTTCCTCTTTCCACTGGGCTCTCCTGCCTGCCGTGCCAGTGTTGAGGACATAGTCTGGTACAGTAAAGGCTATAGTGCCTGGTAACCATCCAGTCACCTGAATCCTGCTGTGGTTTGTGTCCTAACCTCTTCCATCCCACTGGCTCCTGGCATCAGGTATCCATGGGTACAGACCTGCTATTCCCCTCACATTTGTGTCATCACTGACACCCTGCACTGCCACCAGTATCACCAGAGGACCAAGCACTGACCAAACACCCTCAAGGACTGAGTAGAGATGAAGCACCTCCTGCAGACTGAGCAATCTCCAAGAACCTGTCATTCACCAAGCATTCACAGAGTCCTCCGGGTGCCAGCCAGCTGCACAGTACAAAGGACACAACCCACCCTCTGGACACTAACAGCCTCTTTGGGCTCCTGTTGAGCAGATATTGCTGTCATTCGGCTGGCCCTGCACTGAGATAGGTGCAAGGGCAAATGTTCCTCAATACCACCTGTGGACATTGTACTGCCGGAAGTGAGACTGGAATCCCCAGTGCAGGCCACTTCCTCTTCAGAGGAGATCTGAGGAAAGCCTGAGCTTTCATGGGCTTCCAAGCATCCCGAGCAGCCAACAGGAGAGGACGTATTTAGACAGTTGTGGCCCTGTGCCCCTGTCAGGATCCCCCAACCCCCAGCTGGCCATCCTGTTCATCCTGGTGTCCTGGAGATGAAGGGAGTGACCGGGCTTGGCTTTTATTTGCACCCTGCAGCCTACAACCCATCCTGGAAGGATGCGGGCATGATGTGAGGTAGAATGGTGATGTGAGGTAGAAGGTGTTGGTGGACAGTGACTTCTCCAGACAGCTCAGGTGCACAACAAGAGAGGGCTTAGACAAGATGCAAGCGCTTGTATGCCAGTGGTCATGGAGCTCTGGACTCAACAGCTGCCCACAGATGCCTGTTAAACCCATGTCTGTGAACCAGGTTGTACTTCTGCACAAACTGTCAGCCACAATCCGTGAAACCAGCACCAAGGCCCTAAGTTTTTCCAGAGCTGTCTGGAGCCTCGGTGCCAAAACCTGGTCACCCAGTTCACATACAGGATATTACATCATAGCCCAGTGAAGGAGCGTAGACCACTGGACAGAAACCAGGTATGTACTCCCAGAACCTCATCTGTGGCATGCAACCCTTGTTTGCTCTCAACCCAAAGTCTGGGCACTCACCCCAACATAGAGCCAGGGCTGCTCAGCAGTAGTCACGCTCCTGAACTGGAGAGCTCTGAAGTCCACCCAGCATGGGGCAGGGAGTGAGCTTCTGTTTAGAGAGTTAGGCTGGGAGGGATTGCAGGAAGAGAAACCCATATGTAACAGAGATGACTATAGTCATACATTGAGCCTACATAAGTGTTGGGCACAACATGACAAACGGGGTTCCCAGGAGACCCTTGCCCACCTCTCTGACTTCCCCTATCTGAGGACATCCCTTCCATCCCAGCCAGTAAATTCCACTGACACTATCCCCAGTGGACACAGAGAAAGTAGCAGAGTCAATAACCTGATCTGTCTCTGGCAGGTCTCCTCAACTGATGCTAAAAGCCCCTCATGCTTTGAGTCTGCTAGGATGGAAAGGGTTACCCTGCCCCTGTGAGTTCTGAGGACCTATCACAAGCCATATTCACCTGGCAGAGTGGATGAGGGGCTGTGAGGAGGCTACAACTGCACCCTGCTCCCCTTTGCTGGGTGTGAGGGCACCAGCTCCACCTCAACATGGCTGGCCTGTATATTACCCACATTCCTGCTCTGGACCTCATTCTTCTTATCCACACAGTAGGACCAAGCACAGTTCCTGTGATGCCACAATCCTAGAACACTGTCTGGTGTCCAGAACAGACCTTTCCCCTACCCTGGTCCTTCAGGGCACTTTGCTGAGGGGTAGGCACTCTCCATGGCTTGTACAGTCCTGCAGAGAGGGCAGAGCCAGGGCCCAGGAAGCATCTGGCCTTGTAGCACAGAAACGCCTGGGAACAGTTGGGGCTGTGCCTCCAGCAGCTGGACCCGCCTCCTGGCAGCACAGGGCTGATAATTAAGAATCAGGTTTCCACCGAACTCTATTACCAAGAGGAGTTGTAAATCAACAGATGACATTTTTATCGTAGGACAAAAATTAATTATTTAGTGTCGAACATGTTTGTGCTCACTTAACTGCCAGCAGGGGTGGCAGAGTGTCAGCCAGACGATCCCAGCTCAGGCAGCTATAGAAGTGGCCTTATAAAACCCTGGGAGCAGGGGGAAACTGAGGCCCAGGAAGGCAAAGGGTTTGTGCACAGTTCAACTGCCATGAAAGACAGCTCTCCAACAACTATGCGGAATCCAGGCCCTCTTGCCTTGTCTTTTTGTGCACACATTACTGGTGGCAGGTGGGGAGTGGAGTCAAGGTTCAGACAGGTAAGTGGGCAGACAGGCCCTGATCCTGTGCTGGAGCAATAGCCATGCCTGTCACCAGCCATACCTTACCCATCTTCCTCTCCATTGTCCCCTGATCATGTGGACAGCTCTGCCAGATTCAGGGAGCTATGTCCACATTGCCAAGAAGTGGAGGTGGGCCTTCAGTGCCTCATGGACATAGTGGTATCCACTGGAGAATTTTCAATCTCCATTGGCTTTGAGCCTCTATTATTGAGACCTACAGTCCTGGTCCTCTCAGTCTGATGATCTGTCTGAAGAGAGAGGGGTTACTTAAGGATAGGGCCCTAAATCCCACTGATGGATTACAGATGAGAAGGAACCTACCTTTGTATCAGTCGTGTGATCAAAGGACCCCTGGATACTTCCAGAAGAAGGACTGTCCTATGGAGAAACAGTAGAAACTTGGCAGAAGTCACCCATGTGGGAATACATGCCAAGGGGCAGAGACCGTGTAGGATCAGTGGGCCCCAGACTAAAGGAGGATCCAAAGCAAGGGAGGCTGGCCTTTCCTTTAGCTGAAAAATTGGGGTTCCAGCCTTCCAGAAAACCCACCCAGAGTACAGTCAACAGTTTACCATGCCCATGAGAGACTCAAGGCCTTACCCACTTTTTGGCATCCACTGGGTATCCATGTCCTATCTTCCCAATAGGTTCAGGACTCCTCCATGGGTCCCTGGTGAGTACGCTCATAAGTGTAAGAAATCCTCCCAGCCAGAGCTGGATACAGGCTGACTGACTGGATCCCTGCCCCAGCACAGCTCTCAAGACAATAGCTGACTCTAGAAGTTCTGATGTTGACAAGGTGGCCAGGGCGAGGAATGGCAGCTGACACCTCTGCTTCTTGCTTCCACATAGCTCTTTTCTTGCCTAAGTGAGCTTCAGGGATGGGCTCTTGTGGACTGTGTGGACTGTGGCTCCTGGGGGCCATCCCTGTCTCAGACTCCTTCCCTCAGTCCCACACTTAAGCCTCCCATGGAGGGAATCAATGTCCTCATGGCTACACCCAAAACAGAGCCTGTCCTCCACTACAGTCTCCTAGGATGGGACAGCCAAAGGGCCCAAAAAGAGTCACCTAAAATTTAGAATCAGGACAGGAGGCTCAGGTACAGGTTAATGCAAGGCTGGCTTCAGGCTTCTTGTGGCAAAGGACACAGTGTCTGGTGGAGGCTTGGCGCTCCAATCAGCCAGAGCTGCTCCAGGTGAGGCAGCCAGAGCTGTAATACCAGCATCTGCCTGTCAGGCCTCCTGGAGAGGTGGAAGAGGGAGAGAACTCATGCTTCAGAGAGAATCCAAGGAATGAGCTGCTCCTCCTCCTCATATGCCTGGTCCTTCTGAGGGATCTGGACAGTCCTGCTAAGGAGGCATACCCTTCTGGGGAGCCCTCCTGTGCTATGAGAGAAGCTGGGTAAGTCACTGCAGAGGGGACATGAGTGCTGTGAGGTTGTGACAACGAACCTGGGGTTTGGGGGCCAACTGGCCTCTCTGTCCTTTGATTCCCTCTGAAAATGCAGTTCATCACAGCACCCTAGAGCCGTGAGCACTGAGCCTAGGAACAGTTTAGAGCAGCACCTGGTGCCAGGGAAGGTCGCTGGTGCAAACCTGCCACGTGGTACAGACTTGATTGTCACCTTTTGGCCACACTCCCTCTGGGAGTGGGCCTCTGGGACAGAGCAGGGAGCAAACAGGAATTGCCTGAGGCATTACTCTCCAAGGAGCCTGACTTCTGCCATCTATGTTGCTGTGGTGCTGATGGTGGTGAGGCTGGGAAGCAGTAATGGTGATGGTTACTATGGTGACGGTGGTGATGATGATAATGTTGGTAATTAATGTTGGTGGTAGTGATTGATGGGGGTGATAGAGGCTGTCATGGTTAGCTTCAGTTGTCAGCTTGACACAAACCTGGAGTCTCCTGGAGAAAGGGAACCTCAACTAAAGACTTGTTTCCGTCAGATTTGACTATGGCCATGCCGTGAGGCATTTTCTTAATTTCTAATTGATGCAGAAGTCCCCAGCCCATTGTGGGTAGTGCCACCCCCAGGCAGGTGAATCTGAACTGGATAAGAAAGCCAGCTGAGCAAGCCTGAACAAGCAAACCAGTGAGCAGCACTCTTCCATGGTCTCTGCTGCAGTTCCTGCCTCTGGGTGCCTGTCTTGAGTTCCTGCCTTGGCTCCTGTCAATGATGATCTGTAACCTGTAAGCCAAAGTAAACCTTCTCCACTCACAGGAAGAAAGTTGATTCTGGTTACCATTTTATCACAGCCCCATCCTAAGCAAGGAGTGATGCTAAGGTGAATGACGGACAATGGTCATGGCAGTGGGACGCGGTGGTGGGAGATGATGGTGCTTGTACTCGCTGCATTCCTGTCACTGTGAATAACACATCATGGCCAACAGCAGCTTATGGAAGAGGTTTATTTTGGCTAAACGGCTCCAGAGGGATAAATGTCCTTCAAGGTGGGAAGGCACGACAGCAAGCAGCAGGCATGCTGCTGGAGCAGGAAGCTGAGAACTCACACCAAAGCAAGCTGGGATTAGTGTGAGGCTGTAAACTCTCAAAGCACTTGTGCAGTGACATGCTTCCACCAGGAAGACTGAATCTTCCAAATCTCCCTTAAACGGCAGCACCAACTAGGACTAAGCATTCGAATACTAAATGCTCACTCTATGCCATGGTCCTGGAGACAGTGATGATGGTAATGGTGGTGACCATGGTAGGCTAAAGTTAAGAGGACTCTGGGAGGGGAGACCAGGCAGGGCAGAGGCTATGGGACACAATTCTAAAAACTGGCATACTTACCCTTGCCTTGGGTGGGGGAGCCTCAATTTGCATGAGTCTGCCCTGAAGATAGCAGGAGTGGTGTGTGGAATACAGAGTGACCATGTGGGTATCAAGCTGTGTGTAAGAAGCTTTACACCAGTACCAAGAACTGGTAGGATATAAAACTCATAGCTCTTACCAAAAGCAAGGGGCAGGATCCTACGCTAGAGACAAGACACTGTTGCTGCCCTGCCAATGCTATTGCTGCCAGGCCAAACTCCACACATGGTGTGGCCTTGCTCTGCATCCCATGTCCTTCTTCCCAGTCACCTTCCCAGTGGATGGATATACAACTGCAGAGTACAATTGTACTGTGTGGCCTGAAGGTGGGGTTGATACCACCAGTCTGGTCCTGGTGATCTGAATGCAGTAAACTTCCTCAAAAGGACTTAGTGCTTGGGAAATGACACTTTGCAACTTGGCAGGTGCACGTGATATCATGAGACCAGGAGAAGCTGAGAGCACCTCATTAGCAGGATCTGGGGACATCCAAAAGGACCCCACTGCACATCAGAGGTCCCAGCTATGAGCATGTATTAATATTTCCAACATGGGTGTTTACAAGTTTCCCCAGAGACAGCCGTGATGGGCTGCAGGGCCGCACTGGGCTGAGGAGAGCGTATTGATCTGGGGGAGAGGTCAGTAGATCTAGACCTGAATCTATAAGACACTGAAATCCATCAATCCAGTTCCCAGGCTGCAAGAGTGACACCCAACCCCACTGTGGTCTTCACAGTCTGGTCAATATGGCTCCATTAGGGCCACCACCCTAAGTCCCCCACCCGGCTGTCACCTCTGTGCTGTCCAGATTAATATGTTTCTTGGCATTTCGTTCTATGTCCATTAGTGTCACATTGCCAGCTGACCGGTTCAGCCATCGATCCCAGGAAGGCCTTCTCAGTGGAGCTGAGCCCTGTGAGGTCAGCAGAGGACACAGTGACAGCTTCTCCTAGCCTGAGGGCAAAGGCCGCTGAGCTTCCCAGAGTCCATCTTCTGGGAAAAGAGTCTGATGTCCTGACTCCAGCTGCAGGGAACCAGAGTTTCTGTGTCCACTCCTGTTTAACCACCTTGTCTTGCCCAAAGGTGATCATGGCTGTTAAGCTCCATGCAAACCCTAGGGGGTACTGTTACCTTGCTGACGTCATAAACCGAAGTGTCTGAGACTAGCCATCACCTATCAAGTTCACAGTTGATGAGCAAGACAAGCTAAGAAGAGAGGCCAGGTTTGTGTGGCCTCCCAACCCCCAGCTGCATTCTCCCCACCTTCCAATGGGCCTGAGACTGGAGCAGCAGAGCTACTGGCTGTGCTGCAGGGTGGGTGTAAACCTTGGAGGGTATTGCAGGCAGAGAACACCAGGGTGCCCCATGATGGAGCCCATGCGTTTGAAGAGACATATGCTGAGGGCTTATGGGGCTTCAGGGCAGAAGCAAGGAGCCAGGACCAGCTTGGGCATATGTGCGAGCCTGGACCTCTGACCCAGGGCTGGGGAAGACAAAAGTCAGGGGAAGTAAAGGATTAACAAGGATGTATGTGACCCACCAGAAGCTGTCAGGCAGGAAGACTGGGCAAAGTGTCTCTGGCTTGTCTGGCCTCATCTGCACTACCTTGTCCCAGCTCCTGAGCTGCATGCTGGCTTTATTGGCTTGGAATCCCCAAATCACGGGAGGGACAGTGGCTGTTGGAATCCCCATTGTACTGTGTATCTTTCCATGACTATAGTAAGGTCTCATGATAGAGACACAGTCTTTGGGGGATGATGGCAGAGCCACCCAAACCCAACCCCATGCTCCCTGATCAGCCATGTATGGCCAAACGAGGCATTCAAAAGACCTTGACTTGTTCAGAGCCAAGGTCCACAGCCCGTCCCTAAGGAGCAGTAGGGAATGTCTATCCTTCTGGTCTCCCACTTGGCAGGTGGTTCCCCCCCCCCCCTGTTCCCTGGTGCAGCAGTTGGGGACTTCTGCTGAAAGACCTCATGGCAGCTGAGATCCCCTTGTCCCCAGGATGCTGACATTTGTGACTGCTGATCAATGAGTCACCAAGCTGCCTCCCTCAGAGGGGCCCCTCTCCGGTTGCAGAATTAAAAGGCATGCTTGTTGTTGGTGTTGTTAGGGGGCCTGTCACTGGCTCTTGTTACACAGGGCCAAGGTAAGAGAGCCCCTCCCAGGTGTCTGCCCCTCCTTCCTCCTGGAGGCTGGAAGCACCCAGTAAGGAGCAGTCCCAGTAATTCCAACTTCCAAATGGGAAGTGAGAGGCCCAGGGCAAGGCAGGGAATTAGCCTCAGCCACTGGCAAGTGTCTTACTGGCTTCCCTTCAGTTCTAAAGAACCTAAGCTTAGCACGGAATCTTGATGCAAGAGTGCTGAACTCCCCCTGTCAAGTCACCAACTGTCCATTGTACCATGGGAGATAAGGGCAGAGCTGCAATGACTGTCCGAGGATATCGTCTCTCCCTTCCACCGTAAGTTGAAATGGAACCCTGTGTGTTAACCCCAGTGAAGAATAATCATAGCCAGGATGCTGCAGTGGGGGGTGGCTGGTGATAAGCAATACAGAAATCCTGCACGGCAGTGGCTCAGTTGAGCTACCACCTGCTCATACCCAGGGAGCATCCCGCAGAGGTGGTCAGCACTCAGGGCAGTAGGTCACCAGGACAACCTGCAGGTTTACCATGATGAGGATTCTCCAAGGATCCTGGTCACCACCATGCTTCCCACATATACCTCAGCTAGAGTGTCATCTCTGGAGGAAGGGATGGCTCTAAGAACAAGCTTTACCAGGTATCTGTAGCTGACACACACAGGCATCTCAGAGCTGGAAGGGAACCCGTTAGGTCTTCTCTTCAAAGTTAGCTTGTGAGTGGCAGCAGGAAGCCAGTCTATCCACCAGGGTGAAGCAGGCACTTGAAGCAATCTGTGTTACCTGGAGGAGACATGCAGGCATGCAGGAGCTCCTAGCTGGCACTAGCTCTGTGGTCGCCATGCTGCAGTGTGTGCATACATGTTCCTGGGCCCATGAGACCCACCTCTGCATTCCTACACATACTCTGCAGGTATGCCAAAGGTTAGACTCCTATACTAATGTCCTCTGATGCTCACTGGTGATGTCCTTCCAACTTGTGTGGTGCCTCTGGGGAGTTGGCTAGTTTATGTACCAGAGAGCCCTCTGCAAGTGGCCAGCATCCCTGGGGGCTCCACTTTCTTAGTCCCACTTCACAGATGAGAACACTGAGGCCAGCCAGCTGCCACCAGTAGCCTGATATCAGAGTGCTCCTGATGCCTGCTATCCACCAGTAGCCCATCTGTCCTCAGCCCAGATGCCAGACTTCAGATGCCTTTCCCATCCTGCAGGCACCGCCAGCTTTCAGCCTGTAAATGTCCTCATCAGCCAGGTCATCAGAGTGGAATTGTGGCCATCAGCAGGCCGGCCGCTGGCCTCCCATTATGGCCGAATGAATGATTCCGTTTAGAGAAGTTGTTCGGGGCAGTGTCGCAGACAATGACTGCTGTCAAAAGATTGACTGGGGCTTGCAGAGATGAGGTAGGAGGCGAGGCAGGGCCCTGTGGCCTGGGCTCAGCGTTTACTCACTCACGCGGAAAGCAAGGATTGCAGTGCTGAGCGTTTTGCCACTGAAATCTGTGCCTTTTGACCCCAGAGGGCGAGATAATCCGGGGCCTGTTTCCCCTTGAGCTTGGGGCTGTGTAAACAGCTGGCTTTGAGTGCAGCCTGGTATGGACCTGTGTGAAAGGCAGTCCCTTGTTGGGAACACAGCTTTACTTCCTGGCTACAGGCCTTCACTGAATTCCCTAAGATAATCCCAGCTCTGAAGTGCGTATGTACTTGCTGCAACACTCCCTAAAGGAACTCAGGAGAGCATGCTCCCTCCGGCCTCCTCCTGAAGACTGTGAACTTGGCTGTGATTTCTTTTCTCCTCGGTTGTCAAGCTCAGAGGTCAAGAGAAGCTTAAGTGTGTCAGCAGGAAGGACAGTCCCTTCTAAGTGACTGCTATTTTACTGTATTTCTGCAGTTTTGTTTGGGCTTTATTGTGTTATTTAATGTGCCTTATACTACAGGCAACTTTGAATCCTCTGCTGGAAAAGTATGTGTATGAGCAAAGAGATGACAAAGTTGACTGCAGAAACAGGGGACACAGGCCAGGGTCTGGTGACCTTCTTTCCTGAGGCTGACTTTGCTCTTGATAATCTGATAATGTGTAGGGTCCACACTCCATCCAAATACAACTTGCATCCAACCAGTCCCGATCAGCCTGAACCATGCACATGGGCCTGCTGGTCACTGGTTCCCAAGGCTGTCCTCAGGACCTCTCAGCTGGCTCTCTGCAGTAACAACCTCTCCCAGGTGTCACCACAGACCACAGCCTATGCTCATTATCATGGTGCTCAGAGTTCAGGGTGCCCATGGCTGAACCAGCAATGAACGCTGAGGTGTGTTCTTGCCGAGCAGGGTGAAGAGAGTGAGGAAGCTAGAGAACCAAGGCCGCTCCATATGCTTCTGCTGCTGCACCTCTCCTGGGTTGTGCTGGAAGTCTGTGGGAGAGACATAGACCCTGCTTGCCAACCTCTGTAGTCACGGAGAGATGAGCACAGAGCACTCAAGTAGAGGCTGGAGGTTGCATGGTGAGTTGAAGGCAATAAGGATCTATAAAATACACACATACACACATACACCCATATACATACACATTCACACACTTGCACATACACACATTCACACACACACACTCAAACATATCAACACACATGTTCTCACACACTCTCTCTCACACACACACTCACATATTCACAACAAACATGTATACACACACAACACACACATGTGCATGCACACACACTCACAATGCACACATGTGCACACACACATACTCACACACATGTGTAAGCACATACACACATCTTCAGTGACAAGGACTCATAAACCACAGTCAAGAAGAGAAGTGTCATGAGGGCAGGTGGCACTGCTCCTCCCAACTCATCAAATTCCCACACAGATGTCCCTGAGTATCATGGGAAGGTAGAAAGAAGCTGTGGCCAGAGCGGCACCATCATGAGAAGCCCAGCCTTGAGGGAAGACCAACAGACCAGACTTCACAGTTCAAGGAGCAAGCGTGACTGCCAAGGTGAACGGATCCTCACTGCTGAGTCTCAAATCTTCCCAGCGGCCTCTGCTGCGGAAGCAGTCAGCCCCACTGACCCCACCTGAGAGGTGTGGCTTTAGGCCACCAAATCCAGTCACCCCCTGCAGTGAATTGTTACTTTCCTTGTTGCTGTGACAAAGTAGCTGACAAAACAGATTAAGGGAGTCCTTCTTGTGGCTCCTGCTTTCCAGGAAGATGTAGTCCATCACAGACATGAAGGTGCTGTACGCGTCATGGCAGCAGAAGCGTGCTGCCAGAGCCCATCACATGTCGGTGAACAGGAAGCAGAAGAGAGCTCAGGTGAAAACAGAGTGGGTGTAACCTCCAAGGCCTGTCGTCCCCAGTGACCTGCCTCTGTCATCTAAGCCTCGTGCTACAAAGGCTCTGCAATCTCCACGGACAGTACCACTCCCTTTTGATTCAGCTCCACTTGGTACTTTCTTTGACAACCAACCCTCACCTGCCTCTGCAAAAGAAAAAAACCATTAGAAGGCTTCATCCTTACCACTTCACTCACTGAAGGGTCTCTTGCAACCTCACTGAAGAGAACCTGACCCTACTACAGACTCTTGGCCTCATGGGATTTTTTTTTTTGAGGAACTTCAGTGCAAGCCTCAAGTTTCCGTTCTCATTCACCATGCCTCTAAAACAGCGCAGTGTGGACAACGCCAAGTACTGCCGTGTGCTCAAGAAACGTCTAGGTATCAGACCATGGCTGCTGCATCTTTCAAGCATCAGGGAAGACATACCCCCAGGCGGTCCCATCCGAGCACCACGCCCCGAGGGATCATCTCTGTGTTCAGGCACTCTTCTCATCTCAGATACTCCTGAGCCCCCTTTTAAAGGGAGAAAATTCTCTCAACTGAGCTTGCTCTTTCACATCCTGGAGCTTTCTGTGGGAAGGGTCTGTCCATCAAGGCATCTTTCTTTTCACCTCATTCCATGTTCATGGTTGTTTCTGTTTAATGCCCTTAGTCTCTTTAAAAATGACCTCTTTGCCCAGGTAATTGTCTTTGTCTGTAACTTGAAACACACGCATCCCAAACTGTAGTTTTCACACCTTTTGTCTCTGTTTTTTTTTTTCTCTCCACACTACCCATAACTTGGCTAAAAGTAGTAAATAATAATCACCTCACAGCCTGGATATTATGCCGCTTAGACTTTTCCTCCACCAAATAAACTAGCCATAGCGCTTGGATTCAGCTGTACGGGCAGCCAGGTGCTTTGGAGGAGGCGACCCAAATGTCTCCTGGTCCAGGCAGGTAGAGTCCTTACTGCCTTCTGAAATCTCTCGAGTCCAGCCTTCACACTCTGTGTTTCTATCAGCACGTGCCATGTCTTGTCACCAGCATGGCCCATTAATCTTTGACTGCAGCATTTGGGGGCTTCTCTCACCTTCAGATCCTTCCATGTTCTTCCTGTAAACCAGTGCAGGCTTCTATGAATCACTGCTTACACTACAGCAGCAGTAACCCCACTTCCGGTGCCAGCTTTCTTTATTAACTTCTATTGTTACTGTAATCAAATACCCGACAGAAGCAGCTTAAAAAGAGAAAGGGTTTATTCTGCTCACATGTTCAAGGGAGTTTTCGTTTGTCAAGACAGGGGAGGCCTAGCAGTATAAATCCGTGGTGGTGGGGGCTGGTAGCAGTTTCTCCCAAGGCTTCTCACATGATGTCTAGCTTAGGAAGCAAAGAACGGGATGAGAAAGGGGCTAGCCTCTAAGCCAGAGGACCTACTCTGTATTCTTTGTCTACCAGCTCAGTCCCATACCCCACAAGTTCCACACACTCCAAACAGTGCTAACAGCTGGGGACTGAACCTGCAAACACATGAGCTGGTGAGGGACAGCTCACTCTTAAACCGTAACTCATGGTTGTAGGGCAGAAAATCAGGATGTCCACAGGGCTACTGCTGTGACAGGCACAAGCCTTCACCTTTGCCCCCGGTGGTGAAAAGATGCTGATAAGCCTTGAAGAGGCAGGCAGGGAGGGCTAAGAAGGTTGAGAGAGACCTGGGGGCCATGACTTCACCAACTCAGCACAGACAGTAAGAAGCATGCCCACTTCACTCATCGATGAGGACACCTCTGCACAGGGCCACGTGGCAAGTGTTTTAGATTTCTGTGAGCCAGTCTCTCCTGTGACGTCCCAAGTCTGCAGCAGTGGCTCCGATTGGACATGAGATGCTGGGAAGAGTACACTGAGAGTGCCACATGTTTCCTCAGACCAGGGAGCAAGCTGGTCTGCTGTCTAGAGAAAGTGGGAAGAAATGAGAGCTTGCTGGGTGAGGACGATGGATGGTGTGGTGGTGGCAGTGATGACGGCTGTGGTGACATTGATGATGATGATGGTATGGTGATGATAGTGGTGGCTCGGTAATGACAGTGCTATGATGGTGGTGATGGTGACTTTGGTGATGATGGTGGTGGTGGTGATGGTGATGAAGGTGATTTTGATGTTGATGATTATAATGATGGTGGTGGTGATGGTGGTTGTCCTGGGGATGATGGTGTGATAATGGCGGCTGTGGTGACGACAGTGATGATGGTGGTGTGATGACCGTGATAGAGATTTAGTTAAAGTTGAGAATGAAGGGAAGGAGATGGGCCAGGCTAGCCTCCTTTGATACGTAGCTTGAGAATATTGAAGGCAGGATTACACTTTTCCCTCCTACCTGAGATCTACCACATCCTGAGCTTCCTCAACAGAAGGACAGCAGCATGCATGTTTACCAACCTGGCTATGAAGTGTTGGTCCTGAAATCAGTCACATGGTACGCACCCCATGAGTCAGCCATAGGGGGCTCTGGATCCCAGCCTCATGCAGCCAGGTTAGCTTGTCTCTCCAGTGACTCTGAGTGTTCTTATGTCCAGGTCAGATGGAGGTCACTGCTAGACTCCACGGTGCCAGCCCCCACCCAGGCCACTTCACTATCTTCTGGGGAGGATCCCTACCGCCTCCTGGAGCACCTGCCTCTTGACTGTTGCCCTACACAAGCTCCGTAGCTTGCCCCAGAACCACAAACAAGTCAGGGGTTTCTCTCAGGCTACCTTCTCTTTTCCATTGGCCTCCCATCAACGCTGCCCCTCAGCTTCACAGGTTCCGGGATGTTGGCATCCTCAGGCTGGCAGATGCATCTCTCCGTCTCCACCTCCGTACCTCACAATCTTTCCCCCAGGTAGTCCAGGTCCTTGTGCTCCTACCCAAACCACCCACTTCTTAGCTTACTGATTCCAGCTGTCAAATCCCCACTCAAACTTGCCCCCCGGGGCTTCACCTGACTCGGGGAAAGACACTGCTTTTAAGTGAGGCCACACTCATGGGTTGGATCTCTGTGCCTTCCAGGGACACAGTTTAGACAGCACAGCATTGTGTGACCAATAGTAGGGTCGCTTGGGCAGCTCAGCTTCCTATTCCAATTCTTTTGCCTTTTTTTTTTTTTTTTTTTTTTTTTTGAAGGCAGGATCTTTTGTGCTTGTAGCCCAGGCTGACTTCAAGCTCATGAACCTCCTGCTTCAGCCCTCTGAGTTGGGGTTCCAAGTGTGAGCCCTCACATAGCTCCTATCCAGTTCTTCATCTAATTGTAAAAAAAATGCCATAGGCGTGTTGCTTGAGATGAACCATGCTTTACAGACCGGGTCCTCTCTATACTTCAAGCTTCCAAGCACAGCATCATTTGGTGTCTCTCACAGTCACCACAGCGGTCCAGCCACTGTTGGCTCTCACAGTATCTTCAGAGCCCCTTCCTCTCTAGGACCTTCTCCATGCTAAGAAGACTGTCCTCACCAGTTCTGCTGGTGGTTTCCCTCAAGACCTTATCTGGTTCACCCAGCTGGCCTACCAGCCCTCTGGCCAAATACACAGAAAGTAGGTCTCGTCTACTTCTCTCTAGGCTGAGTGTTCTTGGTCCCTTGCTCCTTGATGGTTCTCCTTTATACTCACGTCCTGCTTCTCCAGCCCCAAAGCCTGCTGCTCCTCTCCAATGGCTATGCCATCTCTACCATGTCTCCCAACGAGCTCTCCCTTAGGAGAGCATTAGGTCTCAGGCTGTGGATGTGTTCAGTCCCAGGTCTTATATGGACCAAGGCCAATATTCTACACAGAGTTGGGTTGAGTTAGGGAATGGGGTGCTTTGGGCCTGTCAGTACTCATCTCTTAAAAATTCATCTCTCATGAGGGGACTACTTCACCTGTTTCTCTATCCAACTGGCCCTCAAAACTAGAAAATGGCAGCAGGCCTTTCTGGGGCCCGACAGGGGGCAGGAAGCTGCACAAGGTACTCAAGACCAACAATGTACCACCCAACCACCTCTACCTGCCTCTTTCTGCTTTCTACTGAAAAATCATGGAGAATTGTCTGTGGTGCTCGGTTTAAATCTCTGAATAGGAACTTGGTCTTTGGCAGTAGCCTAGAGGTTCCCATTTAATGGGACAGTGGTTGTCCCTCCCTATAGGGACTCCACTCCTGCCTTTCTCCTTTCATTTGCCTCAGACATCTTTCTGCCACTGGATAAACAGGGAGTATAGAACAGTAAAGTGACCATACACACAGCAGGAAACCAAGACCAGATTGAACTCAGGTCTGCCTGGGGTGTACATGGGTCTTACTGAGGGTCTGACGTTGCCCTGAGGGTGGTATCACGATCTCTGGAGCTGTTTCCCCACACACACACTGCACACGAGCAGTGTGCAGGAGCATGCTGCCTTTGTGCTGTGTTCCAGTGTCCAGCATGGGACCAGAGACCTGGTAGGTACAATGATGAACACCAGCCTTTCCTTCATGGACCGACGACCTCCTCCTCATACCAGCAAGCACACAGATTCCAGGGCCTGTAGCTTAGACAATGATGCTAAATGCTGGTGGAGTGACACCCACAGACTGGAAACCAACCTGGCAGATTCACAAAGGCTTCCTGAACATTGCACATGCCCAACAGAGCCATTCAGAACATAGCCGTCACCACGAGTTCCCTGCTGTCTGCTGTAGGCTGCTCCCAGAAGCATCCCCTGGTCCGATGGCAATCTGTCCTTCCTGCTTCTATTCTCATCTCTCTGTCTCCCCAGAGGCAGCACCTTCAAGCTGTCCCTTGCTGTAACATGATCATGACAGGGCAGGATCTGGGCCACCAAGCCAAGAGACATCTTAATTAGTGGCTTTTCCGGAGCAGCAGAGCCCCAAACAAACATCCCATAACTTGTCTGGTAGTCTGAGCCGGAAATCTAGGCTTCCCCACATCTGTGGGACAAGCTGATAGCTCACCTAGGCAGCTTTGTGTCCTCTCTGTATATGAGTCTGCAAGTGGACAGATGCTAGCCTGTTGGCCACAATGTCTAAACAAGTGTCTTGTAGCACACACTGCTTTCCCTCTCTGAATTCTTCACTGAGCTCCAATCCCCCAAAATGTCACAGAGACAACTAAACTCTTATCACCATCCCTCTCATAGGGGCCACCGCTGGCTGGCAGCCTGAAAGACAAAGATCAGACTGAAGTCAGCCCTGGCTGGAGACCCAGGTCAGGTGCCTGTTACATGCCAGCCCCAGGTCCCTCAGCCAGTTTCTCATCTGCACAATGGAGCTGCCGCTGTGTGTGTCTCTCCAGTGCCAATTCTAACCATGAGTCCCACACCCTAAAACTGAGCTTCCACTGGGCCAGGGGCCAGTCTTGACCACAGCCCAGTGCTGGCAAAAGTGATCACAAGAAGTCGGGGAGAAGGTCAGGACAGAAGTCCCATGCCCATGTGTTCTGTACTCCCAGATCATTATAGGTGTGGCTGAGCCACTGGACAGACATTTGCAGAAAAAGTTGATGGTCAGAAAGGAGGGCCGGATAGGGTGGGCTTCACTGAGCCTGGTTTCATGTCAGTGGGTGATTGTGTGTTTTGTTTGTTTTTATTTTGCTTTGTCTTTTTTTTTTTTTTTTAAGAAAAGAGGCTTACTTTATTTTCGTTTATTTGTATGTATATGTATGTATGCATACACGCCCCATGTATATGGGTCCCTGTAGAGACCAGATGAGGATGCTGGATCCTTGTAGTTAGACTTATAAGCAGTTGTGAGCCACCCACTGTAGGTGCTAGGAACTGAACTCAGGTTCTCTTGAAGAGCAATAGATCTTAACTGCTGAGCTATCGCTCCAGCCATAGTTTTGTCTTTTTGGAATGGAGTCTCTGTAGCCAAGGCTGGCCTGAGACTCATGGTAATTCTTCTGCCTCAACCTCCTAAGGGCTGGGACTGTAAGAATGAGCCAGTTTTATTTTAATTAATCAGTTATTTGGCTGGTTAATTGGTATTTTGAGAGAAAAACCTCATATGTTCCAGTTAACCTCACATTCCAAGGATGGCTTTGAATTCCTGATCCTCCTGCCTCCACCTCCCAAATACTGAGATTAGAGATGTTCACCACCACTCCAACATCGGGAAGCTTTGTTTTGGAAACACCAGAAGCACATGGACAAACCAGCCACCACCACGTGGCAGTGTTCTCACCAGCAGGAACAACAGTTGGAAGCTCCTAGCAGGGAAATCTGCCACCTTTGACGTCACTTGCTGTGGCCAGCCCTCTGTGGTAGCATTCCTCATGGGCTCCACATTCTCTGCTGGGTCTGGCCTTGCTTCGTGGGTCACCCTGGGTGCCCGGGCATCTGCCTCACGGTGTCCCTGAGGACACATACCACAGGCTCACTCCCATGAGGTGACTGTTGAGTGGATGTGGCGCTGGGATCTGGTGGTTGTTGGTCACTCTGCTGGAGCCACAGCCTCCTCTCTATGAGGAACAGGTGCAGGGAAGGAAGGGAATGCTGGGGTAGTGGCAGGAGACTCACCCCCGTGCCAGTGGCTCGGTTCAAACAGCAAGTGTTCAGACAAGAGGCTGGTGGAGGCCGCCAGGTCCCTGTAGCTAACATGTGGCTGGACTTTGCCTTAGTGTTGCCGAGGAAGAGGGTCTCGGGTTTGGGTGGTGACAGCTGGAGACAAAGCTGCCCCTTGAACCCTCAACAGGTCCCAGAGGGCCCCACCTTGCCAACAGTGACATCTGAGACCCCACCTAACCAGCATGGCTGCACCCAGGACTCGTGGGATCTGTTAGGAGTGCTGAGGTCAGGACCCTTGCCCTGTCCAGATGGGCCTGGGCTGCCTCTGTCCATACCAGGAGAGGACAATGGCCCCTGTTGTCAGCCAGCCGCCCTCGGCCATGTATTTCAGAGACCTAGTGACCCTGAACAGAACTATGAAGAGGTCCCTGCTGACTCAGGCACATGCCTCCTCACTAATGAAGGACTGTTAGTGAGGGCATTGACCTTGGTCAGCAGGCAGAAGCTCTCCATCCGGGGACCATGACAGGGACCAAGAGGGAAGAGAAAGTTCTGGCCTCCCTGCCCAGAGAACTTACTCAAAAACTCAAACACAACTGACCAGGGGTCAGCTGGGGTCAGAAACATGTGCCTGCTGTCCTTGCTGATAAATGAGGCGGTGATAACCATGCGGTGCCATCAGACCTGTGCCCAGGGACGCTCTGAGTGTCATGGAGAGATGGAGTGGCTCCTAAGCTAGTGAGGAGTGCAAAGAGGCAGTTGGGACAAGCTGAACTGAGTCTCAATGGATGGGCAGAAATCACAGAGGGTACAGGTTCCAGACAGGAACATCAGGAGTAAAAGATAGTGAGGTGTCAACTCCTTCCCTAACTCAGCTACTGGGATGGGAGATGCTGGGCACTGGAGAGGCAGGCAGAGGCACACAGCAGCAAAGCAGCAGGAAGGGTTTGGGGAGACCAAGCATGCCCTCGAGAACTGGAGCATCTGCAGATTGCTTCAGCCAACAACAGCAGCGTATGTTTTCATCACAGGGACCATCACCAAGATAGAATCCATTCTCAGTCATAAAATGCACCTTAGCAAGTGTTAGATGTTATGCAGGTCTGCTCTTAGGGCAAGAAGACACACATCCCAGCTGAGGCGTAGGGAACACGGATGGGGAATCAGACTGCGAGAGCTGGAGAAGAAGGAGAAGTGCTGTGAGCGAAGCTGGCCTGGACCAGTTGCTCACGGTGACTTCAACCACAAAGGCAGCATGCAGGATTCCACGGTGGGACACTTTCAAGGGGAGTGCATGCCATCCCCATTTGTCTGAGCCCAAAGAGGCTTAATGCTGAGCCCAAAGGTGAATCACAGATTCTGGGGTGACAGTTGCTCTCTATAACACACCCACTGTCACAGGAATGCTGCTCTGTGAGATGCTGCTAGCAGGCTGGGAGCTGAGGCTGGTAGGGAGACGGGCAGTCTCTGTAGGTACCTTCTGCTCTGTTTTGCTGTGAACCTAAAGTGGATGTAAACAATACAGTCTACGAACCAAGCAGAATATAATAATTAAGTCTATGTGAGTGGATCAGATGAGCCAGAGAGACGAAGGAATCGGACCTATGAAATGGCACCTGGATGGTGCCAGGGACACAAACATCAGGGGACGAAAGACTTCATCCACAGGACTTCCGTACTTGATATACTCGAGAAGAAAAAAAAATCAAACCCCCTACCTCACACAACACACAACACACAGAAACCAATTCACAGTGGGTGAAAAGAACCCCAGAAAAATTAAAATAAGATCTTTGTGATCCCACAGTAGTAGGCTTGTAAGAAATGATGGGGTGGTGAGAAAAGGAGGGGGAGGGGAGGGAGGGGCGCACAGGGTGGAATCTACTCAAAGTGTACCGTATACTTGCATGGAACAATCTTATACAACCCTGTATAATAAAATAAATATGTCTTTTAAAGGAATTCGGAACACTGAACTTTATAAAGCTGGCCCTGGTGAGTCCCCCAGGAAGCCCCGTCAGTGTGTTGGTGTGCATTCCCGCTTTCCGTACCCTCTCCCTTAATGTCTGTGCTTAAATCTTTTCTTGTTGGGCTATAACTTGAGCAGCATAGTGAGGACCTGCCTGAAAACAGGAGAGGATGGGGGGGAATAATGGACAAAGGAAGAAAAGGGAGGGAGCAAAACAGGGGAGGGAATGAAGAGGGGAGGGAGAGACACAGCAAGAGAGATGCAGACATACAGAGAGAGGGAGACACAGAGAGAGGGGGAGGGAGGGAGGAGAAGAGGGAGAGGGAGGGGAGAGGGAGAGGGAGAGAGAAAAGGAGGAGAGGGAGAGAGGGAGAGGGAGAGGGAGAGGGAGAGGGAGAGGGAGAACACCTACAGAGGTGTTCATTGTTCATGGACAGGAAGGCTCACTGAGCTGTCATCTCTCCTTTAGTTGACCTATAGACCTAATGCAATCTCATTCAAAACCCTAGAAAGCTCTGTCATGGCTGTCAACAACAGAGTATAAAGTTTACACCAAGAGCAAAAACCAGAATAGCCCATACACTATTGAAGAACTCCAAACTATGCTTAAAATACGACAGTGCCTCTGGGTGTGGCTGGCAACTAGGGGTGTCTTATGCTGCATCGGTCCTGCCATAGCCTGTTGGCAAATCACAGGCCTTCAGCCTACAGGTGGGAAGCCGACCACACCCAGGGCTGAGGCTACTATCACAAGGCCAAGGTGTCCCAGACAGAGAAAGATGGAGCATTGGGCATTGCTGGGCCTCAGCCTTGTAAAGAACTGTGTTTGAACAGAGCCAAGCCCAGCAACCAGAAGCATGTAGTTTCTGCTCACAGTGAAGATGCTATAACCTGGCAGTAACAGGAGCCAAAGGCACCCTATCTAGCCAGGAGACTCTTCCCAGGAACACCACTTTCCTCACACTTAATTTGGACTTACTTCCCAAACTTTTTGATGTGACTGAGCTCAGGACAGGAGCCAGTGCTCAGTAGAACAGGAAACTCAGACAATGAGAAACACGGAAGGCACGCTTCAATGGCCACACTGTGCCCGTCTGTCCCTGGCATCCAGCTGTTTTGGAGAACAACCTGGGAGCCAAGGTCAAAGGAAGCAGTAGGGGCCCACTTTTGATGTGACCAGTGTCTTCAAGAACAGTTTCCTAGACTACCACAGGGAGCTGTGAGGTTGGAGCACCCAGCCATCCTGCAAGAACACTGGCATCCCTGAGCCCAGATGTGGGTTTGTGCCGCAGCAGAGCACTCCCTAAGTGGATGGACAGTACTGGAAGCATGTAGGGGAGCAAGGCATTGTGGGGTGCAGAGTCCTAGCTGAAGACGTTCGGAGTCTTTTCAGGGCCACTATGGAGCTCACAAGCCAAAGGGGACCCAGTGACCTGGAAGCCATGTACACAGCATGGGGCTATCACCTCTCTGGCAGTCCCTCCATTGGTTCCTGCCTCCCCCTGGTTGCTATACCAGAAGCATGGGTGTCATCATGCTTGCTGGCCCAGGTCTCCCCCACCTAGCCTACCCCAAGGCACCAAGCACCCCATCACCACTCTCCTGCATCTGTGGCTACTGATGTTCCTGACTGCTGGGACCACACTCTTCCCTGACCCCCAATTCACCCCCTCAGCCTTCAAACTCTAGTAGAGAGTTGCACAAAAGGAATTGACCAGGTCCCTATTTTATTCTTCATTTCTGCTTGCCGTAGACTTTTGGGACTGGGCCTTGGAGGCCCACACAATCCTCTCCATCCAAACCTCTGACCAGCTGTCCTCTCGCAGGGATAATGGGGCACCGGAGCTACCCACAGGCCTGACGGCCATAAGAGCCCATCTCTCTGGTTCCAATTCTCATTGCCCCAGGCCCCTGCGCATCTAGCAAGCTCCAGTTCACGACTCGGAGTCTCTGTAGTGACGCCTCCTCCAACCTGTCTCCCCAGCAGCACCTAACAGTTGACCTCCCGTTTTTAGGCTGTATCGACAGCCCCCACTACAGTTTCCTAGTCATGTGCAGGTTCAACATGACCTTGGGTGGTCGTAGGTGCAAGGTCTACTCCACAGAGCACACAGAAGCAGGTGATGAAGGAAGGGTTGTTTAGAATCTGCCTGGCTCCTTACAAGCTCCACAGAGGCCAGCACTGCCACCGCCACATCAGCCTCAGCTTTGGTTGGGGAAGGACTGTCCAGCACGGGGAGAGGGTGAGAATGGAACCACTCGCAAGCTTGGAGATCTGAGTACTTGCAGCCTAGCAGATCTGGGTAGGGCAGCTGAGGGGTGGCCAAGCTGATAGGCCCTCAGGTGTCTTCCTACCTCATCAGGGCATCTGACCACACTGCAAACTACCAGACTGTCCCTGCCTCTGTGGTGAATTCAGGTGACACAGAGAGGGCTTTCCAATATGTGGCCTTAAAGCCTCCCCTCTTCCTCGTTCTGTGCTCACCCCCCACTGTCCACACTCAGGCTACAGACACCCCACCCTTGCTCCCAGACCCAATGGGAGTGTGAGGAAAGTGAGTGGTAGGAAGGTCTGTGAGGAGAGAAAACAGGGATGGCAGAGACAGAATCACTGTGCTGGGGAGGGGTGTCATCCCCTGGAGGGTGTGACCTCCACAGTACCACCAAACTCTCTAATAAACATGGGGCAGATCCTGGTCTCCTTGGAGCCACCATTGTTTCTGTTGCCATGGCAGCCAGGCAGAGCCATACAGGCTACTGGTTTTGCAGGTGAGGCCTCGGCTGTGGAGATCCCCAAAGTCCCAGGACCCAAGACCAGGGATGAAAGATGTCCTCATCCTGTCTCACCAACCCCACCTTTCTCCCCCGAGCAGGGCTCTGCATGCTGCCAGCTACCTCAGCACAAACAGCTGGAGGTGGGGACTCACAAATTCAAGCCCGGTGGTTATGAGGTCACAAAATCATTCCCCTGATCAGTACAAGGTGTTGTGAGCCTTGTCCTCAATTTGCCCAGGTGCCTGGTGCAGTGTGACAGGAACATTATAGTGTCCCCCCCTCCCCTGGGGTTCATGAAAGTAAGATCTGGATTAAGGAAACAAACAGACAAGCCGCCCAGAGTGTGAAACCAGAGCCTGGAAAGGCAAGGTTCTGAGCTGTGCCTTCCGCCTGCCTGAACAGCCTACTCACTGACACCAGGCTAAGCGGAAGAGGACCTGGATTAACCCAGGTCTTCAATTATCTCAATTGCTTCTCGACTTGGCGCTTGGCGCTCTCTCCCTCGGCTCCCTGCCAGGAGGGTATTGTGTTCCAAGAGAAAATACTTTTCATTTTTCTACAATTTCCCGTTTAAAAAGTTCCAAATGTTCAGCCATATGATGTGAAACCAAACGTCAAGAAACTCCTTTGGGGGTTTTGCCGGTGGATAAAACGTGGGGTCTGACACACTGACCCGGAGGCAGTGAGGATCCAGCTTCAAGTCAAGTCTTTCTTCTCCATGTCCCTCCTGGCCACTCCCAAGGAGGCAGCGGCAGGTCTCCTTCCCAGGACGGGAAGCCGTCAGTGGGGCAGAGCCTGCCTGGGCTCCCTCCTTAGGAATCCGTCCTGTGTAGATTGTCCAGGGACATACGGGGAAGTGAGAGCCAGGAGACATGGGGTTTGGCTCAATTCTGTCAGCTTTGTGGACCTGGTATATGTGAGGCCAAATAACTGGACTGAGTCAGTTCTCTTAGCTGCATGATTAACTTAGCCAATGTCCTAAAATTCCTAGCAGAAAGTTCTTTCCAATTTGCATATGGTTAAATTAAGACCCAGAGAGTTGAACATGAACTGCCCCGGCCACAGAAGGCAGGTGTATAGTTGGATTCATGTGATAAGAATCTGTGACATTGATGAGCCAATAGGTGACCCCTCAGTGTGAGGGATCCTGACCCCTCTACAGACCCAGCTGAGAAACACCAACTTTCTGTAGGTAAATGCTCCTTCTGCTCTAGCGGGAGGGAGACGGGGGGTCAGTCTGGGGTCTCCTGTCCACTGCCTTCATTCTCAGGATGAGGTACTCCAACCCCATGCCTGGTGCAGCCTCCGGTCTAGCCCCTGGCATGGGGGTGGGCTCAATGCACATCCACCCACCTATCTCCGATTGCTCATGTGGGAATAGCTAGTGGTCCGTAACGAGGTTC
The DNA here is from genome assembly GCA_028551405.1 of Uromys caudimaculatus. Taxonomy (NCBI): domain Eukaryota; kingdom Metazoa; phylum Chordata; class Mammalia; order Rodentia; family Muridae; genus Uromys; species Uromys caudimaculatus. The sequence goes on along the minus strand of CM052712.1, from coordinate 26,744,124 downwards.
AAAAGCAAGGGCTGGAGAGATGGCTCAGGCTAAGAGCACTGGCTGCTCTTCTGGAGCATCTGGGTTCAATTCTCAGCACCAACATGGTGGCCTACAACCACCTAAAAGCTCGAGTCCCAGGGGACCCAGCACCCTCTTCTGGTCTTCTGGAATCTCTTAAGGCAGGAAGATTTCAAATCCAAGGGCAGTCTGGGCTATATATCAAGACTCTGTCTCAAAAAAAAAAAAAAAAAAAAAAAAAAAAGAAGAAGAAGGAGGAGGAAGAGGAAGAAGAACAAGAGGAGAAGGAAGAAGAGGAGGAAGAGGAGGAGGAGGAGGAGGAGGAGGAGGAGGAGGAGGAGGAGGAGGAGGAGGAGGAGAAGGCTTCAGAGCAGCTGTGAATCTCGTGAGCTACAGTAATTACCTGCCAGGCAAGATGTGCACGACTGTTGGAGGGGTAACCAGCCCCTTTCTCACTGGGTTTGATGCCTGCTCCACAGGAGAGAATTCAGGGCTGCTCATATAAACCTGGTCAAACTTCCATGACTAGGGATGTCATAGGCCCTAGGGAGAACTTACTACTGTTGCTTTGCTAATCGGGCCTGATGTCAAGCTGCCCTCTAAATGTTCCTGTTATCCCCATAGATTAGGGCTGTGCTTGGCCTTCATCAGAAGCATCTCTCTGCAGTGAGCAGTGCTTAGCGCAGAACCCCACAACTAGCCAAAATGCTGGGAAGAAACCGTGGTGGGGTGCTTGGCTCTAAATGGGAGACCTTGTGGATGAGGGGTTAGAAAGAGTGGAAGAGCCAGTGAATGGGGTGACAAGCAGCAAAAGACACTGTGCTCACTGCATTGAAGTGCAAGGGTTACCTGAACAGACCTGTATGTGCTTGGGTAGGCCTCTCAACATTCCATCACGGGTAAGGAAGGGACCATGAGAAGCCCACTCCTACCTGAGGGACTACTGGCAGCTTATGCCTGTCAGAGAGGGCATCATTTTCCTCAGTGGCGGAGCTACTTGTAAGTCGCACTTGCCCCAGTCAACAGCCCCTCACCTATGTCAGGCAAGTGGCTCTAATTAAACTGAGACGGTCACTGTGGTGGTTTGTATATGCTTGGCCCAGGGAGTGGCACTACTTGGAGGTGTGGCCTTGTTGGAGGATGTGTGTCACTGTGGGGGTGGGCTTTAAGACCTTTGTCCTAGCTGCCTTGAAGCCAGTCTTCTCCTAGCTGCCTTCAGAACAAGTCGTGGAACTCTCAGCCCCTCCAGCCCCAAACCTGCCTGGACACTGCCATGCTCCCGCCTTGATGATAATGGACTGAACCTCTGAACCTGTAAGCCAGCCCCAATCAAATGTTGTCCTTATAAGAGTCACCTTGGTTGTAGTATCTGCTTACAGTAGTAAAACCCTAAGACAGTCATACACAAGGTGACATGGCGGGGGGGGGGGGGCTGGCTTTGTTGGGAAAAGGATTCCACTTGGAGAAGGAGGCATGAAAATGACTAAAATTCATTATATAAATGTATCAAATAATTTTAAAGGTATTTAATTGGGGGGTTCTGGTAGAGCTCTGTGACAAGGCACTAGCCTAACACAAAAGGCCTTGGCTTTCACCTCAGGCACTACCAAAAGTAAGAAAGGGGAAAGAAAAACAAGCAGGACCAAGCAGTGTGTGGATGGTGTGGGTTAGACTAGGCTCAAAGCCCATGCCTTCCAGTGAAGAAGCTGGTCATGAGTTCCAGGGCAGCCTGGAATACAAGGAACTCCAGATAACAACAACGACCACCAAAACTGGTGCTGGAATGTGACTGATCCAGGCGTGTAGCTTGAATGGCCATGGTACAGGTTGCTAGCTGAATTTGTGCATGGCACCTTTGCCTGAAATTACGCTGCAGTATTTGTTCCCAGGGCCCCTATGGCTTGTCTGGATTCTCTGGGACCGCCAGAGCAGGTGGGAACCCCACTGCCTCTCATCAGGCTGAAGTCTGGGCTCCAGTGACTCTGTTCATGAAGGGTCAGGTTCCTGTTTAGCAGAGCATGCGCCGTAGAGTCGGGTTTGCCACAAATGTGGCTATAATTCAGAGCAGGCCTGAGTGCTGGACTCACTGGCAAGCCCCAAGCAGTCTTGAAGCCTGCATCAAATGAGGAGCATGCTCCCAGCACGGAGCTCTGGCAGACAAAAGAAATTCCAGACTCTGGGTGGGTTTCAAAGCTTCTAACCACCCATCCCAGCTACTGCTGCTACCATATGAACGGGAGCTGCCATACCACCGAGAAGCATGCCTTCCGAGCACTCCTTCCTGAACAGGGAGTTAGGTTGCTGCCTGATCGGCTGTCACCTCCAACCCTCCTAAAATTCAGATAAAAAGTGGCTTTCCCGGGCAGTGCCCAGCACCCGCTCAGGGACACATCCACCAGGATATGTGTTAATGGCCCCAAGATCTGATATCCCTTTCCCTTGGAGAACACATCCTGGCTTCTGCCATTGTCCCATTCTGTGTGAAGGATCAACCCAGGTAATACAGAAACAGGCTCAACTCCTGAGTGACTTTGAGGCATCCAGAGAGGTTGGTGAACTGCCCCTCTCTGGGCTGGAGAGCCAACTCATAAGGTGAACAGGTGTTCTTACCATATCTATGAAGAAACAGCTCAGAGAGGGCCAGTGACTGGCCAAGGTGCATGGAGCAGGTGGGGACCTAGCTGCTCCACCAGGCTGACGCCTGGGGACTAGCAGCTCTGTTCAGCAAGTGTCAGATCTCTGTTCAGCAGAGCATGCTGGCTGGAGCCAGGCCTACATCAAATGTGGCTGAAATTCAGAGCAGGCCTGAGTGCTAGACTCTAGCTAGAGAGTCCCAAGCTGAAGTTCCTGTTTGGAACTGAAGAATAAATGGACTCAGATCCTGCAAAGGCAGACAAGATGCATCTGCTATAGCAGTTGCTAAGTGCTCCAGCTGCCAACAGCCAGCAACCTCTACCTAGGGACTTGTTATTTCTGGTGTCTAGCTTCATGTCATTCAAGGTTGGCAGCCATAAGCGATAGGGATTTCAGGGCTCTTCTACCTGGAAGCAGCCCTTGACCTAGTATGGACAGGCCTGGCTGTGAAGCCAGGACAGAACAGTCCCCATAGTTCTAAGGGACAATGCCCACAGCCGGTGACTGCCTCTCACTGACCCTTCCCTACCAGTCCTTACCTCCCTCTGCTTCCTGCGTGGACTTCCTGAGAAACCTGTCCCTTCATCTCAGCATCGGCAGCTGAGACCTGAAGCCACGAGAGGACCTACCCAGCTTTCCCCTACACCTGAAGGCTCTTATATCTGTTTGGCTTATATACTCTAGGAAACACTCTGGGGTCTTCACCATTTGTTCAAGGTGAAAAGAACTTTACCCAAGACGGTCTGAATATGCTGGGATTGTTTGGTGGACTATAGCTGGTTCTGGGACATCTCTTCAAGGTGACATTTAAAAACACAAAAACACAGCAATAATCCTTGGCATGAGTATCTGTGACTCTACTGAAGTCAATCCCAGGGCATGCTCTAGTCTGGCTTCCAACTCTTTTGATCCCTGGAACCAGAGAGAGAGGTGACCTGGGATGTTGGCTTCTGGATTATGTGGCAGCAAAGACCAGAAGTCCTGGGGACCAGGCCTATTCAGGGTCAGAGACAGACCCAGAGTCCAGGGACCTGAGGTAGCCACATGGGTTTCACAGGCCTCAGTTTCCTTCTAGGCACATGGCAACAGTTATAGCACAAGGTTGGTCACAAGGTCTGTTACCTCAAATGTACTCAACAGACAGAAGGTATGGACCCCCCAGCTCCTGCTGCTGGAATGACTGAGGTCTGCAAGAAGGTCAGCATAAACCGGAACAAGTCATTTGCTGCAACCTGACTGAGGACTACAGGGCAAGCAGCCCACAGCACACAGTAAATGTGGACATTGGTTATTCACAAACCCTGTTTTAATAAGCACCTACTATGTGCCAGGCACTATGCCCACTAGGGGTCCCACATCACCCGGTTGCCTATTCTCAGCTGACACCTCCCCTGGAGCACCTGCCAGAAAGGATTAAGAAGTTGCCTCAGGAAGCCCCAGCTTAGTTCTGGAATGTTCCCCCAGCTGAGAAGGAGAGGCCAAAGAAGGAGAGAAGGACCAATTATGTGCTGCTGCTGCACCAAGATGAAAGGCGCTTTCTGGGGCTGCCCTCTGTCCTGTTTGGGCTGTCAACAGCAATTTGACGAGGAAGGCTGCTGCCCTGACCTGCTTTTTAGGACTTCAGGATGTCCTCAGTCAGGAGGTGACCAGCCAGCATCTTCTTCAGGACAGTCCCCAGTTGAACCTCACCCCTAAAACTAGGAGTACTGATTGGTACAAAATCCAGGGCCGTCTCCCACTAATGGCGTTGGAGCTCCAAGTGATGGCGAGTTAGCGTGGCTTTAATCTGCTGCTGGCCATGGCCATCCGCGCTGAATGGTTGATTGTTACTAAATTCTAATTGGTTCTGGGTCACTCCCTTCCAAACAGCCGCTGCGTCCTGTTCATTTTTTCAATTAAATCTTAACAATTCACATCTGACAAAACTCAAAAATCTTGTCAAAAATTGTTCCGATTTGTGTGGTAAAAAGCATACAGGCTAGCTGCGCTGGGGCGCAGCAGGCCAGCACAGCTGCAGCCGGCCGGCTACAGGAACCCTGAGTTGCTCCTCAGCCAGTGTAAGGCACCTTGACTGTCAATTTGCACGCAAGTGCTTTTCCCTGAGCTGTGACTGTTCAAACCTTATATTTCATCTCTGATTGAAAGCTGCATTTCACCTTCCTCCATATATACACATGCATACATACACACTACATATATATATACATACATACTACATACATACATACACACACATACATACATATACACACAAATATATGTGAGCTAATATGGAAACAAAAACAAAAGCAAAGGACTGGCGAGTGACTCAGAGGTGTGGGGACTCAAGCCTGTGGTTGCGGTCATGAGTATGAAGCTGCAGAGACATTCTCCTCTCTGCCTTCCTTAAGTCTTCCAGTTCAATGTTCACTGCCCACCCCCATCCCAGCCAGGGATTCCCGCCTTGTCCCCACAGCTCCACCCCCTTAGTCAGAGCATCCCTTGGACTCCCCCATGCTAACAAGCAGGGGTTATCCCATAGACCACGGGGCATGCTTGCTAGGGTACACAAGACATCTCGGTCAGCACTATTGGGGCTGCATGAATGCTTGAGCCACCAATACTGTGGGTCAGGTTGTGCACTGATCTAAGTGCCTGGCCAAGGTCTGGGACAGAGGTTTCGGATCAACTCACTCTGCTCACTGTGTCCTGGGGGCTCTCCCAAGAGCTTTGGGCATGAGCTGCCTCCTCATTCTCCGTCCCTACATCTGCGGCTTGCATCTTGCACCCAATACAGAGTCCCCCTACCCGTGACTGCCTGTGTGTGTACAAAGCCCTTCCCCAGCCCTCACCCTGCCTCTTGGGGTACATGGAAACTATGGGCAGGCACCCCCTGACACGCAGCTTTCCCCAGCCGCCAGCACACTGTTCCTTCCCTACGCAGCAGCATGCTACTCTGCTTTTTTTAAAATCAGTGACCATTGCCAGGTGCCTGCAAATACTGTGGTGCCAGTCAGATGCCCAGCATGTGCAAAGGTAGTAGAGGGACCCAGGGATCCATAGACAATTGGGTTATCTCAAATGTGCTGGCAGTTCATGGGCACAGTGAGACTCCCCTAAGCATCTGAGCCACATCAAGGCTCTGAGAAGTCCTTAAAAAGGACAGAAAGCAGCTTCTGAGATCATTTGCACCCTCATGTTCTGAGAAGCCCTGACCAGTGTCTCTGCCTGAGAACACCTGTTAACACCAGGAGGAGCAAGTCCTTCTGGATCTGAGGCTTGGGAAACCCTCTAAGGCAGTGCACAGCTGTGAACCACTTCTGCATCCAGCCCACTCCTTGAGACCTACTGAGCCCGTGCCTTCTGCTCTACTAAACAGGGAGAGACCTATGGGAGCCAGCCACGGAGCCAGCCAGCTGCACAGTTCCCATGTTCTCATCAGCCTCACTGATCAGGGACAAGGCATGGGACACAGGGAGAAATCAGAAGCCTGAGGTGGGGCAGCATCTGAACTTCCGTCCTTGCCTCGGTCTTTCTAAAATATGCTACACTCTGTCCACAGCTGGTAATCCATAAATGCTTTCTGAACGAAGAAGAAAGAACAAGTATTTTGAAGACATGTGCATGAGAGGAAGTGCCTCAGATGGGGCTCCCAGAGGACCTGGAGTGACTTGGAAAGGAACTCCTGGGATCCAGACTGTACTGTGGTTGGAGGAGCCATGGTGTGGATGGGACACTCACAGCCATCATTATTCAGAAGCAGCCTGGTCAGTGGGAACCTTCTCCAACTTACCCATTGTGGAGACACAGAAACAGCCCCAGCAGTTCCAAAGCCAAGCCAATGCCTGTGCTCTCTGCTGAAGCTCACTGACACAGGACCAGGCCCCACTCTATCCAGCAAGGAACCTCAGTATTGCCATCTGTGAGATGGAGTATGAACCCCAAGGTGCAGTCCCTCATATGAGATGGAGAGTCGGGAGAACTGAAAGGCTTAACAGGCTGTCAGGGGCTGTGTCACCAAATCAGCATAAAGTCCCAACTCTCAGCATCTCAGCTTGTTTGAAAACAGTCCTTACAGAGGTGTTGGGGGCAGTGACTCTTACTTGTAATCTTAGCACTAGGGAACCAGAGGCAGGGGGAATGCTGTGAGTGTGAGATCAGCCTAGGCTACACTGTACTACCTTATCTCAACAAAACACAACACAACCCCAACAACCCAGAAGTAACTAAGAGACAAGGAAGCCATGCTGGGCAGGCTCTCTGACCGACCTGGACTCTTGGGGGGGGGGGGGAGGAAGATGGAACACCTGAGGGAGCAAGGGAACCGGTGGCCAGCTTCATTCCAAGGAATCTGTCTGCTACTGTTCCAATCCCACAGCCACACCAAAACACTTAGCCGATGTCACCGTGTCCACTGGGACTCCTGCCTCCAGGATTCCACTCTCATCGTTCATTGCTGACACGTCCCTTGGAGATTTTCTTGGATTCCTCAACTTCTAACTTCCTCTGGGCTTTGGCTTTTCTGGGCTAGGATAGGAAGATATGGGAGACCCTGATAAGAGGACCCTGGGCATGACAACCCCTTTTTGTAAGCCATTCAGGATGTGGTCTGCAGCTCATCACAGCCTGGCTCTCAGCTGGCTGTCACCAGATGAGGTACCCTGCCCTTGTTTCCTACCTCATGGGTCAATGGGAGAGATAGATGGGAGGCCACTGAGGTGGTTACCCAACTCTTGTAGAACCCTGGTCTTGCTGGGCCTCCTTAATCCACAGTCCACCGTCCCTTCTTCTGAAGGCCCACATCAGGCCAGGAGATAATGAGGGTCTGCTGAATGACTGGATAGATACAGAGTTGCTTGCTCAAGGACAGAAGCCCCACCCAGTTTGTCAAGGGACAGGGCTACTTGGGGCTCTGTTTGCTAGTTGTGGCTTCATTGGGAGCCATGCTTAACAATGCGCCCCAAGCCCTCACATCTCAGCCCATCAGAAAGTCACTCTGCTTGCCCACACCTATCTGGAGCCTCCATGAACCTTTTCCTGGGCATGCCAGTAAGTGACCAGCTCTGCCTTATCCTTCTTATGAGTCACATAAGCTCCTGGTCAGGGTTTTCTTAGACCTTTGTCCAACCTTCAGGGTCCTACTGAGGCCACCACCAGAGCCTTGAGCAGAGGACCAAGGCTGCCCCTTCTCTACCTGAAGCCCTAGGATAAAGTCCACACTCCTGAGAAGTTGAGCCAAGCTGCCCTCTCTCTAGGCTGGCGGCTGTGCCCTATACCTAGCCCCAGCCTTCCAATTCCAAAGCTTTGCCCATGATCAGCACTACCAGGCCCACATACCCAGAACCTGAGCTTGGTCCTCTCCCTGGTCTGGAACCTTCATCAGATCCCTGCCCACCCAAGTGACCCCACCCCTCCTGTTCACTGTTGGCATACTCCAGTCACCCACTGCATGCCTGTCCCTGGACTCATCCAGACTTACATGGGCCCCTGGTTCTCCATCCTTCCTGCCAGGCTGGGCTCTGAGTCAGTGGCTGAAGTAAAAAGTGCCCACCTCAGAAGGCTGGCCACACCACAAGTCCAGCGTCCAGGGCCTCTTCAGCAGGAAGGGGCTTCTGAGATAGAACTCTCCTAACTCCCAACTCAGAGCCCAATGCAGGGTGCATGTGCATCCCTCCGTAGGCCCCAAGGTCTCAGATGTAGAAACTGAGGCTTTTATCAGCTGGTCCAGCAATGGAGGAGCCAGTTTTACCAAGCAGACTGTAGCTCTGGAGTCCCCAGATCACCCCTGCCAGTGAGGAGTGGGCTGGATATGAAGGAGGATGGGCCCTAGTAGAAAAACAGTAAGAACTATGAAGGCTGGGCTCCTTCCCTCTCCAGGCTCCTCCCCCAGCCCTATTCTGGGAGAGCTGGAGGGTGGCTCCAGCAGACCACACCCGTTATCTGTGGTCCGTTATCTGTGGTCCGCTGGGCTTGGGGGTCCTGTGGCATCCACCTTGCTCTTTTGGTTACAGCTGTCCACACAGCAGCCACCCTGGATCTCAGACTCTGCCTGCAGACCCTGCAGACTCTGCAGACCCTGCAGATCCTGTAGACCAAGGCCTGCAGCATGAATATGCCTTTGATAGGTCCTTTCTATAGCTATGGAACAGGGCTCAGCACTGGGACCCTGGGTTTCTGATCGGAGAAAATCTAGTGCCCGAGAACCAGCTCCAGGATACAGATATCACTGTCGAAGTGACACAGGGTTCCCGAAGCTCCTTGAAGGTTGCCTGGACCTCCGGTGAGGACTCCCAGGAGAGAAAGGGAGCCCTGGGGCCCTGTCTCATTGAGGGGCTGCTGTGGGCCTGGGCTACTCTCAGAGTTCCTAGGTCTGGGATAGTCTTCTGTGAGCCAAAGGGGCTGAGCTTCACAGTCTATGCTGGAATCCTGCGGCTGCTTAGCAATGGGCATCTCTCAGATGCTAGGCAGAACACCTGTGTGTTTTGTGGACACACATGTGTGCATACACACAGTCTTTTGTGAACACATGTATGTGCACATGATCTCCTGCTGACACACATGTGCATGTGGTCTTCCAGATGTACATGTGTGTGCGCACACAGTCCTTTGTGGGCACACACATGCAGATCCATGCAGTCCCCAGTGGACATATGTGTGCTCACACAGAGAGGGCTTTTGCTTGTTCACTGAGGCTGGTTAGTAGCAAGGCATCTGGGAGCTAAGGTGGAGACAAGATGACCCTCAAGAATGCACCACAGGGAGCCTATAGGGACAGAGGTGGCCAGAGCTAGTGCCTCCCTGGCACTCCAGTGTAGACTCATCACAGCCAGGGAGCTCTCCTGATCTCATCTGCCTGGTTCCTTCTTTAAGCCCTGGGTCTGGCTCTAAGAAGCTGTGGACAGATACAGTGGGGCAAGCCGCTGTGTGTCAGGCAGTCTTGAGTCAACTGATGGAGTGAGGTGCTCTAACAGAAGTTAGCAGATGGAGTGCCCAGCCAGGAAGCCACCCAGCAGTGGGGGGGGGGAGGACTTCAGGGAAGTTTGCCCTCCTGATCAAGTGCCACAGAGCAGCTGTGATGATAGGCTGGGTCTTTCCAGGGTCTGCTCTGTTCTGTGGTGAAGAGACATTTGCTTGCTGGGCTACCCTCTTTCAATGCCCTTCACTGTATCAGTCACATGACATGGGAGAAGCCATCCACCCACACTCAAGGAGCCTTGAATGACTCTCTCTCTCTCTCTCTCTCTCTCTCTCTCTCTCTCTCTCTCTCTCTCTCTCTCTCACACACACACACACACACACACACACACACACACACACCCTTCAGGAGCCCTTATCAGTCTGGGTACAGCACTGACTTGGGATCTCTGTGGAGGGTGACAAGCTTGGGCTCCACAGAACACTGGCATGGCTCCACACTGGCTGCAGACAGTCGGGCAGCAATGCCAGCTTGCGCCTCTGCGTTTTAATTTGAGGGAGGGTGCCTGAATTGATGCTGTACACCGCTGTGGCTGGGGCATGGTCCTCAAGTGTCTAGATGTTTCTGGGAAGAGGTTTTTTTAAATGTGACAAACATTTAAATGAGACACTGTAAAACCAAATGGCTACCACAGTACAGTGGGCGTCTTACAAGTTCTCCCAAGCCAAAATGGAGAATATCTCAGGGGAAGGGATTCTCCTAGTGACTGCAGAATGGAACCTCTGTCTGGGTTTCTAGTCCACTCATGAGATTTATACACACAGGACGGCATCAACCCTTGTTTGAATTTCTAGCATGTCTATCTGCCCATGCAGTTTCTCACTTGCCCGTCAGTCTGTCTGTCTGTCCAGTGCATCCTGGAGTTCCACTTTCTTCAGAGAATCCTGACCAACACTTAGCAGCAAACACAGAGTGTATGGTAATCAGTGTTCCAGCACCAGGCACTTTTAACATGTTAGCAGTAAGGTAAGTGTGCATTCTACACTTTATGTCCTGAGCAAAAGCAAGGTCAGTAAGCACTGCCCTCCCCCTGCTTGGATGCCTCCTCCTGTGGAGACACCAGGTGAAGAGTTCCTGGGGCTCACAGGCTGAGTGCAGTGGGACCGCAAGTCAAAATCTTTGCTTGCCCCATAAGGCTGTGAGCTAAGAGTGCAGTGTTTTAGTTACTGAGTCTGGGAGACAGAATGGCCGGCAGACAGGCCATCCCTGCTGCCCTAGTGGGGCTTTGGACAAGAGACCTGGGAAAGCGCTTCTAAGCGACAGTTTGCCTGTAGAGAACTCGGGGATTTGAGGGTTTCGGGAGCGGGATGCAGTTGGGACCTGAAATAGCCCCAGTAAGTGCCAACTTTACTAGCCCACCTAGACCAAGGGAACTCCTAGGTGCTGGCACTCTATTGGAGAGCTTGGGGACAGATAAACAAGGAGCCTAGAAAATCAACCCTTCAGGGAAGGAATTAGTGCTAACACAGCCAAGTTCACAGCCAGCCATGAAGTACAATACGGGGGTGGGGGTAGGGGGTGGGGGGTGGGCGGGGAGGACACTATGTGGCTGGGTTCCAGGTAAAAATGATAGGCTGGGGACAGATCTCTTAAAAACCAAAAACCATAAAAACAAACAAACAAACACCCTGAAATGATAAAAGAGCAGTTGGGGGGAGACTGAGGTTGAAGCTCAGAGGTAGAACCTGCTTGCTGGTGTGCAGGGACCCTGGGATTCTTGCCCGGCACTGTAAGAAAGCAGAAGAGAAAAGATGGGTTGGGAAGAGAGGGTCCAGGTAGCTTAGGGTTGTAGGTGGGAGCCAGGATGCAAGTTAAGTACGAAGAGGTAGGGATCTTGATGGTGGTTGTTTTCTGCTCTTTGTGAACACAGAGAACATTTAACATTTATGCATTAGTAGCTTTGATAAACTGGAACAGGCAGAGGAATGGGGGCTATGAGGGCATACTGGATTTTTATTTTTGTTTATTTTGCTGGCAATGCGCCAGTCCCACCTGGGAAACTCAAAGCCCCAGCCTGAGGGTCTCTCAGTTTAAACCTTCATCGTATCCAAGTGAAAACGATCTTTCCCCCACCCCCAAGAATTTTGGCAAGAGGTCCCACAATGTACAAGTGGGTTCCATACTCTAGAGAAGGTCTGGGCTTGGTGGGGTCTATAAGGTCAGCATTTAGGGGGTGAGTGAGGTTAGGCGGGCCAGGAGCTGGAAGGCAGATCTTATCTCAATAATAAAATAATAATAATAATAATAATAATAATAATAATAAGAAGAAGAAGAAGAAGAAGAAGAAGAAGAAGAAGAAGAAGCTGGGCAGTGGTGGTGCATGCCTTTAAGCCCAGCACTTGGGAGGCAGAGGCAGGTGGATTTCTGAGTTCGAGGCTAGCCTGGTCTACAGAGGGAGTTCCAGGACAGTCAGGGCTACAAAGAGAAACCTTGTCTCAAAAAACCAAAAAAGGAGGAGGAGGAGGAGGAGGAGGAGGAGGAGGAGGAGGAGGAGGAGGAGGAGGAGGAGGAGGAGGAGGAGGAAGAGGAGGAGGAAGAGGAAGAGGAAGAGGAAGAGGAAGAATAATGGGCTTGTCTGGAGTGGCTTTTCATCTTGAAGGTCTGAAGAGAGCCTTTCCTCCAGCATGCTTGGTCACACCTTCAAGTTTTCTGCTCTGACAATACACTTCCTATTTACAAACAAATAAATGAACGGTTTACTGAAAGCTCAGGTTTGAAGCCTTGAATTTCATTGCCAGCCCTGCAAAAAATAAAAACATATTAATAACAAAAGAAAACTCAGCCAGGATTGGTGGCGGCAAACCTTTAATCTCAACAGTGGCAGATGGATCTCTCCGTTCGAGGCCAGACTGGTCTACACAGAGAAACAAACAACAACAACAAATTTTAAAGAAAGGGGAAAAAAAGAAAAGAAAAAACTCGGCTATCAGTGGGCGATTGGATTTGGAAAACCCCTTTCTCGTGTGTGTGTGTGTGTGTGTGTGTGTGTGTGTGTGTGTGTGTGTGTGTGTGTGTGTGTTTCTCTGTGTGTGTTTAATTTTCTATAACGAACACCGCTTCTCTGCACAGCTGGGGGCGTGCAGACGGGGGAGGCCAGCGGGCCTGGGTCCTGCTCTCTCCGGCAGAAGGCCAGAAGCATGGGTCCAGGTCCCAGCGCAGGGCCCCAACGGTCACTGTGCTTTGGAGCTGCCAGGCTCATCTCCGGTTTGAGTCAGAAGTTCGAGGGTCTGACTCCTGAGGTCTCTGAAGCTCTAGCCAAAGGTAAGCGCCAGGTTCCCCGCGGACCACCGGGTACATCCCGCCGCCCTGCGCGCCTCGCCGGCTCCGGAGCGCGTCGCCTCCCCGCGGACTGCGGGTCTCAGGGGCGAGGTCCTTGGCGAGGCGGAGGGTGGAGGGCCGAGGGGCGGCTCTTAAGGAAAAGAAGTTGAATCATCAGAGAAACCATTAGGCTAATGTGATGTGCAGTAAGGAGCGGGATCAATGCGGCCAGGCCGCTGTGGGGGGCGCAGGCCGCCGCGCATGCGAGGTTCCTGCCCATTTGGGGGAAATGGATTTTAGAAATTTCAGAAAGAAAACTCAATCCAAATCTAAAGAAGTCTTGATGTGAAGGTTCTGTAGTTGCCAAGCTTCATGAGCCACTCAGAATTCCATGTCGTGTAGGGACAGTGACCTCGATGGGGTGAAGCCAAGATCAGGTGGGAACAGTGACCTCGGTGAGGTTCTAAAGAAACAGGTGAAAGAGAGCTCAGACACTGGCTGAGGGATGAAAGAGCTACTGGGGAAGCCGGTGGCTTCAGCTAGGGCTTTTGGAACCTTAGATTCCAGTGAGCCTTCAGACACTGGCTTCTACTCCTCCATGTTAGAGCAGAGAGCTGGATGCAGAGATACCCAAATCTGTGCAGAGCCCACTCTGAGCACAAGACCCTAGGCTTAGGGGAACGGTGATCTCCCAACTAGACCCATGTTGCTATGAGGGACACTGAGTCCCCCAGTTGAAGGCAGGGCTCAGGTCCTGGATCGGAGTCTGAGCACATGGCTCCACCAGGTCCTATGATATTAAGGTGAGTGACTAGAGGTCCCAGAAGAGAATGAACTTCAAGACTCGAACAGTACAGCTTCCCCATTCCTTCCACTTGCTGGCCCAAAATATTGTTGCCTTTTAGAGAAAAGAGGAGGGGTGTGGCCCGAGACCTGTCTTGGGGCCACAATGGACTTGTACATACAATGACCAGGTAAGCTTGGGCCCGGCTGTTGCTGGGGAGGCAGGATGCTCAGAGGCAAGCCTCCCATTCTACACAGCCACCCCTCGGAAGTAAAGGGGATCCGGAAAATGTTTAAGGTCTTTTCTCTACAACCAATTTCCGTCAGCCCCAATGGCACATCGGCACCATTCTGCCTGATTGCTTAGCATTGTTTGTCGCCTCTTGGCCTGGAGGTCTGAGGGAGTCCTGCTAGTTCCGGGTGAATCCTAGCTGCTGTCTCCAAGCTTTTAAAAGTGAAACGGAACGAATCCCAGTGTGGGGCCCTTAGAGCTACTCCCTGGTATGGAGAATTCTCTGGAAGGAGGGGGGATCTTGAGAGGCGGTGGGCTCTCCCACTTCTGGCCCCCTCATTTTCCCAGTTGAAAAGAAATCCCAACATTGCCTCTGTCTCCCCAAGTCACTGGATGCCTTGGAGTCAGACTGGGACAGATTATTTTTCGTGCACACAACTAGGATAGCACCCCTGTCTGTTGTGGGGGCACGGTGCAACTGTGAGGCTCAGCTAGCAGTTCTAAGAAGGAAGCATCTCTACCAGTGAGAAGCACGGGCTCCATTCCAGCCACCGGGATCCAGGGAAGACACAGAGCGTACTGAGCTCCCCCCTGCGCCCGGTGTGCTAGGGGTGGTCTGTGTCCAGGGACCATACTGGGCTCCTCCCACCAGGTGGGTCCACCTTCTGTCCTAGGCCAAGGTGAGCGTTGCGGGCCTGGACTCCACCAGCACTGGTATTCATGAAGCCCCCTGTTCCCGATGCCTTCCGGACTACAGCGTCCCCACCTTCATTCGAGCCCTCAGCTCAGAAAGGGACCTATACTAAGTTATGCTGGGCACCCAGCCCGCGTAGGGACACGCAGAGTGAGGGGGGTGGGAGACGAGAGGTGAGGACGGAGGGGAGGGTGTGCAGACCGCAGCAGACTTCTAGACGCCAGGTGAGCGGCCTAGGCGGGATCGGAGGGGCGCCGCAGGCCGGCGCGGGGGCGGGGCGGGGCCGCGAGCCACGTTGTCCCTCGAGACTGCCCGGAGCGCCTAAGCCCAGCAAAGCCAGAGGAGGGCCGGCGTCTCTTCCCGGGCTCCACAGTACGCACTCCCCACCCCATGTCTCTCACTCCTACCTGATGGCGAAACAGGGCCTCGTGGCACCGGCGGAAAGGTGCTGACGCGGAATCTGCAGCCGCGTCGGCCGCCGGGTGGGTCGAAGCGCGCGGAGTCCGAGACCCGTAGGGGGAGGCGCGACCAAGGAACCAGAGAGCCCGTCGCAGGGAAGGAGTCGCATCCCGCAGGGCCAGACGCCTGCGAAGGATCGCAGCCACTGGGGAGAGTCGAGCAGAGAATAACCTCGCCGTATCCCGGGAGAGAGCCAAGAGAACCAGCAGGCAGAGGGCGGGGAAGGGAGACCTTCCCCGGCGAGCGCAGAACCGTGGCTAGCAGGCGCCCGGGCCCGCAGAGGTGGTGCTCGTGCAGTTCCGGATTGCGAAGAGCCCGCGGGTACTCCGTCTGCTTAGATGCCTCGGCCCCGGGGCTCCGCAGTGGTCTGGATGCAGTCCTTCTCCATCCGCCCTTCGCGTGTGGGCTCCCAGCCTCCTTCCTGCACTCTGCGCCACAGATCCACCGTGCACCAGTAACAGAAGACCTAGATTCCAGACCGGAGAGGCGGCCACCGGGCACTACCCCACACTGTGTCGCAAGGTCGCGACCTTTAAGCCCTTTTGCCCCCTCCCAGGCTCCCGTACTCCGAGTGAGGAGTCCGGAGCGGTCACTGTGACCAGAGTTGAAAGGGATGAAACCCCGGAAAGCTGCGTGGAAAAAAGAGGAAGTTTGAGACCAAAATAGCTGTAAAGCTAAATATGTGAGCTTTAATGGTCAGATTCTGGCTAAGTCGCGAGAAAGCACAGCTTTTAAAATGCGGAGTTTTAAGTGAACCCGGGTGAGACTCAGACGGGGTGAAAATAAAATTGGAACGTACAGCAGCTACGCTGGAGGAGAGTCACCCTTCTCCCGCTCCCCACAAGCACATATCCTCGCCTTTCCACGGTTAAACAGGTTTACTTAGGTTTATTTTCAAGCCTGCCCCTGGACCGTCCGCAAATATGGACCCCTAATCAAGCTCCTCTCTTCCATTCTCCCTTTTAATTTTGCTGCATATTTTAGATAAACCAACATCACATCGTTTCACTGGTAAACTTAGAAACTTATGAATGTATGCAAGCTACTTTAAAATTAAATGCACTGTAATTTTTTGTTTTGTTTTGTTTTTTAAAGGTAACCATTTGACTAAAAAACATAGTCCCGATAAATTCTTAGTCTGGCTTTGATGGATGGTGGAAGGACACACAATCTTGTTGTTTTGTCTTTTGTTTGCTTTTCTGTTCTGGTTTTACTGAACTGATCGGGCAGTGATGCCTACAAACACCTTTCTGATAATAAAACCACTACACAACAAAACAAACCCAGCTGCTGCAGGAGGGAGCAAGCTTTTTCTTCCCCCTCTTCCCCTCATAACCCACAGGAAGCCCTAGCCTGTCCCCATTTTCCCTCAGTCCTGGAGCTTGTTGGGTAATAGACTGAGAGTGAGCATACACTGTGAGGACAGATGTGTACTCACTCCAGTCCAGTGCCAAGGGGACAGTCACTTTTTTTTTTTTTTTTTCCTTCCAGGACAACCAGACACCCAGGAAGCGGCTCCAGGCTAGCTGACTAGCGGAGTTCCCTGGGACCTCATTCCCCCAAGTCATTTCTGGTAGCTGAGCAAGTTCATGGAAGCAAAGGGGCCTCCCTCATTCATCAACTGGACTGCCCAGTCCTAGAGAACCTGCAGTAGCTGCTCTCTGGCTGGTGGAGCCCACAAAGTCGCAGCCTTGCTAGTCTCTGGCCTCCCAGTGGCTCTCCTGCCCAGAGTCTCTGCTACAGGGAAGCGCTGCTTTTATTTCCCACCTTGTTGCATGGGGGAGGTGGGGGAACAGAAGGGTCAGCAGGAGAGAGAAAACCAGGCTCCTGGCTTAGCTTACCTGGCCAGTGCCCAGCCCCTTGGTCTCAACCCAGCTGGGCTGTTTTCTGGGTGAGGGCAGAGCCTGGGCTCTGGGGAACTTCCTTCCTGAGCAGTCAGATGTGTGACTGTGTGTGAGAGAGTAGTCTGTACTGCAGCTTTCCTGCAGCTGTTAGGGTAGGGGGTGCAATTCGCGGAAAGACTTCATTGTTCCAACCCCACTCCTGTTTGCTCTGATTTGGGATGAAGCATGAAGGGACCTTCCTGAATGTCCTTACTCTCTGAGCCACTACCCCACCCCACCCAGTACCTAGACAAATGAGCTAGCCTAGGACTGCTTCCATGCTCCTGGTAGAAACTCAGTTGGACTAGGATTGATCCTGACTGCCTGGTAACAGCACATGCCCTGCTCCAGCATGAACACTGTTGGTTTCACATAGAGAATCAAGAGAGTTATGTGCCAAAGGGCTTGTGATGGGGAAACAGGGGGGAGCTCGAAAATAGCGCTTGGCTGTGGGACTCCTCTTGCCAGTAGGGCAGGGTCCACTAAAGCGGACTATTTGGATCTCACGAGCCTCTGCAGTTCAGAGGGATGGCAGCTGGACCTCACTTAGCTGCGGGTGAGGCTGGACCAGGAACCAGTGAGAGGGAAGTTCACCTGGCAGAGACAGATCGAAACCATTCATCTTCTGCCAGCAACAGTCAATGCAATGAGGTGTGCCTGCAATCGATGCCAGGATCAGGGACTAAGGCCCCCAGCCAGGCCTGGCACCCTCTAGGGCTTGAATGTTGCCTGTTGAGTTTGAATCAGGTCTCTCCGCCCGCGTAGGGCTGCCTTCCTACACCGCACCCCAGAACCTGGTGGATACTTATGGGGCATGGCGAGCTAGCCTGAGTCTGGCAAGCTGAACTAGTTAAGGAGCTCCCCCCTGCCTCACAGGGTCCAGTTCCTAGCTCCGGGAGACACCACGTCCCTGCTGAGTGACTAAAGACCGAGGATGATTAGGGAGGTGGGAAGCTCTCCTGCCCAGCGGTGATAACTCATACATGTGTGTATGAATATGTATGCATGTTCCACTTCCCCAATTGATAAGTTCCATTGCAGGTGCCCATAGGATTCTGTCCCTTCCGGTTCCTTGTGGCAAGTGATTCCCTAGGGTATTTCACGGTGTCTTGGTAAGACATTCTGATAAGGACACATTTGCTGGGCTGAAGACACCTTGTGGTCAGTGTGCGATCTCAGCCCAAGACATTGGATAGAAACTGGAATGAAATGGTGGTCTCCCAATGATTTCCTTATCCTGGCTCTAACTATGCATTCTGAAAGGCCTAAGAAGTGATGGGGCCAGTGACCTGAGCCCCCTGAGACCTTGACAGTGGGGGCAGCATTTCCAGCTGGACCACTGGAGTGTGGGGTGTAGAGATGGGGGGTGCCATGAGAAGCACCCATTGTGTATACAGGAAAAGAGTCAAAGAGGCCATCACTGCTGTGGGAACCTATGTTGTGCTAGGGTCTGTGAAGTGCCACTGCTGGCTGCACCCAAAGCCTTTCCAGGATGGGCAGACATTTATCCTGAGAAGAGTACAACAACAGCCACAGAAGCTATGGGCACCAAAGTCTGGCGATGGCACAGTGGAGAGGTGAGGGGGAGAGGGAGAGCTAGGTCTGTCTCAGGACAGCCTGTAGCCTGTGTGGCTGCTGACTGGGGGCCCAAGGCTTTTGAAAACTCCATTAGAAAAAAAAAATAAAACTTATCGAAGTGTATTATAATCTCTCCCAGACAAAGCCAGTAAAAGCTGGTTTACTCATGGTCAAGCAGTTCAGAGTATCCCAAGGCAGGTAGAATGCCCAGGCTCCACATTCTGATTGGCTGACTGATATGGAAGGCTGACCCAGAGATGGAACTGCTGGTCAAGCACCAATGTCCCTTCCACATGAATCAAAAAAAAAAAAAAAATACACATCCTCGGGGCAGCAGGAGGTAGAGGAGGTGCTCCATGGAGCACTACCACCTAGGTCTCCATACGGGAAAATCGATCTTTGTAATCGGGTGGGGTCAAGAACACACACACACACACACACACACACACACACACACACACACACTCCTAAGATGGACTGACTCCCCCAGGCCCCTGGCGCCTTCTCCTAGGCTGTCTGGCGCCACCTTGGGCGCCCCTGGCCCCATGTGTCCTGATGGCTGCACATCTCCTCTGTGGGGTGTCTGCTTCCAGGAGGAGCAGGAGGAAGACAGGTTTTCCAAGGTCCTCTGTTAAGACTGGGAGCGACCTGACCCCTTCAAATTTGGAATGTCTTTCCCCAATTAGGCTCAAAAGCACACCAAATAAGGTACCACTCCTCACCTGTAGGTAGGAGCAGTCAGTTTGGGGGCCATGGAGATGTGTGACCCAGGTGGTCCACACTGTTCAAGCAACTTCCCCTGAGATCACACAGAAGGTGACCAGAGGAGGCCGGAGCTTTGTTTTAGGTCAAAGAATTTCTACACACATCCTGCTGTGTGCCCCAAGTGCAGGTAAGGGCAGTGCTCACACAGCTTCATGGACTCTCATGACCAAGTTGGTGGCCAGAGAGCCCTACCTTCATCTGCCATGCCTTTGGTCTCAGTCCCCAAATCTCTACCACAGTCATCTTTACATCTCTACTCCTTACTCCTGGACCCCTAAGCCTTCCACAGAAGTGTAGCTGGACTCCCTGTCACAAGGAGAGTAAACTTTAGGACCATAGACCCGGAGGGTGGCTCCAGCCTGACTCGCCCAACTACCCTAGGGCAGCCTTCCCAAAGTCCCTGACCAGCTTTGGGAGAGAAGCACCCACTCACTCTGGCTTGCTACAAGAAGCAGCTCTGCCCTAGCGACCACACAGCTGAGAGTCCATCCAGAAAACGTCCCTTTTTATTCCATATGCAAAGAAGTAGATTCATCACAGAAAAAAAAAAGTCTTTGTCAAGCCAAGAGAACCAAGGCCGCCCAAGAGAGAAGCCCTCTTTGGAAGAGAGGCCCAAGATGAGTTGTCCCAAGGCCCGCGGCTCTCTGCACTGTCCCTTGGAAGGGGGCCCTGCTGTTTGGGTTCCTGCGAGGTCCCTCCCGAGAAAAGGACATTCTGAGTTAGGAGCAGGATGCCTCGGGACAGTCGCCATGCGGTTCCTTGGCCAGCCCATTCCAAGTGTCCGTTTGCTGCCGCGGAGACCGCATCTGCTCAGCACTCTGTGCCGCGAGAGCTAGCGCATCACCGCCGCTTTCCATCCGAACGGGTCTCCAGTCCTGCAGCTGGCTGCGAGTCCCCGCTGCCGCCGACCGGTACACCCTGGAGCAGCTGCCCACGGAGACGGCTACCCAAGGGACTGCGAGACTCGCGGAGCCTTCCCCCCACCGCCTCCTCCAGGCGTCCCTGCACTGAGGGTGCCGGCTCACACTAGCCCCGGCATCTGCGCGCGAAGGAAGGGCACCGAGGCAGCGGCGGGGAAGGCGGCCAGCGGGTAGGCAAGAGCGCCCGAAAAACCGAGCAGCGGCGGCGGCGGCGCGGTTGCGGGCGGCGCCAGCGGGAAGGGCAGCGCGGGCCCCGCGGCGGCCGGGGGATTCTCGTGGTAGAGCACCGGCACGCGGACCAGGCGCTGCGCGCCCGGCGGGGACAGGCTGGCCGCCTCCAGCTCCGCCGCCAGCTGCCGCTTCCACTTGTTGCGGCGGTTCTGAAACCAGATCTTGACCTGCGTCTCCGTGAGCTGCAGCGAGGCGGCGAGGCCTGCGCGCTCCGCGCTGCTCAGGTAGCGCTTCAGATCGAAAGTGGACTCGAGCTGGAAGACCTGGCTCCGCGAGAAGACCGTGCGCGTCTTCTTCCTGCGGCCGCCGCGCGCCTCCCCTGCCGCAGCCGCCGCCACCGCCGGAGCCTCGGCCAACTCCGCCGCCTCCTCCCCGCCGGCCGCAGGGCCCTGCGTCGTCACCTCCCGCGGAACGGTTCCCGGCCCGGGGCACCGCGGCCAGGCGCTCTCTGCGCGGCCCATCTCCTCGCCGGTCTCCGGAGAGTCCCGGTCGCTTGCTGCAGGGGAGAAACGGGCATAGTGGTAGGTTCTAAGGGTCTGCCCTAGAAGGAGTCCTGCTTCCTCCCACCTTCAAAGCCTCCTCACTCACAATGCTACAAGCTGAGAAATATTCCTCGCGCGTGGTTGGGGAAAAAATCCGCCACTGCGGGGGGTAGGGGTGGGGGCAAGAAAGTAGCAGAGGCCTAAAGTGAAGCCCGGGATCTGGGCTGTGGCAAACACGTGGCAGCACACACCCAGAGAAGGACAGAGTGAGAATTCTCCAAAGAAATAAGGCTAACCCAAAAGACAAGCTGACATCTGAGACTGCCCCTGGCTCAGCCCCCCCCCCGCCCCCCCCCCATCTCACAAAAGGCTGGCAGAGGCCCGGGACAAAAGAAACGATGTCCTTCAAAGTTATGTACACACAGAGACTGACATACAACCTAGCAGCCAGGGGCCAAGACATCCCTATCACACACGTTGAGCAGACATTAGGGAAACAACTCTTAGGAGACACGAGTGCACATTCCCCAGAGAAATCCCACCCGGTGACATTGGCACAACCCTAACCCAGACACCCTCAGAGGCAGACCCTCTGCAGCAGCAAAATGTGCTCCAAGAGACTACAGAGGAAGGCTGTTCTACAGACCACAGCATCTCTACCCTACCCCAAGCGTCTCCTACACTTGCTTGGGGTCTTGCTCACAGAGGACCTCTGGGCTCATGCTCCAAGTTCCAACCTAAGGGATGACAAGGGATGTCACCAGGTTAAATAAGTTCCCGTGGGCTCCTGGTTCTCCTCTAGACTTCTGGGCCCATAAAACCAATTCAGGCCCGCCTGTTCCTCTGCCTAATGGATCAGAGGTCAAGGTGGGTTTTGGCCCAGGTTATGCCTCGGCATGGTGGGCTTGTGTGTGCAGCTAAACTCTGCCTGGTTTCCTTGAAAGCATCCCAATTGTGCTCCTGCCCAGCCTCCATGTTTTGTGCTCTCAGTGTCCATGCAAAGTCACCTAACAGGATGGTATGTATGCAGCTAGATCATTGGGAAGATCCCACAAAGACACCCCAAGCCCCTACACTCACAAAGGTTCAAGTGTTGCCATAAAGTACTAATCTGACTCACCTGCTTGACTCACCAGCAACAGAGAACTCTAACCCGCATGGCACGAAATAAGGAGGAGCCGTGTGTGTGTGTGTGTGTGTGTGTGTGTGTGTGTGTGTGTGTGTGAGAGAGAGAGAGAGAGAGAGAGAGAGAGAGAGAGGGAGATGACCATTGGACTACAGTGAGGATGGCCCAACTAGGAGGGAGAATAAAATGTGCCCAGCAAGAACCTCGTCATTGGACTTCAGGATACTACTAGCCCCTGTTTAAGTTTATATAAAGAAGGCAGACATCCCAAACCTGGGCTGGGAGACCTGTTCTACTCCAAACCAGGAAGGGGGTGAGTACCTAACAGAAAAGAATGGCTCCAGGCCACCTTTACACACGGATGGCTCCCAGAGGCTTGGTGGGCAATCTTTAGTTATGTAGAAATCTGTGTGTTTAGGGACAGGCTGGCAAAAGGGGCTGGGGTGAGGAGGGTTGAAATATCTTTCCAGTCTCAAGGGTTGCTCTCTAAAGAACAGATCCTAAGAGAGGTGAGGTCCGGACCCTCTGGTGACAGGCAGTCAGAGTCAGGATGTCCAGGCCGGAGGGGTAAGCAGGTTCTGGAACCGAGAAGCCCCCACCCCTATTCTCTGAGCCCTCTGCAGGAAACAAAGGCCAAGGAGGGGGAGGGGCAAGAAAAGACGAGAGGGGTGGGATGGACCCTTCAGAGTGGGCTCCTACTAGCCTCAATCTCTGGGCCTGAGAAGACCCAAAGGAAGGCCCAGGCGGAGCCCAGGCTCTTACTGCAAAGGGAAAGCAAAGGATACTTTGGGGGACACAGTTGCTATAGAAGAAGGCCTCCCATCCAGCCTCCATAGCTGTGTCCCCTCAGCTCAACCCCCTTTTATTTTAGTGCTTGACCCCACGTCTCCCCTCCTCTGCCACCCTTACTCTTCTTTCACTTCTCTTTCACCTTCACTGTTTCTCTCAACACAGTCCCTTTCTCTCTCTCATCTTCCCGAGGCCTATTTCACTCTCCTCTCTCCTGTCTGAAATTTTGTGTTCTCGGGCCTAATCCGCGCCTTAGTAGCTTCCCGCATCCCCACCATCCCCGGTCTCCAACAATTGCTCATGCTGGCGTTGGCTAAGGTGGTCTGATACTACCCATGCCCCGGTACACAGGAAGACTTGGGGCTCACTAAGCCCAAAGTCACCAAAAAGAATGAGCAGGGAGGGAGCAGAGCTCTGCCCATTGCCCACCCCTTCCCCGCAATCTCACTCACTGTCAGGACTCAGACCACCTCCGTAGCCTCCGTGCGCCCGTGGGTACCACCGCATCCCGCCTCCGCAGCCGAGCGCGAAAGGCGGCCCAGGCCCGGGAGGCGGCCGAGGCCCTAGGCCCAGGGATCGGGCCCTCGCCTCCCCGCCCGGCCCACTACCCGCGCGCTGCTGTCGCCGCCGCTGTAGTCGTCGTCGGCGTGCCTGCTCCGGATCCTCGTCCTCGGGGTCGCCGTCGTCCTCCTCCTCTTCCTCGCGGACGCCATCGCTCTGGGCTGTGCGCCCCGCGCCCTTGGCCTCAGCTGCCAGCAGGTTCTCGATAAGGAAGGAGGAGGCGCGAGCCGGCGTGGCGCGCCCGGGCTCGGTCAGCTCATCCGGCATCGCGGCCGCGGGCCCGTCGGGCAAGGCTGGGATCCTGGGGGGGGGTCCCTGGTCGCCCGGGGCGCCGCCGCTCTTCTCGGCCCCGCTGGGATTGTGGCGAGCGGCCGCCTAGCGCACGCGCGGCCTGGCCCTGGAGAGCCGCTGCCCGGAGCGAGGGCGTCGGGCTCAACGAGGCGGGCGTCGGCTTCTCTGCCGGGCTGCGCTGGGCCCGAGCGGGTGCGCGCGGACGGCCGTTCCGGCAGCAGCTTCGCTCGCCTTTCTCGGAGCAGTTCAGGTCGCCGCCCCTGCCGGCCTCACGGGGAGGAGGAGGGGGCGGGGCCGGGGGCGGGGCGGCGCGGGCTCCGTAGGCTCAGCCCCAAGGACCCGCTGCAGCCCGGAGAGAAGTCATTGCCGGAGACGCTGCCCAGCCGGACCCTGCGCGCAGGCGGCGCCGCGACCCAGGGCAGGCGGCCCGGTGGTCGCGCGGGGACGACCCCGCGAGATGCGTTCCGGCGTCGCCCCCCCCCCCGCACTCGTGCCAGGGAGTGGGAGAGGGCGGGGCCTCGGCTGGGAGGTCGACCATTGGCTACAGGGTCGCTGTGAGGCCCAGGCTGGCCAATCCAAGGAGAGCCTTGCTCACCACCCGGGAGCGTGTCGGAACCCGCAGAACGCGCGGTTTGTGCGTGAGTCCGTGTGACTGTATTTGCGTGCGTGTAAGAACTGCCGACTGGGCCACAGTCTTTTTTTTTTTTTTTTTTTTAAGACCCGGCGCGTAATTTAAGAGGGGGATTCTGCCAAAACAAGTTTGCAGAAATGCAGCATGTTTTAACACTTATGCGTAACGAAATACGCTCTTGGTGCTATCGCGGTGTAATGGTATATTCTCGTTTCCCGGGCTCAGTTTCGGCGGGCGTGTAAAGAGACTCAAGCCCGAAGGTGCCCCATGGTCTCACGCTGGGTAGGAACCGATTACATCCGCGCTGGCACCTCCTCAGGCTGGTGAGAGCTTCGTGCCTAGCCACTGTGCGGTACTGCAGGTCTTGAGGGACAATTCCTCTTTCTGCCTCTGTTTCTTGCCCTGCACAAAGTGAATTGTCTTCCCCCGCTTCAGGAGCAAGGCCGCAGAGGGTAACCCAGGCTTCGCTGAGGCCCACGAAGCTGTGACCCACTTCTGACAAGAACAGGGGACAGCCTAGTCACTGAGGGGAGCGCTTCACTTGATGCGGGTTATCACAGAAAGGCTCACCCAGCTGCTCAGTGCGGGTCACAGCCAGTGCCCAACAAAGTGTGTCCCACTTTCCGGGAAGTTCGATTGCAGGCCCGGAGTCTGCTTTGCTTAATTTTCCCAACAAAGCGAAATAGAGGGAGCATCACCCTATACTTCAAAGGGGAATACTAATGAGAGCCCTACCCCTCCCTCCCAAGGTAAGCGGCTCTGGAGACTTGGATTGCCAAGAATAGGAGGATGGATGAGTAGCCAGGCTATGGAACCTTTGGGGTCTGCACCCTAGCTGGAAACCTGGATGGGAAGTGGGCTTTGTGCACGCTAGGACTTGATTTTGGAGCCATATTGGGCAAGGTGAGAAGAATCCCTGGCAAGCAGCCACATTTCATAGATGAGGGCTCTGAGTCAAAGTTGGGTGTCTCCAGGAAACGTTTTACTCTCCCAGGTGCTACTACTTCCTTGTGTTCCAGCTCAGACATACCTGGGTATGTCTGGGACCTGGATAGAGGGGAGGAGGGAGAAATTAGCACTGGAATTCGTTTGTAGGAATCAGGCACAACCCCTGGGCCCACCAGTAGAGGTTGGTTTTGTTGGTTGTTTGTTTCTTTGTTTTTGTTTTGATATGGTTTTTGGTTTTTCGAGTCAGGGTTTCTATGTTAGCCCTGGCTGTCCTAGAACTCACTCTGTAGACCAGGCTGGCCATGATTCAGAGATCCTCTTGCCTCTGCCTCCTGAGTGCTGGGATTAAAGGCGTGTGCCATCATGGCGGGGCTCCAGGTTGTTTTTTAGGGGATGCAGAAACTGAGACCAGAAGGGAGCCGTACTAAAAATAGTGTTGGGGAGAACCATTCAACTTCTGCAAGTCCCAGGCTCCCCTGTGAGCAATATCTTCCTGCCTGGTGGGTGGGTGCTGTGGCTTTCTTTTCATTTCTCTGCTGTCTGGGTGGGGGAGCCAGGCCAGGCTTCTTAGGTATCTGGGTTGTACTTCCCTCCGCTCTAGGACTCTGGCCCCTTGCTAGTACACTGTGGATAAGTGCTGCTACCACACTCCATTGAGCAGAGACCTGCCAGGCTTGGTGTTTGCATCTTACCCAGCACTCCCTCTGGAGCCAGGCATCAAAGTGGCGCCTCAGCACTAGACCAGCAAGGGATGGCGGTCAGGAGTGGAGAAAGGGCACTCACCTCTCCTGGCACTGGCTTGGGAGCGCTAGAAGGAGTGTGACATCCACACTACCTGGTACCTGGATCCTTCCGACTACAAGTGGACTGGTGTTGCCACTCAGGAACAGGGTGTGTGTGTGTGTGTCAGGAACTCCCAAGTTCAAGCCCAGTGGGTGCTCACCCAGGTCCTGGAGCCCACAAGCTCAGCCTACACGGAGGAGAGCAGAGAGGTACTGCTTGAGTCCTTGCTGCCAGAGGTTTAACTCTGATGCTGCCCAGCATATAGGCCAGAAAGGCTTGTTTGCCCCAATTCAAGGCCAATTTGGCTGAGAAGTAAGGCTGCAAGCACTAACCTAAGCAGCAACTCCTGCCTTGCCAGAGCCCTACATCCCTGGTTCCCTTTGTATTCCCGGCAGAGTTCTAGGGCTGGAGGACTGTCCCCTCCCCAAGCCACACCCATCTGTGTTCACACACACTTTAGCTGTTCTGGCTGTGGCTTCTCTCCCCACTTTGTCCTGGTGCCTTGTTTCTGTCTCACCTCTCCGGTGTGGGTGTGCCGAGATCTGTCAGGAAACCTGCCAGACCTTAGCAGAGTCTGCCTGGTCCGGAGGCTGTTCATCACAGATGTCCCCCTAAATCTGAGCGACTGGATCTGCGGTGCAACTAGCCAGCTGTAGAGCTACCTCAAACCTTTTCGCCAACAAACCTTTTCATTTGGAAAAACTTGCCAAGATGTCCATTTAAATTTTTTTTTTTAACGGAATCTTTTTTTTTTTTTTTTTTTTTTTTTTGTGGCTTTTGGCTTTTGGTTTTTCGAGATAGGGTTTCTCTGTATAGCCCTGACTGTCCTGGAACTCACTCTGTAGACCAGGCTGGCCTCACTCAGAAATCCTCCTGCCTCTGCCTCCCAAGTGCTGGGATTAAAGGCGTGCGCCACCACTGCCCGGCTTAAATTGCCATATTTTTGTTTCCTTCATCTCTTGCCCGACCCTATTTCCACGCTAGCCCCTACACAACCCAGGTGCCTGCCTACTCTTGTGTTTTGATTGACAAAACCCAACACTCCATGTACACTTTCTCAGCTTTTTATTTTCAATGGCAATCACCACTATGCGTGGGGGGGGGTTGAATCCAGAACCCCCTCAGATGTCAAAATCTGCAGGTGTCCAGTTAGCTCAGGCTAGCCTTGTGTCCTAGAGGATGCTCCCGCCCCCACCTTCCCGGTGCCAGCACTTGAAGCTTACACCACCACATCCAGTTACTTCCACACACAGTAGCGTTTGCACTCACATCCTACTGTGTGCTTCAAATGACTCTAGATGGCTGATAGACCTACTAAGATGTGGATGCAGTGGGATGGTGGCTTTGCAGCATTTAGGGGGTCGTGACTAAAGGATCTGTACCCAACACGGGATAGACGCAAGTCTTCCGAGTTTTCATTTTTCTGATGCTAAGAAAAAACTCCATTTAAAAATAGCTTGGGAATTTGGTTGGTTGAATCCGAGTACGGAGAATCTGTATGTAAAGAGAGCCGACTATCACATAGCCACATACCCAGGCTGGGAAGCACAACAATGTGGTGTTTCGCTTTGTTTGCTAATCCTGTTTTTCAGGATGTTGTGTGTGCCAGCACACCTCTACCACCAAGCCGCAAACACAGCCTTTTTGTTTTTATTTCTTTATGGGTGGAGGGTACTAGGGTGCTAGTGAGTCAAGAGCAGAGCCTACGGAGCTGCGCTTTGTCCTGCTATACCATCTTTATCCACTGTGTACTAACTCGCCATTCCCACACCCAAAGTTCTGCTACTGTGACCATGTGGCATGTTTCCCAAGCCCTGAGCTAAACAACAGTTCTCTAGAGAACTCAGGATGCAGTGGCTCACGTGTGGTGAGTCTTCAATTCATGAGCTGTGGACAACCAAGTGCACGTGAGATGGACAGGTAGTCCCCTTCCGGGCAGGCTCATTTTCTCTCAGCAGAGGGATCCCTGCAGAGGACCTCGGTGCCAGGCAGAATCTAACCTGGGAACAACATCCGTTGTGCTGCGGAGGGGGAGCAGTCACAGGTTCCAAGAGAATTCAGTGGGAGGGAATCTACCCTACCCTTCTGCAGAGGCAGTTGGAGAGAGGCACTTTGATACACAGCAAGGTGAGAGTCGGGAAAAGACACGTGCCGAAGGGACCCCTCCCTTCCTTGCAGTGGAAGTGCCTCCTGGGGGACTTGGGGTGCCTCCCTTTCTGTGATTATAGATACTGGCGACACCAGTACTTCCAAGTCACTGCAGACAGCCCCGTTCTTTCCTCACCTCCTCCCAGCACAGGGTTCATCTTCCCTGCCCGACTGTCTGAGGCAAGAGTTCTCTGATCCAGGGAAGAATGAGTTAGGGAGCTAGAGTCAGGCCCTGGAAAGACAGCTGCCAAGAAAGAGAGAGGCCAGCAGGTCTTTTGCAGGGCCAGATAAACAACAATAGGGCTCTTCATTTGAAAAGCAATGGGGAGCCATTGAAGGCTGTTAAACTAGAAACTATTCAAACTAGGAGAATGCTGGGCCTCGCTGACACACCTTTGGTCCAGCAATTGGAAGGCAAAGGCAGGAGGATCTCTGACTTGGAGGGCAGCCTAGTCTACAGAGCGGGTTGCAGGATAGCCAGGGCTACACAGAGAAGCCCTGCCTGGAAAAACTAACCAACCAACCAAACTAACTAACAACCTGGAAGAGTAATCTGAAGCCCTTCAGCACCAATGGAGGTGCTGCTGCCCACTGTCCTTAGGACTTGCAGGGAAAGATTGTGGCTCTTCCTGGGCTGCAGGCACTCAGCAAGCCTAGCTAGCTTTGGCTGTAGATACACCTGCAGCAACAGTCTAGCTGTGTCTCCTTGGCCCTCTTGACTCACGGAGGTCAGCACTCAGTCTCCACGATCTTGTTGACAGCCACACGACCTCTTCCTCATCACAGCCAGCAGGAAACAGTCTCATCCTCAGAGTCGGCAGATTTGAACCAGGCTCCATGCTCTGGGCCTTCACTGGTCACCTCAGCATCTTCAACTGCAAAAGGGACTTAAGACACTGAGTCAGATTGTGGGTAGTCCACAGTGTGAACAAACCATTGTTGTATATTAAAAAACAATCCTGCCAGGCAGTGGTGGCGCACGCCTTTCATCCCAGCACTGGGAGGCAGAGGCAGGCAGATTTCTGAGATCAAGGCCAGCCTGGTCTACAGAGTGAGTTCCAGGACAGCCAGGGCTATACAGAGAAACCCTGTCTCGAAAACCCAAAAAAAAAAAAAAAAAAATCTCTTTTTTAAAAAAAGATGCATGGGGAAAAGGGTTTGTTGTTATTTTTGAGACTGAGTCTCACATAATCTAGGCTGGCCCCAAACTCACCACATAGTTGAGGATGACTTTGAACCGCCTCTGTGCTGGGATTACAGTCACTATGGTGCTAGGGAGCAAACTTGCTTCTGGTGAGATAGGCATGTCTGTCCTCTACCAACGGAGCCCTCAGCTACATCTCAGATTCTAGGTACTTCTGACCCTGTGAAAGTCTCCTTTTAAAACTGAAAAGAGGAAAGGGGGGGTCCTTTGCATTTAGGGGGTCGAGGCTGGAAGAGAAAGGAAGGGGAGGGTATAAGGAGGGGAGGAAGAAGCGGGGCAAGGGTAAAAGAGTTACAGAAGTGGAGTGGGAGCCGGAGTCTGGAAGCTGAGGTGGGCCAGGACCAAGAGCTGGGGAACCAGCTGCGGAGGGAACTTGGAGAAACGCAGCCCTGGGGTCCCCACCTGCTCTGCAGAGCTAACCGCTGGGTGGGTTCTGTCCTCTACAGGACCCTAAGGCTGTAAAGCTGTGTTATAGCCGGTGGGCAGCCTGTCAGCTCTGTGGCTCTGTTCCACTTGTTTGTCCCCTCCATGTTTATGCACATGTGTAGCTTGAACCCCTCCCAAAACTGCAGAGAAGCCATTCTGCCCTGCCCAGTCTCCTGGAACAAAGAGTTGCCCTACCTGATCCAGGGAAGAGGGCACAGAGGACAGCACCTGCCCTCTGTGTGGGGACTCTGGACAGGACAAAGCCATGGCCGAAGAAACAAGGCAGCACTCATCTTAGTCCAGGAAGCTGCAGAGCCTTGTGCCAGAGGAGTAGATAGACTCTGATGGTCTCACCTTGTGCTCACCCTGTGTAGGCTTGTGACTGTCCCTTAGGGCAGGAGAACATCTGAATGTTTAAACCTACAAAAGTGGACTGAATACCATCTTCCTCAGCATAGGCTCTCCTGGCTATTCCACTAGACCATCCATTTCACCCTCCAGCCAACTGCTCCTTTTGTGATCCCCGCCCCAGGAGTAGCAGGTCCCCACCATTGCAATCTGCTGTTAGAGTCTGGGGGGGGGGGGTTGCTTTGGTGGTTTTCCTGGAGACAGGATATTATCTCATGAAGACTAGAAATGCATGAATTTAGGTTCCAGCTCTGCCCACTGACCAGCAGAGACTCCAAACATGTCTTCCACTCTCTGCAGGTGGTCATTAGGCTCCCAGTGCTTGTGGCTGAGGTGGCTTTAGGAGAGTGGGGGCCAGGGAGCAAAAAGAGAAAAGGGGGCAAGAAGAAATAATCTGAGATGGATGGCGGACAGCCAGATGGACGGATGCTTAGCAGGGGGCCGCCTTTCTCCTGGAACCTGCCTGGCGCTGCCTGCCTAGTCCAGCTCTCTGGCTTCCCATCTTCCCCCAGCTGTGGTCACTTTAACATTGGTGGGATGTCTGGTTTTAATGTGAGAAGCACCTCGAAATAGGAGCAGGTTTGGTTTTCACCATGGAGCACAGATTTCTGCTGGAGTTATCCAAATCCCAGGGGATCATCAGACAGCTCTGGCTGCCCTGACCCTGATTGGAAGTGACTTGAGGTTGGGGAAGGGGGTTGGAACAAATGGCTGGATGGTCACGAGGCATGAGAACGTTTCCTAAGGACTCGGAGAGACAGAGTCTTCTGGAAAGCAAAACCTGAGACTGAGCAGCAAGGGATCTTGAAGGTGTTAAGGACTCCACCCTCCACCCAGGAGAGGATGCCTGTGGCATCGGAACAGGGTAAGCTTGGCAAGGAGTTGTGCCATCTTGGGAAACCTGAAGACTTAGTTATCATCTCTCTTGATAGCCAGGGTGGTGAGAGATTGGTCTGGAACAAACTCCTCCCCCTGATTTCTAAGAGTTCAACAGCTTCCTGTGAACACTCAGATCCCACAAGGCCGTACGAGAGATCTGATGACTCAGTCATGTACTGTCTGTTCATGCACCATGCATCCATCCATCTTTGCATCCATGCATGCATGCATCCATCCATCTTTCCATGCATGCATGCATCCATCCATCTATCCACCCATCCATGCATGCATGCATGCATGCATCCATCCATCCATCCATCCTTGCATCCATCTGCTCTCAGGCATGGGTTAGCACTTCATAAAGTTGCTTGAAAGACTGGGTTCACATCCCTTTTTCCACCAAGTGAGGTCACTGAAAAAGACCATCTGAGAGTCAGAGGACCACCATCCTCAGCCTCTGAACCTGCTGGCACCTCAGGCTTAAGCTCCAGGACTGCAGAGCTGTGGAAGCAAATCTTGATTCCTTAGGAACTACCCAGCCTGAGGTGCCTTTCCTTTAAAATGCAGCCACCAAGGGAGGACATGGTGGAATGTTCATTACTCCTTTAGTGTCCTGACAAAATACCCGAGGGAAGCGAGACACAGTTCATTTTGACTCTGGGCTTTACAGGTTTCAGCTCATGATCGACTGTCCCCATTGGTTTAAGCTGTGGTAAGAGAGACTACTCCACAGAAGGACATGGTGGAACAGAGCTCACTTCATGGCAACCAATCAGGAAACAAAGACAGAGACAGAAAGTGACTGAGGCAAGACAGCTCTTAGTTACTCCTTCCTCCAAGTAGGCTTCACTGCCAACCTTCGCCCACCACCCAGTAGCACCATTCACAACGAATGCATGGTTTAGAGGCCCCACAATCCAGGTGCTCCCCAATGTCTGGGATCCAGAAACCCCAGGTAGATCCACAATACCTGAATCTACCAGCTGGGGCCCCACGAGTCAAATTAAGCCATAGCTCAGCCCGGGAAGCTGAGGTGAGTGTGATTGCATCTCACCTCATTTGGAAGCTGATTAGAGCCCCTTGAGAAGGATTTCAGGACCTGGCAGGGTCAGGAAGGTAGGATTCCCTTAATGGGGGAGGAGGTGAGTGCCACTCATCAAAAGTGCTCACTAAGCCCGAACAGCCCACACCTGAGGCGCAATGGGCTGTGGGGAGTTGGGCTCCCAGAATTCACAGCAACCTTGGTAACTCCTCTCCTCCACAAAGGGCCCAGACCTGCACTGACCAGTGAACTTCCCTCCCATCAGGTTAGATTTCTTCAGGGAAAGAGTGTGACAAATGGTGTGTCTCTACCCAGGGCAGGTCATTGTGTTTACTCTGCACGGTGACTGATGGAGTTTTATTTTGCACCCCCTCTTATTCTCAACACCTCACAAAGCATAAGTAGGCCTGGTTGGAGGAAGGGATGGTCTCTCTTGCTCGCCAAAGAAGGGAAGTAACATGGGGGACAGTTGGTGAGATGGAGCCTTGCTCTCAGCACTGAGATAGAGATGGGGAAGATAGCAGTGTTAATAACTCTTGAATAAACGTGTCCACAAAGCCTCCAATTCACCCAGCATTGCCCTCTTGGGACCGGGGGAGGATGCACTAAGTTCAGAAACAGCTTCTTGGATCAGAACCTTCCAAAGACAAACCACTGGATAGATGTCTATTCATGAGTCAGCCTTCTCTGGAACCCCCGCCTCCCGACACACACACTTCTACATAGTAGAGAGGAGCCTTCTTCGAAATCTGTTTGGTTTTTTCCTGGAAACTTTGAGAAGCCAAAGCAGGAACCAGAGCCCACGGGTGCCACCTGCAGGAGACTTGTGGAACTGACCCGATAACTGCTTAGAACTATGGAAATCAACATTTCCTTGCATCCCACATTCCTTCTCATTCATGTGATAGCACACACAAGACATCTAAAAGAGTCTCTAAGGTTGGTTTGGAATCTTCCTTGGTGTGAAGTCAAATGAGAGATTCAGAAACTCCCCATCCCCACAGCGCTTATTGGACTAGGGATTTTACAGCACAGCCTGAGGTGCTGGAATGTGGAACCTAAGGTGTGCATTAGCAGCCCAGGTGGACAGAAGGACTGGGCAGTGGAGAGAGACTGAGAGCCTCCCTGACTAGACCTCCCATCATACACCAGGCAGAGCCTTCATCTTCCTCCTACAGACTGCAAATTCAGGCCATGTTGCTTGCCATCGACTGCTATTGCTCTGGACTTGACAAGACTCCAGGAGTCTGCATGTTAAGCTAACCATATATCATGTCTAAGTATAGAGAAATGGTTGCCTTTATAGAAGTGTGGGGAATGGAAAGACCCACATCTCCCACACCTCCTTGCAGCTAATGCATGACAGTCCTGTTCCCAGTCCCCTGGGAACTAATGTGTCCCTTTACAATCCAACAAGATGTTCTTAGCACCACTTAGGCCTGTTTTTAAATACAGCAGCCAGAAGTCTGCTTCCAGAAGTTTGACTCACCCACTTTCTTGGTCTGCAATTAGGAAAAGATGCCAGCAGGGGGCAGTCTCCATCCCCTAGCTCAGTGGTTCTCAGCCTTCCTAATGCTGAGACCCTTTAATACAGTTCCTCATGTTGTAGTGACTCCTAACCATAAAATTATTTCATTGCTACTTTTTGTGGTTTTGAGACCAATTTTCTCTGTATAATAGACCCATCTGTCCTGGAATTTGGTTTTTAGACCAGGCTGGCCTCCAACTCACCTGTTTCTGCCTCCTGAATGCTGGGATTAAAGGTGTGCACCACCACTGCTGGGCCAGTCTAATGTTCTTAAAACATTGATGTTCTTAAAACCAACATTAAAACTGGAGGACTGACTGGTCTTCCCAGGAGCAGCTTGTTGGACCCCAGAGTATCAGCTTGGGGACCTCACACTGAGCACAGTGACAGCTGACCAGGCAGGGTCGATGGCTTTTTGGACCCTCAGACTTTGCCCTCCATGGTCCCCGTGCAGAAAAGGCATGCTGGGTCACCAGAGAGGTGGTCAGTAGTACCTCTTGAGGGACACAGGAAAAGACAGGAAGAACCAGTCCTAAACTAAAAAGGTTCACACAGAGAATTTAACATCGGGTACCTTGACTGAATTAAACTTTGGGGTATACTCCCAGGTTAGGAGATTTGATCAGGATTCTGAGCCTTAGGGAATCATTTTTTGTCAAGTCTGAATCACTGGGCAGGGGAGATGTATGTCTATGCAAGGTAGAGAGGGCTTATTTGGCCTCCTTTTGGCTGGAAGGGAAGATGCTCCTTCAGGAAGTCTTTGGGGATGGCTCTGTTCATTGTCACATCTCAGAGAAGAGAGGGGATATGAACGCCTTGCCTAAGCTCTGGCCTCCGTCCAAGCTACAGTTTTCTTAACAAACACAACAAAGCCAACCTTATGAGGGTAACAGCCAGCAGCCAGATCCTGACAGGGTCCCAAATGGTCCATTTTCCCAGGTGCACTTCTGCTCTGGCGGCTCAAGTCCCGGTAACCAGAGGCTACATGGTGGACTCGGTGGAGATGATTTTTTTTTTTTTTTTTTTTTTTTTTTTTTTTTTTTGGTTTTTCGAGACAGGGTTTCTCTGTGTAGCCCTGGCTGTCCTGGAACTCACTCTGTAAACCAGGCTGGCCTTGAACTTAGAAATCCACTTGCCTCTGCCTCCCAAGTGCTGGGATTAAAGGCATGCGCCACTAATGAGAAAGCCCCATCCCCTCTCCAACGTAAAGAGAGGAAGCAAAGGAAGCTGGACCCTCTTGTGCAGGAGAGAGTGTTCCTGCATTGGGACAAGGAACTAAGGCACCAGACTGATCCTGTGATGCAGGACAAGCAGGTTCCTCAGCTCCACTGATGCCTGAAAATGAGGAATCCTTGCCCTGTTCAGCTAGAGAAAAAAAGGTGAGCTCAGGCTGGCAGATGGTGGAGGAAGGATAATGGATGAATCCCTTTCAGAAATGCCCAGCATCCTGCCCTGTTCCCTGCACTTCCTACAAACTCCAGATTTGCAGTGTTGCTTGGCTCAGACAATTGTGTCCCTGGAGCCTCTTCACATAGGAACTGATTTTCAAAGCGTCCAGCCTGGCTGTGGGAGGGAGCCAGGACCCCAACAGACAACAGACACAAAGCTGTTAAGAGAGTTTACTTCTGTCAGTAGGTCGCCCTCCCAAGGCTGCAAGCGGGCTTATCCAGGGTCCCTGCGTGGAGAGAGCTCTGTTAACACAATTTTTACTAAGGCAGAAACGGAGGCTCCTGGCGTTCAGGGGGATCGAGGTTGCGGGGCACACAGAACTCTGGTGCTGCGAAGTAGGGCGGGGCAGCGAGGGCAGAACACTTCATAGCAGCTTTTCTACTGAACCCCTTTAGGACAGGAAACACTCCCCAGAAGCTGCTCCAGGGACCGAGCCGGATGGAGGAGAGCTCCAGGGCCAGCAGAAGCTAATGAGGGAGCAAGGAGGTGCGGCCTCAGACAGCCCTGGCTTCCGCGTGGGGGCAGATAGAGCTCCGATTTGGGGGCCACCACAGGCAACTCTACAACAGACCTATGGGGTCTTCGGACATCTGAGTTTCTTTTGCAGGTTTCTCTGAGGTTTGGGTGGATGGAGGACATCTAGGTTGCTCCTCAACCCATCCAGGTCGGCCTGCCCTTGTGCCACTCAGAACAAGGGAGCCCGCCAAGGGAGACTTGGGAAGTGCCTCTTTCTCTTCCTTGCAGTGCCACTAACAGTTGCCAGTGGCTCCTGGGCCATTAGCAAATGGGTCCCACCCACTCTTGCGAGTCCCAGAGTCCTGTTGGCAAATCCCTGAGGATCTATCTCAAGCCACCTGGCCAGGACAGAAATTAGGGTTTGTTGGTTAGAAACTTCCCACGTTGCCCTGCAGGGCAGGCTCCAGAGAGTAGACTCTACCCCTACCGCCTGAATTGCCAGGTGTGCTTCGAAAGAAGCCATCCTGCGCCGGGGGTACTACACCGGCCAACTGCTCTGGACACCTTCTGCAACCGGTCCAGGTACTGCCCAAGCTGGGCATCAAAGATTCAGGCAAATTTGGCTAGGGATTCTGTTTGAACGGATTACTTCCTAACTGCCCCTCACCCCAAGTCCCAGTGGGTGGCACTGATGGCCCAGACCGGGAGGCCCCACCCCCTTCCACTGTAGGGTCTGCAAAGTCTGTGCTCAGGGTCTGGGCAGAGGAGTCTCAAACTAACATTTGAGGACCAAGTCTCAGCTCTCTGCTTCAGGGGGCAGGTCTGAGAGGTGCCCAACTCGTACTTTGTGTGTGTGTCCCAATGTAAATGCAAATGTGGTCTTTGTTAAAAAACAAAAACAAAAGTAAGTAAAACAAAACAAACAATCAAATCAAGGAGAAATAGGCAGCAGAAGCAAGCAGAAGGCACAAGTGGGCTTGGAGAGTCCAGCGGTGCCTGTCTTCAGGGCCTGCCTCTGGGGGTCTCAGCCTAAGTCTGATCCTGGGACCACCCTCTTCCTGCAGTCCAGGTAGCAGGATGGCTCCCTCCCACAACCTGCAGAGGGCGCTGAGCCTGGGGCCTAGAACAAGCGTACAGGCAAGGTGTGTGTTTGGGGATGTGGTGTGGTGGGGGTGGGGAGGGTGGGAGTGGACGACACAGAGGAGGCTGCCCTGGGAGAACCTGGGCTAACCTTTGACTACCTCAAATCAGCACTTGCTGTGGAATCCTGAGTTCCCATTTTTGGTAATGAACCCTTTTCAGAGCTGGAGAAACAGGTACACCCCACAACACACACACACACACACACACACACACACACACACACACGGACCCACATATGCACAGACATATGTATACATGCACCGGCACACACACACATTCAGAGAGAGAGAGAGAGAGAGAGAGAGAGAGAGAGAGAGAGAACCCAGTCTGCCTCTGTCCATTTCTGCATTTATCTAGGGGTCACTTTACCAGAAGGGACCCACAGTTTGTAAGGAGGCTGTACCTCACATGGCCCAGAGCCTCAGTTTCCATAACTGGATGTGCAAGACCATGGCTTTCTTCTAGCTTTGGTTAGCCAGGCACAAGATAAACCAGTCCTGAGAGACAAGGTCCTGAGCCCTCTGAGGAAGGTTGGGTAGGTGTGCTTCCCTGGGTCCCCACCCCATACCTGGGTAGATTGCAGCTGTAAGACAGCTTGGGTTATGCAGCTGCTGAAAGGGCCTATGGATCTATGATGGTTCCAGAAGACATGCTGGCAGGTCTTTGATGGCAGTTGTCTACTCTAACAATTGGTTAGTTCTAGAGTCTACTCAGCCCAGGCTCCTAGCCTGGCCTGGCCTGGCCTGGCTCCTCAGGCTGCCTGCTAGATATGCTGTGACTCAGGGCCACCTCAGTCCTGTCTGTAGAGTGTGAGACAGGAGCCTTGACCTGGATCCTGGAACAGCTGGGGCCACATGATTCTCTACCTCACAAACCATGTGTCTGGTTCAAGGGATGAAGGATCCTGGGGACCTGTGTCTGTGGGTGAGTTTGCTAATCTCTTCCTACCCTGCAGCTGGAGGTACTGCAGCAAAGAGGAGCTGTAGAGAAAACCTTCTCTAGTCCACTGAGTTCCCCCAATACCTGGTGTGGTAGCAGACCAGCTTCCCTTGGTTGAAGAGGAAACAGACCCAGAGAGGTTAGGGAACCCATTTAAGGCAAGACAACCACAAGAAGAGGTGAAATTTGAACTCAGGATGTGGAGCACCCTGGGTCACCCACCCAGTGCTCACAAATGTGTGTGCACGCTCACAGGCTTATGAGCAGTGATTAAAACGTGGAGAGTTTTAGAGAAATGCCCGCCTCTGAAGATGAGAACACAAATCCATTTTCCTCATACTTTGATTGATTTCTCTTCAAGAGCTCTTGCATTATGGAAGGCTTGGCTCTGAAGGTCAGCTGGTTTAAATAGAAATAAGTCCGGGAAAAACACGTCAACATCACCCCAAGTTCAATGCCCCGGAAACGCGCATCTCAGGCTGCCAGTCACTTGAGGAACGATGAGGACAGTGTTCTAGCAGCTTGGCAAAGCTGCAGGCTGTCCCCCATAGACCATCCCCTGGGCTACTCCTCTGGACAATCTCTAATAGACCATTCTCTGAGCTGTTTTCTCAGGATAATCTTCCATGGACTATCCCCTGAGTCTCAGCTCTGGGGAAGCCTGGTCCCTAGGCACTGGCTGTTCATCCTCAAGGGAATTTAAGTGTCACAGGGGAGTTCCTAAGAGTATCACTTCCCAGAACTCTGGTTTTTAAGGTCCTTACTTTTGAGGATGGACCCTCCAGCAGCTGAGGCCTTGGATGCTCAGGGAGTGCTAAGACAACTGTGCTGCCTGCTGTGCCCGAACTGGCGAACTGGAGTTCTCTTTCCTTCCTTTGTGTCCTCTTCCTCCCTCCCTCCTTCCTTCCTTCTTCTTTCCTTCTTCTTTCCTTCTTCTTTCTCTCCTTCCTCACTTCTCTCTCTTTAATCCCCTTTCTCCAAAATCTTGACTGAGTTCCTTGACTAATTTCTGGAAACAGTGAACCAAAGCCCAGGTCCTTTATCTGTTGGCCTCCTGGGTTTTATGTCATTTGCTCACCCAGACAGTAGATGAGGCCGAGTCTCCATTTTCACTTCAGAAATCTAGAATCGGAGTTCCAGAGCTGTGTAGCAACTTGCCTGAGGCTGTCTAGCAAACAGGTAGGTCATCTGTCTGCCATTGGCATCTCCCACTGGGCCTTTCCTTCTGTGGAGGTTGGTTTTTGTCAACTTGACACAAACCTAGACATATAGGGTATGAGAGAATCATAATTGAGACAATGCTTCCATAAGGCTAGCCTGTAGGAAGGTCTGTGGGATATTGACTGATTAATGATTGATGGAGGAGGGCCCAGCTCATGCAGGTGGTACAACCCCTGTGCAGGTAGTCCTGGGTGGTAAAAGAAATTGGGTTGAGCAAGCCATGGAAGAGCAAGTCAGTACACAGCACTCCCCCATGGCCTCTGTCTCAGCTCCTGCCTCCAGGCTCCTACCTTGAGTTCTTGCTTCCTTTGATGATAGCCTGTGACCTAAGAGTTGTAAGCAAGAACAAACCCTTTCTTCCCCTTTCTTTTTGCTTTTGGTCATGGTGTTTGCCACAGCAATAGTGACCCTCACTAAGATGTTCTCCACACCCTACATGTTTGCAGGTCCATAGCTGGGCAGAGCTGGTTCATACCCTGCTGCTTTCAACCCTACAATCTTGTCCTTTGCCAACAAGCCTTCCCCCAAACCCACGAAGGCCACCCATGGTCAGGCCACCCCTTCAATCATCACGGAGAGTTTGCCAGCCTGTGTGGAGAGTCTCTGACTTCCTTGGGACAAATTTCCTTTGGATAACAGGTCCCTCACTCCCATCCACTGTCCCCAATGTTGGCCTGATGTGACATTGGGTCCCATCCAGAGCATGGAGCCAGGCAGTCATGTCTTTGTAGACGCCCCTTGCCTGGAAAGTGTGTGAGCCAGGTGGAATGGAGGAGGGGGAGGGAAAGAGGAGACATGTTTGGTGTGTTGTAGACCGTGGGATGACGAGAGCAGAAGGACAAACAGGGCTGCCAGCATCAGGGAACCCTTCGTTGGAAGAGAGCAGCTGTACAGGCCTGGCTAGCATCAGGAATATCAGCTCCACTGTGTTAGGTTGTGCTTTCAGTGACCTGGCCCAGAGGCAGGGCTAGTGGGTAGCACTGTGTGGAAGGCTAATGGGACCCCAGCAGCAGGGATTTCAGACCAAGGCTTGAGTCAGGAGAATGTAATCCGGTCTACATTTCTTTCATCCCTCGGTTACTCCATCAAGGCAGGTTGTCCAGAGTACCTTCCTGGACAAGAATTCCAGACTGGTGTAGTTGGGTAAAGGGAGTCTGAATGATGAGGTCCTGAGCCACTTAAGATGCAAGCCCCAGTAGAAGAACAAGAGAAAGACAAGGTGTGATGTCATCACACACAGGGTGCAACAGGCCCACACCCAGATCTCAGTTACCTGTTCCACAGCCCTAAGGGCAGAGAGCTTGGCAGACAGAACACCCCACTGCAAGCTCCCAGTGTCAGTGAATTACACTTGGTAGGCTTTAAAAAAAATTCTATATGCACAGGTACATGTGTACACCTGTGGAAGTCAGAGGGCAACTTTTAGGAGTTGGTTCTCTCCTGTCATGTGAGACCTAGGCATGAAACTCCTCAGGTTTGGGTGCAGGTGCCTCTACCGACTGAGCCATCTCGCCAGGCCTCGGGCTTTAAACCACATCAGTGATTCTCGTCAGCACTGTGGACACTTCCCTCTCTTTGTCTTGCTGATTTCAAGAATCCATCATAAAGACACCCTGGCAAAGCTGCAGGCATTAGGTGTGCAAGGCTGGTCGTCACAGTTCATCCTATGTGTGCTGGCATTTGGGACTGCTGTCTGCCTTTGACTGGAAAGTCGTACGTGGGTACTGTATTGTATCTGACCATGAGGTCCAGGACTGGAAGTGTCCATCACTGGTGATAGCGACCATACTGTTTCCTCTCCTTTCCTTCCATTCCTTTTCCTTTTTTTCCAAGACAGGGTCTCACTACGTAACTCTAGTGTTCTGGAACTCACTAAGTAGACCAGGCTGGCCTTGAATTCATAGAGATCTATTTGTTTCTGTCTCTTAAGTGCTTGGATTAAAGGTGTGTGCCACCACACCCAGCTTCAGATTTCTTTTTCATTTGTGTAATTAACAAGAATTTTTCAGGAAGGCACTTTAGAGTATCATAAATACCTCATTGGGGTCCCATGAATACCCCATTAATGCTTCTGATGAGCGGTTTACTGATTTATAAAGTGAGTTTCCTGTGCTACTCAGTAGGTTAATCCATGACTACTATTGTTTACCTCCATCCTCAAATTCAAACTATACCCCCTCCCTCACAGCTGCCTCTGTGTTTCTGGGTCAAGTCCTTCTCATCCCTTGACCACATCCTGACTCTCAGGTCCTTTGGCTGTTTTCCACGGCGAGTGTTAGGATCAGAAAGTTCTCCACATAGGGATCCTGGTTCCTTTTAAGAGAGAAGGTCATCAGAAGTCAAAACCAAGGGAGAGACTGAGCATGTTGGTTTTGATGCCGTTGCTTTAGGTGTCTGCCTGGCAGAGCTGGGACCAGACAGCAGCAGCCCTATGGAAGCAATTCATGTGTGTGCCAGGAGGATTTCCACTTTATAACTAGCTATCACAGCGACTTTTATCATTGCTTTGACCAAACCACACTGGAACAATTGTGTGTGTGTGTGTGTATGTGTGTGTGTGTGTGTGTGTGTGTGTGTGTGTGTAGTTTTATTTTGGCTCCTGGCTCCAGAAGTTTCCACCCATGGTTACTTGGCCCTCTGTACTTGGGCTGAAGGTAATGGTGGCAGAAGTATGCAGCAAACAGGTGTCCCATCTAGTGGAGGGCAGGAAGCAGGAAGAGAAATAGGAAGGGCCAGGGACAAGACACTTCCAAGGACCAGTAATCTACTTCCTCCAGCCAGGCATCACATCCTAGAACTTCCAGAATCATCTGAATTAGCAGCACAGGCCCAGGACTTACATTTTTCCAAGGAACCTGCACTCTGCAGTTACAACAGTCACCTTGTCCTTGGCTCTAGAGAGCTTCCTTGCCAGGAACTCTAAGGCTAGCATATCTTTTATGGACAAATAGAGAAAGTATGGTTGTTTGAATGAGATTGTCCCCATAGGCTCTTATATTTGAATTCTTAGTCATCAAAGAGTGGCACTATTTGAGAAGGATTAGAATGATTGGGAGGTGTGGCCTTGTTGAGGGTATATGTCACTTAGGGTGGACTTTGAGTTTTCAAAAGTCCACACCAGGCCCACCCAGGCACTTTCTCCTTCTGCTGCCTGCGGATCAGGATGTAACCTTTCAGCTCCTTCTCCAGCACCATGTCTGTCTGCACGCTGCCATGCTTCCTACCATGATGGTAATGGACTAAACCTCTGAAACCATAAGTCGGCTCCAATTAAATGCTTTGTCTTATAGGAATGCCTTGGTTATGGTGTCTCTTCACAGCATTAGAACAGTGACTAAAACAGAGGATTTGAAATTTTTTCAGGCTGATGTTCTGAAATCCAGAGACCAAAGGGGCCTAGGAAGCCCTGGCAGGACTGAGCCCCGAGGCCACTTTTTTCCCTTCAGGTCGCCACCTCAGCCAGCCAGAGGGCAGAGATACTTCTGTAGGAAGCAAGACCCATGGATGGGGAGGATGGACGCTCTCCACTAACCCCAGTCCTGTAGCACAGGTGGGCCATCTTGCACCCACATGTGCCTGGCTGGCCTGCAGGCACTCCTTATGTTTGAAGGCCTCCATCTTCAGTGAGGTCGAGGCCTAGGCCGACATGCTGAAGCACCTGGAGTCTGTAGTCTGGAGTCTGCAGTCTGTCTCTGATGAGCTGTTTGTTCTTCATCTGATCCTGAAAGGGGCTTAGGGTGAGGCTTTAGGGCCCCCGCCTTGTGCTACACACCTGAAGAGCTGCTGGCTAATTGTTCCCACATCTCGTGATCTATGCCAGAAAAATCACAGTGGCTTGAAAGGAGCCTGCTAGGACTGGGCAGGCAGGTCTACACTGGGCAGTACTGCCCCCTCCTGGAGCAGACACTTG
The DNA here is from genome assembly GCA_028551405.1 of Uromys caudimaculatus. Taxonomy (NCBI): domain Eukaryota; kingdom Metazoa; phylum Chordata; class Mammalia; order Rodentia; family Muridae; genus Uromys; species Uromys caudimaculatus. The sequence continues at coordinate 26,701,368 of CM052712.1, read as the reverse complement.
CTGGATGTCCATATGTGCTGGCCCCAGGCACAGTCAATTCTCCTCAGGAATCCTTCCCAATGTGCACCTCTTCCCGCTCCCACCTCCTTCCTGCTAGGGTTTGTTTGAATGTCTCTTGCCTGTTATGGGGTTATATATAAACAGATCAACCTCAACACTGAAGGCTCGTAGGGAAAGCAAGTTGAAAGCCCTGTCACTGTTGGACCATCACCACTGTGGGCATCCCTGAGTGCTTCTCCAGGAGAAAGCTAGAGGTAGCTCTCCCTCTCTTTATCTGCTTGGTGGTCCCACGTCCCTCCCTCCTGCTGCTCACAGCCGGTTTCTGCTTCATCTTCCAGGGAGAGTCTGCCCTTACCCTTCCTAGCTTCTGACTGTGCCAGCCTGCTAAGGCTGTGTTCCTTCTGCTCTAACATCCTTGTGAACAGTGCTCTCTGCTCCCCCTGTAACACCTCAGGACTATCGGCCTCCACCTCGGACAGGACCGCTTCACGAGTCTAAACTTCATTCCCACAAAGCCCCCTTTGCTGTGGCGGAGGATGCGCACACAGTTGCAGGCGAGGTGTATTTTAGCTGCCACAGGTAAACACAAAGGTGGTTGAGTGGATGGGGTTGGGGCGTCTGTTTCCCCTTCCCATGCTGGGAGCCTGGCTGTGTACCAGGGATGCTCATGAGAGCCACGTGTTCAGGTGACCATGTTTAGCCAGGCTGCTAGACACCTTCTCATCTGGTAGACTGCCCAGCCCCTCTCTGATGTGCAGAGACAGCCCTGGCTGGAAAGGGTGCGAGCATGAGCCTTGGCCAGGCGCCTTATGGCTCACGAGAAACTGAGCAGAGCCACTGACTGCAGCATCTTCAAGCGATTATCGCTGAGGAATGGCATGCAGCTGGTGCTGACCCACCAGCCACCAGGAGGGAGCATCTGCCTGTGCCTCTGAGCTGGTGCTCTGTTCTTGCAAGGACTTTAGGACTCCCAACACCAGCCTTCAGTTTACAGCCAATGCTTCCTGACCTTCCTTTGCCCCAACATCCCACCATGATTTACTCAGAGTCTCTGGGGTTCTGCCTTGCCAGGTGCAGCTCTTAACTTTGCATCACCAGAGAGAACAGAGAAGTTAAGTCACATGGTTTGGGTTGCTCAGCAGCATGCCACTACATCATGCCTAAAGCTTCTACCCTCCTGAGTAGAGAAGTCTAGCTCCTCCTGCAAGGGGTTTCACCGGGGCACAGGACCCCATCAGCACACACAGACCACTTGACCCGTCCATATTCTAGGGTGGGAAAGAGGAGTTGAGGGTAAGGCTGTAACTGGCACCAGGTATCCTGGGTTGGCCCAATGCAGATAGAATAATGGCAGCGACTCCCGCCACACAGGAAGTAGCTAAGGATCATCTATGTTTTGCCAATGAAAGAAACTGCCTGTTTTCCTTAGCAAATTGACACTGCTGTGAGTCACCTGCTTGGTGTGGGACCAGTAGTGTTGAGGAATCAGGGACAAAAATGGAAACCTTAGAAAGATTAGTATGTGGTTGAGGGGCTGGTGAATGTGCTGGGCCCGGGTGTTGAACAGAAGTGAGCGACCCTGGGCTATTGGGATACGGAGGCCCACCAGGCCCTTCCTCATGTTAAGGGTGTGGAGCCCCGGTCACAGGACTGTTCAGGCTGCAGGGATGAGTGTGAATGCAGAGGCCTGGAAGAGCTAGATGCTCTTCAGAGAGTTGACAGGGCTCCAAGGTGCCGTGAGAACTGTAATTTGCTGAGACAGTTCAGAGTGCTTCAATAAAGCAAGTGAGAAAGCACAGACTCCTGGCTTGGCTCACATCAAAGATACCACATTGTCAACTTTAAATTTATCTCTTAAAGAGCTGAGAGAAAAAATTAGGTAAAATGGCTGGAATGTGCAAGAAAGCCAGTCACTGAACAATGAAGCCAAGAACAGCCGTCCCAAGGAGCGAGGAAAATAGGTCTCAGATCTACGCCAGCCCTCATTTCAGAGAAGAGGTGTCATGCAAATGATTTGAGGAGTGGCTCTTGGATGGATAGCCCCATTAATAGTGGGACGAGGGACCGTGATGGGGAAACACAAACTTTGTCTCTTACTTTTTTTTTTTTTTTTGGCATTGTCATGAGTTCTGAAGCTAAAAGCAAAAACACAAAACAAAACAAATTGTTTTTCTTTTCCTTAAGCAAAAAAAAACCAACAATAATCAAAACCAAATTCCCGAGGCAAGAGAGGCAATCTTGCTTGTCTTTGTATAGAAAATGATATCGCAGGCTCGTCACGGGAAAAAGTGGCTCAGGATCAGACAGAAATGCAGCAAAGAAAGCACAAGTCCCATTTTTATTACCTGCCAGACTGCTAATAAAAATCACATGTTATTTTTTCCGGGGGTTTTCTCCCTCTAATATCCGTGCTATTTGTCAATTGTGAGGAATGTGTCAATTCTATGATTCTCTCTGCTTGTAAGCAAATACTCACCTTTGTTCTCAGATTTCACTCACACTGCCATGGGTTTCCCTTAAAGGGACCCCATGTGCCTCCAAGTGAGGCCCAGACATCGGGTGTCTGCAGGCCAACTTGGAATATCTCTGAGCATCAGGTATCCAACAGAGCCAAGCACTCTTCAGAGCTTAGGGCAAGTTTCAGTGACTCCTGTTGTGTCCTTGTGCTCAGCAACCTCAGCCCCCAGCAGTGCTTCTCACAGGGTTCCCAGTGGGCATTGGGTGGGACCTTGCTTGGAGGTCTCTGAGGGTGATGAGCTCACTACCTTTCAACAGGTGGATGGACATGTCTGCCTTACCCAGGATGCCCACAGCAGCCTGCGCCTCTGGACTTTGTCCCTTTAAGGTTTTAAGGCACCATGGCTTTTGGTTAGCCTTTCTTTCCCACTACACTCTGGTTCCATTCATGTTGTTGGAAAAGCAAATACATGCTGGTACTCTGGGTGGAAAGTCAGGGTCAGGCAAGAGAGCTCTGTCCCTTCCAGTGCTGCTCTCCAGTGTCTGAAGATCCCGAAGAGCCTCCACCTCCAGGAGAAAAGGATGCTAACGGATGGTCCCCCAGGGCCTGAGCAGGGCTACACAGTCATGAACACAATCCTCATATTACCTGCCCAGAGTCCTGCTGTGTGACACAATTCGGACATGACAGGGCACCCCAAGAATCAAAACTGGTTCCTTGTGGGGTCTTGTTTACTCGGATGAGTGGATAAGTCTGAGCAGTAAATGCCATAAAAGAATCACTTTTCTATTTCTGAGCATGGCTGTCAGCATGATGGGGTTTTAAGTGGTTTGCTGGACCTGCCCCGTGCACAGGAGAGAAAGCCACATGCTTGTGGGGCATCGATTCCCTTTCTCCTTCCCCTGTCTCCCCAGAAGAAACCTCGCCCACTGCACGGAATCGGCAGCTTTTCCTGCCAAGACCTTCTCTCCTGACCATTAGTAAGCCACCTCCCACCACTGGCAGAAGCCACCAAAAAAGCCCTGCCCGCCCTGCCCATACCAGTTCACAAGAAAGGAGTCTCCTCAGCACACTAATGCTCAACGCCCACCCACGCCCCAGCACACAAAAAGGTCTGGAAAACAGGATTTCTGTGGCAGGTGTCATATCTCAGATGCAGTCACACTGGAACAGGGTAGCCCAAGCCTAACACAACTGGTGTACGCACGCACACGTGCACAGACGACACATGCACATGCATGCATGACGGCAACAGTGCCTAGGGGAAGCTAGCCTAGCCAGGGAGCCATGCTCTACCCACAGTGTGACCCTGGGCACCAGATCACCTATTCCACTTGCTCCAGAAATCTGACACACATTGCTTTTGCACGGGATTCAAAGGGTGAGCATTAACAGCCCAGACAGATAGAAATGGAGACCACTGGTAGACGCATTGGCAGCCTGGAGCTCAGTGCCTGAGGCCCTCTCGGAGCAGCCTTTGGACCCAGGCATCCAGTGCCTCACAGTGTTTTTCCATGGCTGTTGCTGTATGCTGAGAATCGCTCCTGTGGAAAGGTGCAGGCACCCAGCCCCCTGAGGTCATATGTGTTGGGATACATACATGACAACTTGTCTGACAAATGAGGACCTTCGAGGTGTTGGATGATGCATCCCCTGGGAACCCTCTTCCTTAGCAGCCACGCAAAGCAACAGTCATGCAGCAGCAGCCCCATCAATGGAAATACTGACCGGAGGACAGGGGCTGAGAACATGTTTTATCAGGAGATGCGCAAAAGTCCCTCTGTGCTACAGTGTGACAACTGTTCCCTTCATCAAGAGCATGAGGAGGTCTCCACAGTTGGTCCAGGGTGTCTCATGGCTGGGGTCTTTATTAATTCCCCATGGTGACCTTAGCCATGAGTCCTTAAGACAGCTGCTCTCTTCTCTCAGCTCAACTATGATCAGTACCTTATCTTCTCAGGACAGAGTCCCCATCCCTCTCTGGGGCTCTGTGGGATACCACTGCCCTCCTGTTCCGTGTGCCTTCTACAGACATGTTCTTCCTGTGTGTGCTGGTGTCTTGCCTCCTCCAAGGGCTCCAGCAAGGTTTGATCTCCTTCCTGGCTTCAAGTTCCACTTGTTCCGAGAACCCCAGATTTCTCCAGGCTGCGGATCCATGGCTGGCGCCTCCCCGCCCTCAGCTGTCACATTGTTTATGACAAAACAGCCTTTGAGTTTATGTCCTATGATGACTCATGGTTTTCACCAGTTAATGGGAACCAGGCCTCGCCTCATTTGACATCTGTCTGCAGGGGTGTCCTGGGAGGGAGGGACGTGGAGGTTCCCAAAGAGCCAAGGGATAAGAACTGGGGTGCTGTGGTCAACAGCAGATGCTCAGAATCAGATCAGCAGTCAAAAACCGGCTCTGCCACTTGCCGGTCTGTGACCTCCAACAAGCCACCTGACACACTGGCCGACTCAGCTGTAAAGTGAGGACATTGGACTCATCTCAGATCCTAGGCAGGACCAAAGAGGTAGCACCCAGCAGACTCCAGACAGGACAAATGACCAAAGATGCAGAGTTTACAGGTGGGGTATGACAGATCCTAGACAAGACCAAAGAGGTAGCACTCAGCAGACTCCAGACAGGACAAATGACCAAAGATACAGAGTTTACAGGTGGGGTATGACAGATCCTAGACAGGACCAAAGGCAGAGTGTAGCCAGACAGAGAATAGCATATTTCAGACAAGTTCAAGGAAGCAATGTACTAGAGGCAGCTGAGGCAAGGTAGAGAGGGACAGGACTGTCGCTGTAACCATGTGGCTTTGTACAGTATCTCCCCCCCCCCAGGGTGTTGTTGTGGTGAGAAAGAAGACCCTGGAAAACATGGGCAGAGCACCCCAAGGTGCTCCATCTGGTCCCCACAGGAGTGACAGGGTCGCAGACCTTAGCAGGAGCTTTACCAAGGAGGCAAACGGAAGTCTCACATAGAATGAGCTATGAGGAGGAAGCTAGGGGCTTGCTAGACTTTCATGGCTATGCCCAGAAGTGGGATTTAGATGTGCAGACAGGAAGCACTCTGGGGACACAGAGAAGGCAGAAGTAGAAGATCTGGGCTGGAGGCAGTGTACAGAATGGTGAATGCCCAGGGCATATAGGTGACTCCATCTTGGTAAGCCCTCAGGCACCATTTGGGGACCACACTAAATGCGTACCTGGTGGCTGCCTCTGGAAACCTTATATCCATAAAGCCCTGTGCCCAAGACCTTCAGCTCAGGATGAGGCTGAGGGATAGAGTATTATAGAATGAGGGTCGGCCTGCCACATCCCAGATACTCACCTTAAGATCCTACTGCTGTCTTAGTCTCTTCTTGGTGCAAAATGACTTCTGCCCAGGCTGGAACCTGGCAGGGTGGATCAGCAACAGCATGGCTTTTAGTCTGGGAAAAGCAGCTTCCAGGAGATCCAGAGCTGAAGCTGTGTGAGAACGGACAAGGAGCCACGTGTCCTGGTACAAGAGTTAGGAGTCCCAACATCCAGTAGCCATCTGCATAGTGGGTCATCTGGGGGCTGTGGGGAAAGTGTCAGCCATGATGTGTTGGGGCATAAGAGCCAAGCCTCTTGACCTTGGATTGCCTCTGCCCTGAGTTCCTGACCACCCCCTCTGCCCTACTTAGAACATGAATGAAAACAAGACTTCCCTCCAGTTTTCTGGGACAGCCCTGTCTACATTATTCATGGCAGCTCCCGAACTCCCAGATCCAGTTTACCTTTAGAAAATGGGTAGAGCCAGGCATGCTTGCACACAACTTTAATCCCAGCACTGGGGAGGCAGAGGCTTCTGTGAGTTTGAGGCTAGCCTGGTCAACAGAGCTAGTTCCAGGACTGCTAGGGCTACACAGGGAAATTCTGTCTCAAATAAAAACAAACACAAAAACAAACAAACAAACAAACAACAAAAACAAAACAAAAACCCACAAAGCAATAAAATAAAATAGGTTGTTAACACAGCAGTTAAGGCCACGGTGGCTTGGACCAGCTGAAAGATGACCAGGCACTTTGGGATGACTCTGAAGGCAGGAGAGGTGGGAATCACAATCTCCTAGCTGGACAGAAGGGTGCAAAGTAGGCTTCAGTGTATCCTGAATGTGAGACCCTGAGGCTGAGCTTGGCAGAAACTCCTGCTTGCTGACTCCAGTACATAGTACTTCACAGTATGTGGAAGGCCAGAAGTGCTTAGCTCTCTGCACCTGGCTCAAGGAGAGCCAGACTGGTGATTGCTGAGAGGAAACCTTGAATGGTCATATCCCATGACTTCCTGTGTGTGACAGGGACTGTGCCTGCATTTGGGATTCTGTTTGCCCACACTAAGATGGCAGACAGAACTCATTCATTTACCAACTTGTAAGCCTCCCTGTGAAACCCCCAAGTTCCTGCTTCTCTGTGCCAATCTCTCACAAATGCTGTGGGCTGTTTGTCTTGTTTAGGCTCTGGCTCAGGGCTGGGCTTGAATTCACTCAGCAGCCCCCTCAGGGGCTCTCAGGTTCCACAGAGGTAAGAGCCACAGACACCAGTGAATAAAATTGAGCCAGGGACAAAGGACCCTCAGGCTATAGACAGGAAGATATATTCAGGGACCAAGATGGGCAAAGGCTGTCTCTTCTCATCTTAGAATCATGGGTCCCCAACCTGATCTGGTAGGTAAGGGGATAGTCTGTTCCAGGAGGGCTCCAGTATCCTGGGTTCATCCCTCAGGTCCTGGCCTGCTCCTTCAGGATATCTGCCTAACACTCACAGGCAGAGTTTCCCACAGTGGACTAAGTCCAGATGAGGGCCTTGGATTCCAGACTTGTCCCTGTCCAGCAGTCAACAGGATTCTCAGCAGGCATATGTGACATAATGGTGCCACCCAGCGGCCACATCCAAATCGCATCCATGGGCTATAGGCAGAAAACCGGTCAGAAGTGGGCAGGCGCCCCCTGCTGGTCAGCAGACTCATAGACCAGCTTTCTCTGTGCTTTTGCAGGGCATGAGGTGGGTGAAGGGCTGGCACCTGTGACCTGCACCTCCCCCAGCACAGACAGATTTAGTAAATAAAACCACAGGCCCTGTCCTAGTTTCTTTTCCCGTTTTGTAATAAAATACCAGACACAAGCAATTTAGAGAAAGGTTGGTTTTTGTCTCAGTATCAGGGCATGGTCCATCATGTTGTACAAGTCTTGGTGACAGCTGGCCACTTCACATCCAGTCAGGGGACAGAGGGATGCATGCTGTTTCTCAGCTCCCTTCCTTGTTTTTATGCCACCAAGGATTCAAGCTCAGAGAATGGAGCCACCCGTATTTAGGGTGGGTCTTCCCACCTCAATCTAATCAAAATAATCCCACAAGCATGCTAGGATGCTAACTGAACCCTGACTGGCATGACTGAAGGTCTGTCTCCTAGGTGGTTTCAGATCTTGTCAAGTTGACAGTTGACGTTAACCACCACACATGCTCACCTCAGATGGAGGGCATGAGATCCCATTCAGCAGGGCCTGACACCACACCTCAGCTCAGTATCCAGAGCCCATTGTGATAGAAGTGGCCATCTTTCAGAGGGAGAAATGCAGTGTGTGTAGGCTACAAAATGGGAACTCTCTGGAGAGAATGTATGCAGACCAGCCAAGGAAGCTGGCCATCTGGTCTGTATACTGAGAGCCCGTGGCTGGGGCTGGGCAGGGGAGAGAGAAGTCAGAAGGTCCTAGATGTCTCCAGTGGGCCCACTGGGAGCATTGTCAAGGGCCAGGTGACAGTGCAGGTATCTGGAACAGAAACAGTGGGAACCAGAGGAGAGACTTCAGGGAGAGGCAGGGGTGCTATGGATGGGGCCCAGGCAGAAAGGTGGGGACTGGAACAGCTTGGGCTTTGTGTTGAAGTCTGGTGCTGTCAGGTTGTGGAAGGAACGGGAGGCCCAGAGGATGCCTGGGTGAGTCTGACAGAGTGCAGATGGGGGTGCCTGGGGCAGGTGGAGTGAGGAGTGTTCTCAGATACACCTCATAAGAGGCTGGCAAAGGAGCCATGCTATTCAAAGCTGCATATGGGAGAAATGGGTTTGGAGAGGTAAGCTTGGGTTGTGTGACATTAAGGGAAGTCTGCTAGCTGCAGAGATCCCCAATATTCCAGTCCCATTGGAACCCACTGGGCTAAAGCCAATGTGGCCAGGCTGGTGTCTTTTCTAATGTAGAGGCTGCTGTGTCCCATGGTTCACAGCTGTCCGTGTCTTCCTCATGCCCCTGACACTGGCCTCTCACAGTCAGGCCCACCCACTAAGCCAGGGCACTGTCCCTTGTTAGGGACAGATGACCAGCACCTAAGAGTCCCCTTTGCTGAGGTCAAGACATCCACAGGTTCATAGGCTCTAGGAGGGATTAGGACTTTGTTGAGAAGAGGCTGGGCTCTGTTCTGAGTTATTCCTACTGAATACAACAGCATGGTATCGGGCAGTGGGTAGGGGCTGTGCCCTACTCTGTGAGACTCCATTTCACAAGCAACCTTTGACTTTGTTCTGAGAATGGAGGATGGTAGCATATCTGGGTGGGCATGTGAACAGCACCCCACATATCAGCACAAACTGATAAACGACTTAGTCCTGAGTGGAAAGGGAGCCACCCTGAGACTGTGGGCCCACAAGGGTGTAAAACATCACATAGAGGAACCAGGGCCAAGAGCGTATTGGATACATAAGACCAACAACCTGGACCCCAGCATGGCTGTGACAGTGCTCCCATCAGCCTGTCATTCCAGATGGACTGTTGATTGGTTTGGTTGTGGATATTGATGCAGTCCACTTACGAGCTGTCAGCCCATTCTCTTGCTCATCTGTTTGACCCATGGTTCGTGTGTTTTCTCCATCTTGACCCTGGTTCTGTTCCTTTGCCTCTGCAGTTCCCTCAAGTCCATCTATGTCTTCAACCCCCATGCTCCCATCCCCTGAACCTCCCATCCTCCCATCCCTCACCCCGTCCCCCACTCCCGATCCCCCATCCCCATGTCTCATCCGTGCCCCACCTCATTCATAGCAGCAGCCTCTCTGCAGATGGTTTGGTTCCTTTTCTCACCCATACCGAGTCCATTTACATTTCTATCAGCTCACTTCTAAAATCTTGAGCTCTGTCTCATTCTATAACTCACATATATACATATGCTTACTGTGTGCTCTATGATGCAAGCTATAATATTGGTAATTCATATCAGGATAAAAGAAGCTGGGTTGGCCTCAACTAGATTCTCAGGAAAAGTGGGTTTATTTGCTACTTTGCTTCTGTGCCTCAGGACTTACTGAGAAAAGACTCCAGCTAGTTGTTGGTGACTCTGATGAAGTGACTCAAGGGCAGGCTCCTGACTCTGCTACTGCCTCCGGGCCTTTGTACTTGCTGTGCCTTTTGCTAGACTGTTTTTCTCACATTTCCAGTTTCTGTCACTGTGAAAACTTCCTCGTGCACTCTTCATTCCCTCTGAAAGGCCTTTGCCACACAGCTCCACCCCTTTCTTGTTCCCGGCAGATTTTCCTCTGTATCAGTCCCTGCATTGTGCTGCAGAGTGTGGACACCATAGAGACAGAGTGTTGTGTGTTGCAACCTGGAGGGGCTCCGGCAGCACAAGTGAGCTGAGGGACCCCTGCATGGGTGTGGGGACTCACAGCTGATTCCACACAGGGAGAATTCTAGCACAGACAAGACGTGCATGAGCCTTCAGCCTCTGTAGCATTCTTGAACTGGTAGACAAATCCTGATCTGGGCTTTGTATCTCGCCTTTGACCATTTAGTTCCTGGAGAAAAAGACACACGTAACTGTTATATTTACAATAAGGCTTAAACAACACAAGAGCTGGACAGATACCTACCCTCTATGCCGTTAGAATCTACTTTCCTATTGATAATCCCGAGTTTTAACTTACTATGTTTCATCTGGACTGTTCTTAACTCTAATTGGCCAGCCCTTAGGGCCATACTTTCTTGACTCCTAACCCATGACATCTTTCTCTTCCTCCTTACCTTCCTCTGTCCTTCACGGTTCTCCTCTGACCCCCCAACCTCTTAGCCCAGGAACACTAAAACCCACCTATGCCTCCTCTGTCCAGCTATTGGCTATCTTATCTTTATTCACCAATCAGAAATAACTAGGGGGCAAGGTCACACAGTGTCACTTGGGTTTCTGGGGCAACCAGGTCTTAAGGAACCAATTTTAGCATTAGAATACAAGCTGCATCAGACCAACCCACTACATTGAACTTCACTGAAACCCTTGCTAATTAATGGGTACCACACCAAGGCCTAAAGGCTGAGAGGGAGCTTGGAGTCTGCAGTAGGAACTGGGGGTGGGGTGTGGGGGGGAGAAGCCAGGAACCCACGACTCAGGCACTTCAGAATCAGCCAGTGGATATGGGCTGCCCCACTGCTGCACATGTCCTTAAATTGCTTTGGGGACACAAGTGATTGTGTCAGGAATAGAAGGTGGGCTCTGGCACCTAGGGGCAGAGCCTCGCTGAAATGGATGGATGGATAGATAGATAGATAGATAGATAGATAGATAGATAGATAGATAGGAAAGGACATGACTGCTCCTAGGTATGGTGGAGGAGTTTAATGTAGGTAAAAGGAGACCATAGCCAGAGGCAGGGATATCTGGGAGAGTCCAGAGTGGACAAGACCAGACTGAGCTGGGCCATGTGGGGAGACAGGGAGAGGGGAGAAAGGGGAACCAGGTACAGCATCCAGGAGTTACAAACAGGGCAGATAACCAAAATGTCTGGATTATATAGGGAGAGCCTCTGGGGGGAAGGGTAGCCCAGCTTCTGGGCTGGAAAATTCAGAGTAAAGGTCAAGGTATGCCAGTGATACCTTGTAACAAGTAGGGACTGAAGGGTGCTGGGAGAACCTGGCAGCCAAGGTCGGCTTTGGTATGTTAAATAGACCTCAGCCTTTTGTCCCTGATTTGAAACTTAACACTCACCTAAAAGGTTTGAAGGTTCTATATGTGGGGTGTATCTAAGTGCATAAAGCTACCATAGACTGAGAAGCAGAAAGAACTTTAGAAAGCTCCTTTGAGTATCTGAGGCACAAGAGAGAAGCTAGTCCCACAAGAGGGGGCACCACACTCCATCAGCCACCCCTACCTAGTCCCACTGGACCTGGGAGTGCCAGTGAACTGCCCTGCTCTGCAAACTCTCCAGTTGAGTGTCCTGGTTTCATTTCTGTCACTGTAATAAAATACCCTGAAAATGAGCAACTCTGGGAAGGAAGAGTTTATTTTAGCTCACAAATCTTGGTTACAGTCCATCACCTTAGAGAAATCAGAGTGGCAGGAGCTTAGAGCAGCTGCTCACACAGCTGGTCACACCACATTCACAGTCAAGAGCAGAGAGAAGTGGATGCATGTGTATGTACTTGCTTGCTTGCACTTAGCTCCATTTCTGCTGATATAGTCCAGAAGCCCCTATGCCTAGGGAACAGTGCCGCCCACAGTGGTATGTGTATTTCCACATCAGCTAACCATCAAGGTAAACAACCCAATGTAGATGATCCCTCATTGAGACTCTCTTCTCAGGTGAGTCTAGGTTGTGTCACATTGACAAATGAAGCTGGCCATCACAGTGAGCAATCATAAAGAGTTTTTCATCTTTCTGTCTCAGTTTGATGATATTTGTGTCCAAACTCAGTCACAAAAGGACCATTCCTGATTTCCACCCATTTAGCCTTAGCTTTTTAATATAATTTTTTTCTTATTTATTTTGCGTGTGTATGTACATGTATGTGTGCACATATATAGAGAGGTCAGAGGACAACATGCAGGAGTTGGTTCTTGCCTTCCACTATCTGGTTTCCAGGGAACGAATCAGATTTTCAGCCTTGATGATAGGTATCTTTATCCACTGACCCATCTCACCAGTCCACCAATGGGTTTTGAAACTATGATTGTAGATTAAATGCCACACGACAGGGTCCTGAGCACCTGAGGGACAGAATGTGGCTACTACCCCAGCCACCTGGGCATAGGAATAGGTGGACATGACACAGACAGAGGCAGTGATACAGCCAGGGCATGTCCCCACCAAAGCCCAGTTCAGCTGCAGCAAGTCCTGAACATTCCAGCACAGCCGAAGCGCAAGAAAACGACCTAAAACCAACTTTGTGAAGAGAATGGAGGTCCTTAGAGAGGAAATGAATAAACCCCTTAAAGAAACCCAGGGGAAAACACAAACAAACAATTGGAAGAAATGAATAAATCCCTCAAAGAAAGCCAAGAAGAACAAATAAACAGGTGAAAGAGATGAATAAAACTGTTTTAAGATCTGGAAGTGGAAATAAAAGCAAAACAAAACTAAACAAAAAAACCCAAACCCCACAAACTGAGGGAATCCTGGAGTTGCAAAATCTAGGTAAGTGAACAGGAGCTACAGACACAAGCATCATCAACAGAATACAAGAGATGGAAGATAGAATCTCAGGTGTAGAAGATACAATAGAAGAAACTGATATATCAGCCAAAGAAAATGTTAAATCTAAAAAAATTCTTGACCCAAAGCATCCAGGAAATCTGGGATGCTATGAAAAAAGTAAGCCTAAGAATAATAGGAATAGAAAAAAGAATCCCAGCTCAAAGGCCCAGAAAATATTTTAACAAAATCATAGAAGAAAAGAGTACAAGAAACCTACAGAACACCAAATAGATTAAACCAGGAAAGAAAGTCCCTTTACCACATAATAAACAAAACACTAGACATACAGAACAAAAAATTTTAAAAGCTGCAAGGGGAAAGGTCAAACCCATTAGAATTACACCTGACTTCTCAATGGAGACTCTAAAAGCCAGAAAGGCCTATACACATGTTCTGTAGACTGTAACAGACCACAAATCCAACCCAGACTACTATATCCAGCAAAAGTCTCAATTACCATAGATGGAGAAACCAAGATATTACAAAATAAAGTCAAATGTAAACAATATCTAACCACAAATACAGCTCTGTAGGAGATATTTGAAGGAAAACTCCAACCCAAGTAGGTAAACTAGACCTATGAAAACACAGGAAATAGATAATCTCACACCAGCAAAAACAAAAGAACACACACACACACACACACACACACACACACACACACACACACACATGACCACCACCACCAAAATAACAGGAATTTAGCAATTATTGGTTATAATATCAGTGGACTCAATCCTCCAATAAAAAGACACAGACATGGCTGTGAAAATAGGATCAATCATTCTGTTGCATAAAAGAGACACACCCCGAGGCTGGAGAGATGGCTCAGAGGTTAAGAGCACTGGTTGCTCTTCCAGAGGTCCTGAGTTCAATTCCCAGCAACCACATGGTGGCTCACAATCATTTGTAATGAGATCTGGTGCCCTCTTCTGGCATGCAGGCATACATGCAGGCAGAAGACTGCTTATGTAATAAGTAAATAAAGCTTTAAAAAAAAGAAAAGAAAAAAGAAAAAGAAAAACATCTCAACATCTGACATTACCTTAGAGTAAAGGGTTAGAAAAAGATTTTCAAAGAAATTATCTTAAGAATAAGCTGTTGCAGCCATTCTAAATATCTAACAAAATAGATTTCAAACCAAAATTAATCAAAAGAGACAGGGAAGGATACTTTGTACTCATCAAAGGAAAGATCCACCAAGATGATCTTGCAATTCTTAGCATCTATGCCCCAAATGCAAGGGCGCCCACCTTTTTAAAGAAACACCACTAAAGTTTAAATAACACATCGGTCCTCACACATTGATAGTGGGAAACTTCAATATCATACACTCACCAGTGGACAGGTCATTCAAAAAAAAAAAAAAAAAAAACTAAACAGAGAAACAATGGAGCTAACAGATGTTATAAACCAAACAGACCCAGGAGATGTTTACAGAACATTTCACCCTAACACAAAAGAATATACCCTTCTTCCCAGCATGTCACTGAACTTTCTCCAAAACCGACCACACACTTGGTCATGAATCAAGTCTCAACAGGTACAAGAAAAATTGGAATAATGCCCTGTGTTTTATTAGACTACCATGGATTAAAATTGGACTTAAACAAGAAAAACAACAGAAAGCCTACAAACTTGTGGAAATTGAACAACTCTCTACTGAATAATTCCTGGGTCAAGGCAGAAATAAAAAAAGAAATTAAAGACTTCCTAGAATTCAATGAAAATGGACACACAGCATACTCAGACTTGGGGGACACAGTGAAAGTGACACTTGGGGCAAAGTTCATAGCACTAAGTGCTTACATAAAGAAACTGGAGCGGTCTCTTCCTAGCAACTTAACAGCACACCTAAAAGCTCTAGAACAAAAAGAAGTAGGCTCATCCAAGAGGAGCAGCTGGCAGGAAATAATCAATCTGAGGGCTAAAATCAATAAAATAGTAGAAATCAAAAACAAAGAGAACAATAAAAAAAAAACAATGAAACAAATAATTAGTTCTTTGAGAAAATCAATGAGATAGACAAATCCTTTTCCAAACTAACTAAAAGTCAGAGAAAGAATATCCAAATTAACAAAATCAGAAACAAAAGGGAGATATAGCAACAGACACCTAGTAAATCCAAAGATTCATTAGACCATACTGTAAAAACCTGTACTCCACAAAATTGGAAAATCTAAAAGAAATGAACAACTTTCTTGATATATACCACGTACCAAAATTCAACCAAGATCAGATAACATCTAAGGAAATGGAGGCAGTCATTAAAATTCTCCCAACCAAAACAAACAAACAAACAAACAACCTAACAAAACAAAACAAACAAACAAAGATACCCCACCAAGGGCCAGAAAGATTTACTGAAGAATTCTACCAGACTTTCAAAGAGAGCTAATGTCAATCCTTCTCAAATTATTCCACAAAATAGAAACAGAAGGAACATTGCCAAATTCATTTTATGAGGCCACAGTCACCTTGATACCCAAACCACACAAATACTCAACAAAGAAAGAATCACACACCAATTTCTTTCATAAATATAGATGCAAAAATACTCAATAAAATACAAAGCAAATCCAAGAACACATCAAGAAGGTCATCCACCATGTTCAAGTAGGCTTCACCTCGGAGATGCAGAGATGGTTCTACATACAAAAATCTGTCACTATAATCCACAAAAAAAAAAAAAAAAACCAAAAACAAAAACCCAACACCCCTTCAGGATGAAAATCTTAGAGAGATCAGGGATACAAGGGACATGGCTAAATATAATAAGGGCAATTTACAGCAAGCCAATAGCCAACATCAAAGCAATTCCATTAAAATCAGGAACTAGACAAGGTTTTCCTCTCCCTCTCCCTCTCTCTCCCTCTTCCTCTCTCCATGTATCTGTATCTGTATACCCAATATAGAAGTTCTGATAGAGCAATAAGACAACTAAAGGAGATCAAAGGGATACAAACTGGAAAGGAAGACGTCAGAGCATCACTACTTGCCGATGATATGATCGTATACACAAATGACCCCCAAAATTCTACCAAGCAACTTCTACAGCTGATAAGAACTTTTAGTGAAGTGGCTGGATACAAGACTAACTCAAAGGAAATCGTTAGCCTTCCTATACACAAATAACAAACAGACTGAGAAAGAAATCAGGGAAACAACACCCTTCACAATAGTCACAAATAATATAAAAAATTCTTGGGGCAACTCTAAAGAAGGAGGTAAAAGTCTGACAGAAGTTTTGTCTGACAAGAACTTTGAATCTTTGAAGGAGATGGGAAGGTCTCCCATGCTCATGGATTGGTAGGATTAACATGTTAAAAATGGCCGTCCTATAAAAAGCAATATACAGATTCAACACAATTACCAGCAACATTCCAGCAAAATTCTTTACAGACCTTGAAAGAATGATACTCAACCTCATATAGAAAAACAAAAATCTAGGATAGTTAAACAATCCTGTATAATAAAAGAACATCTGGAGGTGGAGGTATCACCATCCCTGATTTCAAGCTGTTCAACAGAGCTATAGCAATAAAATCTGCATGGTATTGGCATAAAATCAGAAACATTAATCAATGGAATAGAACCAAAGACCCAGACATGAATCCACACATCTATGGACACCTGATTTTTTATAAAGAAGCCGCAAATATACAATGAGAAAAAGAAAGCATCTTCAATAAATGGAGCTGGTCTAACTGTATGTAGAAGAATGCATATCTAGATAGATAAGCAGATAGATCCATATCTATCACCTTTCACAAAACTCCAGTCCAAGTTGATCAAATATCTCAACATAAAACCAGATACACGGAACCTACTAGCAAAGAAAGTGGGGAATGGCCTTGAACTCACTGGCACAGGAGACAGCTTCCCGAACAGAACACCAAGAGCTCAGATCAACAGTTGGTAAATAGGACTTATGAAACTGAAATGCTCTGTAAAGGCAAAGGACTCTCTCAGTAGGACAAAATGGCAGCCTATAAAACAGGAAAAGATTTTCACCAACCCCACATCAGACAGAGGGCTAATAGCCAAAATATACAAAGAACTCAAGAAACTAGACATCAACAAACCAAATTATCCAATTAAAAATGGTGCACAGATTTAAACAGAGAATTCCCACTAGAAGAATCTCAAACGACTGAGAAACACTTAAAGAAATGTTCAGCCTCCTTAGTCATCAGGGAAATGCAAATCAAAAGGACTCTGAGACTCCATCTTACACCTGTCAGAACGGCTAAGATCAAAACACAAGTGACAGCTCTTGCTGGCGAGGATGGAGAGCAAGGAGAACACCCCTCCATTGCTGGTGGGAGTGCAAACTAGTACAGCCACAATGGGAATCAATATGTTTGTTTCTCAGAAAATTGGGAATTGATCTACCCCTAGAATCAGCTATATCACTTCTGGGCCTATTCCCAAATGATGCTCTACCATACCGCAAGGATACCTGCTCAACCATGTCCATTGCAGCTTTATTCACAATAGCCAGAAACTAGGGGTGGGGTGGGGAGGGAAGCCTAGATGTCCCTTAACTGAAAAACGGATAAAGAAAAGACAGTGCATTTATACAATGGAATATTATTCAGCTGTCAAAAATAATGGCATCATTATTTTTTATAATAACGGATGGCAAATGGATGGAGCTAGAAAAGATCGTCCTGAGTGAGGTAACTCAGACCCAGAAAGACTAACATGGCGCATACTCACATGTAAGTAGACATTAGCTGTTAGGTCCAGTAATGATACAATGATAGTCTACAGACCCAGAGAGGCTAAGTAACAAGAAGGGCTCTAGGGTGGGACTCACGGACCTCCCTGGGAAGGGGAAATAGATTTTATGGGTGGACTGGGGGCAGGTGGAGATAGGAACTGGAGAGATCAGGTTGAAAGTGGGAGAGATAGAGGAAGAGAGTAGTGGGAGAGATGACTGAAATGGGGGGGAACTTGGGGGTGTGGTAGACACCTAGTGCCATGGAATCTCCCTGTAATCTATGACAATGACCCTAGAGAAGTCTCCTAGTAATGGGGCTTACAGAGGCAGAATTGGTCATCTTCTACCATCAGGCAAGTGGGACTGGGACATCAACCCAGCTGAAACCTTTGACCTACAATCTCTCTTGCCTACAAGACTTTGCTGGGGCAAGGGTGGCGCAGAACTTGTAGGAGTAGCCGACCCCTGATCCAACTTGTGGCCCATACCACTAAGAGGGAGGCCACACCTGACACTGCCTGGATGGCCAGGAACCAGAGACAGAACAGCCCAGAACCCAGGATAGAACCAAACAGGACTGTCAAAAAAAATCAATGAAATGATTTCTAATAATTTTCTGCTATACTCATAGATTGGTGCATAGCTCCGTTGTCATCAGAGGGGTGTCACCCAGCAATGGATGGGAGCAGATGCAGAGACCCACAGCTGGGCACCTCGTCTCCTGGGCTCTGAGCCACTTGAATGGAGCCAGTCTTTGGACAACCTGGCTACAATCTTGAGGCCTTCTCTTACATACCTTCAGGGCAGGATGGTGTCCACTTGTGAGCCTCTTCCCTCACAGATAACCTAGTTCCTACCTACCATTGGCACCACAGACAGGGTAGATAGACCACTCCATCCTCCCACCAAGGTCCCCCAGGCCCACTCTCCTGAACCCTCTCACCAACCTCATTGTCCCTTTCCCACTGGTCCTCATCTTCTGTCCCTCTGTCCCACACAAGGCCCACAGCCCTGGGCTTGAGGGGGTACCTCATCAGAACTACTCAAAAGGGCCAGAAATAGCTCAAGGTCAGGATGAAGCACCAGGATCCCTGGACGAAAGAGGGATGGGGTGGGGGCTTGGCATTGATTGGACACTTCAGATCCTACAGAGGACACTTGCAAGGGTCCTTGTATTCTGGGGTCATCCTGGACCTACCTCCCCATGGTTCTGTCTCCAAGGTCTGGCGTCTCTCTACACTGCCTAGGGGATACATGCTGACCCAGAATGGAAGATACATAACAGCAGCCCTGGCCTTTTCCCCAAGGGCCACTAGAGATAGACGACTGATCTGAACAGCCCAGGTCCCCCTCTCCCCCATGTAGCTCCCTGTCCTAACTTGTTTCTGTCCTTTACTTTTTTCTCAGCCACTCAGGGATTTCTTGGTTAGTTTTGTTTTCTGGTGCTGGATACAGGTGAGGCCAGCATCCCACCCTCAAGCTCTAGCCCCAGTGCTCAGGGTCTGGTAGGCAGCTGGTATGTGCTAGCTGGGTCACCCAGTGTGGGCTTGGCAGACCCGTGTCTTAGAGCTGGTGGTTTCCCGCACTGTGAACCAGCTCCCCCAGTGTTTCTGCGTGATCATTTGGAATTCTGAGGGCAGAGAGACCCAGTGTTCACTTGTGTCCTTATCACATGGATCCTTCTGTGCTAACGGCAGCTGGCGAGGTGGGATGGGGGAGCTAGGGCCTCTATTGCAGGCTATCTGCTTCAGGTCTTACCAAAGCAACAGAGTTCTCCCCCACTCCAGATGCCAGGGGCCATCAGTAAACCCATCTCTGTAAGCCCAAAGCAGCCCTATCTGACCAGGACTCATCTTTAGTGGGCCTTGAAGGGCCTCTACTGTTGTTTCCTGATCCGATGCAGCAGAAAGAGAAGCCTCTGGCTTTACACCTCTAAGCAGAACCTCTGGATGCAGAGCAGGGGCATGGGGCACCATTGCACACGTGTCTTCTCCCCTCCCTCCTGGGCAGGGCTTAGCTCCCCTTCTGTTCAGGAATCTGGCCCAGTCCTTCCCTTCTCTCCTGTCAGGGTCAGCTCCCCCCCCCCCTTACAGAGATCAGGGCCAGTTCCCCTCCTGTACAGGGGTCAGTCAGTTCTGCTGTTCTCTTCTATGCAGGGATCAAGGGGTCAGCCTTTCTATGTAGGGGTCAGGGTCGTATTCCTTTCCTGTGCAGGGGTCAGGTCAGCTCCTCTGCTCTCTTCTATGCAGGGATTAGGAGTCAGACATCCTGTGCAGGAATCAGGGTCATCCCCCTTTCTTGTGAAGAGATTGGGTTCAGCTCCCCATCTATGCAGGGTCAGGATCAGCTCTTCCCTGTTTCAGTTTCTGCATAGGGATGGAAGCACTGTACATGTATGCTCTTCCAAGGACTGCTGTGACATCACCTTGTGCCGGAAAAAGTGAAAGGCAAAGATCCCAAGTTTACCTTTCAGGCGCAGACAATCCAAGCCCTACTCTGTCCCAGTTTCCCTTCAGAATCCCTTCTTTTTCTCCACTCTCTTCCTCCTCACGTTTGCAAGGAGAAATGAGTTTAGCTTCCCCTGAGACTAGTCAGCAGGGGGCAGCAAAGCTCTCCCTCAAACAAGGGACTGTGTTCGCTTTAGCTAACCTCGACAGCCACCCTAGGAAGTAGACTCTGGGTGGCATGAGTGTGCAGGTCTCAGAGAAACACCTGGGGGAGGGGAGCAACATGGGAGTGCAGTAGGAGCTAAGCCAGGCAGCCAGATGGATACAGGCCTGCATTTAAGGGTGTCTTATAGATACATATGATATATAAAATAATGTATTAGAAGATAAGAGATATTTAGAAATCATCTGTCTATCATCTATCTGTCGTCTATCAATCTTCTATCTTCCTATTACTTCTACTACTCTGAAGGACCCCACTTAATACAGATGGTGTCACCAATGCTTTGGTGTTCAGTGTTCTGAGACTTGACTTCATTTACATAAAGCCCCAGGGCAGATGAACTGAAACCCAGCACATTGGTAGAAGTCAGGGTTGGAACTGGAGAGGCAGCTCAGTGGTTAAGAGCATGTGCTGCTCAGGCAGAGGACTGGACTTGAGGTCTTAGCACCCTCACAACCACCTGTAACCCCAGATCCAGGGGATCGGACTCCTCTGTCCTCCACAGGTTCCTGTACCCGTGTACCCCCTCCCCCCCAAACACATAATTTTAAAAATCAGGATTAGGTTAGCTTTGACAGACAGGTGACCAAAGGAATGGGGGCTAGAGAGCTGGCCTCTTTGCTTTTTTTTTTTTTTTTCTCTCTTCTAAGATGGCACTGACTGAGTCTTTTCATCCACACACAAGAAGCAGAGAGAACGAGAAGCAGGCCCCAGTGATGTACTTCTTCCAGCCAGGCTTCATCTTCTCAAGGTTTCATAGCCTCCCCAAACACTGCCACCAACTGGGAAACCACGTGTTCAAGCACACGGGCCCATGGGAAACATTCCTTATTCAAATGGCTGAAGTTGCCCTGCCAGTCAAGGGTAGATCTGGCAATTCTTGGTACTTATTTCCTTTCATGTCCTTGCCAGCTGTGGACACCTTCAGAGAGGCTGGCCTGAAGTCATTTACTGTTTCTGGGCACTGTACCAGAAAGGGTACACTGCCCAGGCCACCACCAGCCATAAGGAGGTTTGTGTCTCACAGTGACGGATGGCACGTTCAGACTCATGGCGCTTCATGTTCTTGCTCCCTTTTCTGTACAAATGAGCAAGTCTCCTGATGGTTACTTAAAGCTGGTAGGTGGCCCTGAAGTCACCTCTGTTATGGCCAAACATGGGCCAAGTGAGGCAGCTTCATACAGCGCCACCAGCAGGTGGCGATGCCTATGCTCCCAGCCTTGTGACGAGTGATAGTTATCTAAAATTCAATTCTTCTGAGCCTAGATAGTGGTCGCTAATGCCTCCCCTCAAGGAAAGCTGAGGTTTCTAGGGGGAAATGGCTGACTCTGGGCTTAGGGCAGGAGACACAAGATGCACAGACACGTTGTAGGGCAAGAAAGCAAGAACAAAGTCAATCAAGTCATGTCCCAGGTCACTAGAGCAAGCTGAGAGTCCCCATAGCTAGAACCAGATTGATGGAGAGCAAAGTACCACAGGATTGTCACCTAGGATGCCAGAGAAAGAGCCATAAGCCCAGGCCACCACAGTTAGTGACTGAGCTAATGAAAGGGAAGATAAGATCACCTCCCACACAGAGAAATGCCACATGAACATCATAGTGCCCTGCCCTTGAGGAGGGGATTTGATCCCCACTCTTGGCCATGGGTTATCATACATAGCAACTTCCATCTAGAGGAATTTAAAAAAAAAAACTGACATTACTCTACTTGTCTAGACCGTCCAAGTCCACAACACCAGTGAGGAGTCAGGCTGATGAGGTGGCCTCAGTGGATGACAATGGTGTGCTACCTCTGTTTCTCTTCTCAGGAGCCCACAACCCCACCAGGAGGGACAGGCGGGACAAGTTCCACTGAGAGATATCCTGTTCAGCCCTGCCCAGCACACCTCAAGCTGTCAAGGACAATTTCTGCAGGGAGATTGTCACCTCCAAGAGGAGCCCCAAGGAACCTGGTGCCTCAGTGCCAGGTGTGGCCCTGAGCCAGAAAGGCAGTAGGTAGAAATGGGCTCTGAGTGCAGTGTAGACTTCCATTCACTGTCAGCATGTTTGCTGGTTCCTGAGCTCTGACAGTATGGCTTCCTGTGAGCTGCCACAGTAGGCGAATGGGGCCAGAAGGGAACTTGGGACTGTCTGCCTAATTTTGTTGCAGATACAGAAATGGTCAAAAAACTAGTTTGTTCTCTATGTCAGCTGTGTGCTGAGGAAGGTTTTGGAAAGGCAGGGAGATTACAGGGGTGTGGGAAGGAAGCCTTCTGTTGGCCGAGTCAAGAATTCCAGAGTGGGAAGGCCACGGACAGGGCAGTATTCCATTCACAGAGAGATTTCAAATAGCCGTTATAGACATCCACGGGTGAGCCATGCTTAAAGCCTGGGTGCATAGGAACAAGGATGGTCTCTCCTTTTCCAGCTGGAAATCTCCCAATTTCTGGCTCTCTCATAAGTGTCTGGGATCTCCATTCACAGTAAAAGATACTTCTTAACTCTGGTGTGATGCATTGCTCGGTTTTATCAGAGGATAAACCTATCCAAGGCACCTCAGGAGCCACCCAATGATCTCATTCACCAGAGAGAGGAGAAGAGAAGGTCCTTGAAAAGTCTTTGAGACAGAGCAGCAGACACCACTAAGGCTGCACATAGGGCTACCACAAAATCGTTTGGGCATGGCGATCTCTCGAGAAGCCCACACCTACGTAGGGTGTGTGCTGTCTTTTCCCAAAGAGCCCCTCTTGCCTCGGTGCTTGTGATTAAAATCATGTTAAAGTCTCTTTTAATAAACCTGCTTCACCTGGCTTGTCTTGAAATTATTTTCTGGGGTAAAGTTAAGAATCCTGGCATTGTCTGAGTGGGGATCTCAGTGAGGCTGCTGTGGGTGGACAAAGGAACTTATGTCTGTACCTGCACTCCACTGAGGCTGATCAGGCTGGTGCTGGTGCCCAAAGGTTGCTGCCATTCTGCAGGCAGAGGTAGGGGGTGCATGGAGGCACAGGCTGGAAGGTACCCAGGTGACCCCAGAGTCCCCTAACCACACATCTGGTATCATTCTAAGGCTCTGTTTCTGGTTCCCGGTGCCCTCCCTGGGCACTCCGATCTGAGTGACTAGACCCATCTCCCGCCCCATTCCATCTCTTGTCCATGTCTCCACAATGCTCCTTTTGCCTCTTCCATTCGCCGCCCTCTCTCTCCCGTGCAGTCAGTGCATATTCAGTCTCTCTGGGTCACTCTCCTTGTCCCCTCTGGTTTTCTGGACATGCTGGCTGTTCCCCCAGATGATTCTTGCTCAGGCTGAGGACCACAGAGCCTCACTGGTGAGGACTTCGGAGTACCCTTGGCAACCTGTCCAAAGGCACCAGTCCAAGCAGCCCTCTCCCCTCCTGCACACACACAAGCTGCTGATCTGACCTCTGCTAGAATCTTTAAATCAGATGTATTGATTATATGTCGACGTTAGGGTGGGTGTAGCTGGCTCTGCTTCAGTCTGACTTTGCTTAGAAAACATGGACCTGGGGCAGAGGTAGGAGAGGACTCCCACGTGAGTCACATAAAAAGGTTGTCCCCTATTTATAAAAAGGGGGCATTGGACTGACAGAAAGGAGCTTCCTCATTGTCCCAGAGTTACATTGGCTACCTTCCCTTGGACTGTACCTTGAACTCTTCTACCCCAGCCAGCACTGGTCACCTGAATGGTACCCACTTGAGGCTCCCAGACAGGTATTCTCTATGGTGACCCAGGTACCTGCCAATTGAAGCCTCCACTCAATTGGGCAGTTCAGTAGGTGGGTGCCTTTGCATCACAGACAGACCCCACTCACCTGTCATCCAGTGGGCTGACTAAATAGAACACACTAGTCTCTAGAGCAGATCTCACCACCCATGGTCAGGGTGGCCTAGAAACCAGAGCCTTCCATGTATGGGAACCAAGTGAGGCTCAGGGTCAGCCTGGGAATGCCGGGCTTATGTACTCAGACTTGAAGGCAATAAAAGCTCCAGGGAGGGCACGGCGAGCAGAGGACTGTCAACAGTGGGAACAGCAGAGGAAACATGATGACCCATGAATGCTGTAGGGATGTGAACCACTGAGATGGCGATGAGGCATCCGGAGTTCATGGGGACCTTGCTCTGTGGTGAGCCAGGGCTAGACCAGCTTATGGACTGGCTGCATTGAGTCTCTTCCAGTCCTTTGAGATTGAGAACACCAATCCTGCCTCATGAGAGAGGAAACAGAGGCATGGAATGGTTCAGTAAGGAACTGAGGGTCACATGCAGTTCTCAGGGGATGGAGCCATGCCAAGAAACTGTACATTTGTCCTGAATAATGGGGAGTCATGGAAGAGTCTTTAGTTGGGGGACAAATCATGAGGCTAGCACTGAGTCACTGCAGTTAAGGGCACAGGGAAGGCAGATTCCAGCCCTTCACCTGGGAGGACAAGTAACCATCTTCCTCAAGTAGGTTGGAGTGAGGAGGGCAGAGATATCTCATGAATGGTGTGCAAGGGTGTCTATGTCCCTAAGAAGCAAAGAGCCCCTCCCCCACAGCATCCACTGGTACCCCTACCTTGCTGTGCTGAGCCATTCCCAGCATGCACCTTGTTTCTGCAGCCCGTTGGACCATCTCATGAAACACTCCATTCTAAGAACAGAAACTTCCACCTGCTCTGGCAGGAGTCTGGAGCAGTCAATGATAATTAAAAAGTTAATGTAATTAACATTGGCAGAGGAGCTGCTGATGAAGTCCTCAATATTTTCCTTCCATCAATGGCTTTGTGTTTTATGACCCTTCAAAGTACTGCTGAGCTGTCCAGAGGCATTTCTGAAATCCAGACCACAGCTGGCCATTCCCAGGCCTGGCTTTTCCGAGTCCATGGCTACTGGGAGCTGCAAGCAGATCTTCGTGACTTGCAGGATTATCCCTTGGGAGGAGACTTCTTGGCTCCCTGCCTCAACTCCCCGCCTTGGGAACCCTCTCCTTCTTCCTATCTTGCAGGGAGAGGTCCATTCTTTGGGTTGCACCCCTACATTGAGGCTGGCAGAGCAGGTGACTTCTCTAGTCAAGGGTATATAATGAGGTCAGTCTTTGTTCCTGTGGTTCTATATTCCCTTCTGTCCACGGAGTGTGACAATGGCCATTTCTGTCAGTTATAGGAGACCACACTGTGCTGAGAGAAAGACCCCCAAATATGTAACATCTCCAGTGGGATGGGCATTCACTTCTTGTTAAGGCGTCTTCCTGGCACATTGTCCTGCCTCATGGCAGCATGTTCCTGCTATGACTCTCAGGCCTTCACTGTCACCTGATGGCTGACTTCCCCAAGAGCTCTGACACCACCTGCCCTGGCTAGGTGGTGCTAGGAAAGTGCTAGCTAGGAAGAGCAAGGGGGAGCGCAGAGTCTGTACCTACTTGAGAGTCCAGGCCCAGCATGGACACTCCTCTTTCCCCTATGCCTCCTGTAGCTGGAGCTCAGCCTTGTGCCTGAAACTAACCACAAGGGAGTCGAGGAAATTCCCTCCAGTTTTGTGTTCAGGAAGGTGAGAAAAGTGTGGACTTTGACAGGCAGCTCATGGTCTCTGCTGCATACCCATGGCTGTGTGAAAAGCCGGTAAAAGAACTGGAGTAATCGATGCACAAGCCCTTTATACTGTGGTGCAGAAAAGAGGGCCAGGATAGGGAATACCCATTTGTGAGTGCTTAAGAATGAATAGGAAAGGGAAGGGACATTTTTTATTTGGTGGTGATGTAGATGGATAGGTGGGCAGATAGGTTGGCTCAGGGGTGAATTGGTGGGTGGGTAAGTGGATGGATCAGTGAATGGGTTGATGGAGGGATAAACGGTTGGGTGGGTTTGTAGACGGATGGGTTGTTAGATGGATAAACAGGTGTACGGCAAATGAATGAATGTATGGATAAGTGGATAAATGGCAGATGGTTTGGTGGATGGGTGGGTTTGTGGATTTATAGATGAATGGGTGAGTAGGTGGATGGATAGGTGAGAGGGCGTGTGATTGGATGGTTGAGTGGGTGTGTAAGTAGGTGGGTAGGAGGGTGAATGGATGGGTGGGTAAATAGGTGGATGAATACCTGATTGTGTGGATGGTAGATGGGTGGATAATGAATGGGCAGGTGGATGTATAGGTGTTGTGCTGGACAGTTTTGTGTCAACCTGACACCAGGTCATGTGGGAAGAAGAAACCTCAGTTGGAAAAATGACCCTACCAGTGTTGCCTGTAGGCAAACCTGTGGTATATTTTATTGATTGATTATTGATGTATGAGGACCCTGCTCACTGTAGGTGATGTCACCCCTGGTGGGTCTAGGTTCTATATGAATAAGAGACTGAACAAGCAAGCTATGAAGAGCAAGCCGATAAGCAGCACTCCTCCATGGCCTCTGCATCAGTTCCTGCCTCTATGTTCCTGCCCCATTTGAGTTCCTATCCTGACTTCCTTCAATGATGGGCTACAATATGGAAGTGTTAGTGAAATAACTCCTCTCCTCCCAAGTTTCTTATGTTGTGGTGTTTTATCAAAGCAATAGACACACTAAGATAGATGCCCAATGGTTATGAGTTGCTAGGTAGAAAAATGGACATATCTATGAAGTAGTCTGGTTAATGGGGGTCAAGCCTGAAGGGGGATCCAGTGTCCAGTCACAGAAGTCTCAGTTGGCTCCTGAAGCAATGACCAGCCTTAGGTAACTAGAGGGCAGCCAAGTCCCTGTGATGGGACCTGAGAGAGTGACCTGCCTCTTGGGACTGAGAGGTTATGGCTTGGCCTGTTATGGTGCTCCCCTGTGACCATAGTATGTACCTCTTGTGGCTGTAATGTAGATCCATGGCTATAGTGTCCTCCCATAGTCAAGTGTACTTCCATGGCCAGGTAGTTGGCTCAATGACACTTGTGGCCTCAAAGGTCTTCTTGTACTACACAAGTATCTAGGGCTCTCTGTCTACTCACAGCAGAGGGGTGGAGTCTTCAGCCTTCACACTTGGCAAGTGTGACTTGCTTACCTGTTGCAGGGTTGGTGTGGGTGCAGCTTGCTCCATGATGAATTATTTAGAAATGAGCCATCGATCTCAGCAGGTGAGGTCCCATTATTCATGTTGGACCACATTGAGAGCAAGGTTCCCAGCTTTAGAGTTATGCTCCTGGGCTGGAGCAGTTCCCATCTCTCCTCTCTCCTCTTTCTCCCTGTGATTCTGTAGATGAGTCCTGTGTGTGCCAAGGCAGGAAGGTCATGTGGCAAGGGCAGAGGGTCTCCAAGGCATGAGGAATCCAGAGACCACGGTGGCCAGCTCTGTGGTCTGGGAAAATGGCTCCAGTGCCAAGTAGGCAGTTTCCCAGGTCTGAACTGGGGTAGTAGGTATTGACAGCAGCCAGGCTGGTACAGTCCAGTAAAAAGGCAAGCCCGTCTTCCATGATATCCAAGAAGCCACTGGACCTGGTTGAGCAAAGGGTGTCTATCAGAGAGACTGAGGTTGACATGGAGGTAAGAGATAGGGGAGGGTGCCTTGTAGTGTTCAGGGAAAGTGGTGTGGCTCAGTCAGGGTAGATGGATGGATGTCAAGAAGAGGGCTGGAGCCCGAGCTTCTCCAGAGGCTGAATCAAGGAGCCCAGAAGGATGCTAGGAGACTCCTCAGTGGATAACAAGCTTGCTCAATCAAGCATGAAGCCCCAAGCTAAGATCTCCAGCATCCATGTAAAAAGCTGGAATTGTGCACTTTAATCACAGTGCCGGAGGGAGCTGAGACAGGAGGATCCCAGGTATACACTGGCCAGCTAGACAAGCAAAAATGGTGAGCTCCATGCTCAGTGAGAAAACCTGTCTTGAAAATGATTATGGCTCAGTAGGAAATTTACAAGCCTTGAGAGCTAAGTTCAATCACTGGAAACCACGAAAGAAGCTAGATATAGTGGCCTGCGCCTATAACCCAGCACTCTTGCAGTGAGAAGGAAGCCAGACACAGGAGGATTGCTTAGATGCTCACAGGCCAGAGAGCTTGGTGCAAGCACCATGGCAAAAACCACAAGAAAGACAAGGTGGAAGGCAAGAGCCAACTCTTGAAATGTGTTCTCTGACCTCTACGTGTGTGCCATGGCGTGTGTGTGTGTGTGTGTGTGTGTGTGTGTGTGTGTGTGTGTGTGTGCGCGTGCACATGCACACATGCAGATTAAATGTAAAAGGTGAAATCCAATAGAGGAAGAAACCCAACCTCTGGCATCCGTACACGTCTGCACTGGCAAGCACGCCTGCACACACATATGCACACCCAGGCCTACAGCACATGCGTATGCCCAAAGCTCTGAAGATGAGCTGGAGGAACAAGAAAAAGAGATAGCATGACAGGCCATGTGCCTGAGACGGGTTCTCTCCCTAGTGTCTCCTGCCTCAGGCTAAGTGGCCACTCTCTCCAAGAATTCTTTAAAGCTTTTGCAGCACCTCACCTTGGGCTCCAGAGAAGGCCCACTTTGGAGTAGGACTTTGGAGTAATACTGTGTCCCTAGGATGGTGGGAACAGTCTTATGGTTTGAGGCACTGTGTTTTGTACTTGGAAAGCTTATAGCTGTGCAGTAAGTGTGGGCAGTGGCCTACAGTGGCAGGAAGGCTGGACACAGGTCTCTCTGGCCTCCGGTTCCCAGCCAGGCTGCTTTAAGCCTTGGCCTGCCCAGCTTCCACTGTGTGCTAACTGGGCTGATGGTACTCAGACTCCACCCTCATGGGGCACCGGAGGCAGGTCATTCACTTACTGGGCTACTTGCAGATCTCAGAGGCCTGAGGAACCTGGTATTTAGTTATAGGAAGATTGATGCTGCCATTTCAAAGCCAGCAACTGACCCCCACGGCCTGCGATCAGATGGCTTCACTGCGCATGGACGCTCCAGACTGGGCGGAGCCTGCTGTGAGCTGTGAGCTGTGAGCTGTGAGCTGCGAGTGAGGTACCCAGAGGCCAGAGGGCAACTGGAGTAGGGATGGCTCTGGCAAGAACCCTATTTGGATATATCTTCCAACATGGACTGTTTCTTCGTGACCAGTCAAGCCCAGGATCATGTCACAGTGGTGTGCTAAGGTCCTAGAAGACAGGTCTTCCTAGGATCCCACATGGCTCCAGGCAAAGCTATACCTAGACTTAGGCCTCGACCCCTCCCTGCCCTCTGCCTCCCTGCTTTCTGCCTCACTGTGCCTCCTCACTCTACCTGACCAGGTTCTGGAGCCTCATCCTAAATAACACCTACACGGGTTCCACCTGCTAGGTGGGGACAGACGAGGGTGCTGGCTTTTGCAAGCATTTGCCTGCACTTGCTAGCTGTTCAGTATGGCCCTTCTGCACACTGTGGTTGGGGGGGGGGTATGGAAACCTCTACAAACAAGGGTGCTGCCTGAGACCCTTAGTGCTGGAGAGTTATGGGCATCCCTAAAGGGTCTGTCTATCTATCTATTTATCATCTAACTATCATCTGATACCTACTATCTCTCTCTTCATCACCTATCTATAAAATCCATTGTCTAGCCCGGTGTGGTGGTACCTGCCTTTAATCTCAGCACTCAAGAGACAGAGGCAGGTGGATCTCTGTAAGTTTGAGGCCAGCCTGTTCTACAAAGTGAGTTCCAGGACAGCCAGGGCTGTTACACAGAAAGACCTTGTCTCAAAAAACAAAACTAAACTAAAAATCCATTGTCTACCTATCAACCTGACCATTAACTACCACCTATCTATCTCTTTGTTTATCACCTACTTACTGTAGAAAGGCAGACAGACAGTCTTCTGCCATCATGATCTTGAGAGGTTCTGGGCCTTATCTTGTAGTGAAAGGGGACACCACACATAGATTGTTCTCTGCATATGTAGATGGAGACTCCGAGGGTGTATCACTATGGGGGCCATGATGATTTATCTGAAACTAGAATAAACTATGAGGACTTGATCTTGCTTTGAGTCAGGGAACTCTGGCCATCCAGACTCAGAGCCTCAGTCACCCCTCCCATCTCATAACCTGGCCTGGGCACAAAGACTGGCCTCAGACACATCATCCTCATGGCTGCAAGGTGACTTCCATGAAAGGTGTGTTGAAGCAGGTGAGACCAGGCTAGGTGGAAGAGGGAAAGTCTTTTCCCACCCTTTAGGGAGCAAGAAACTATTTTCAGGGTCCTTCCTGCTTGCTCAGGTGAGCATTTTGGTAGGTTTTACCCCCAAAGCGATGCCAGCAAGAGGGAAGGGACTTGGGGCATGGGACTCCTGGGCTCCTGAGGGTCCTCACCTGTGCTGGGGTCCCCTGATGCTGGCAGAGAGCTGGATTCAGACCCAGCATCAGTTCTGCACATCCAGACTCAGGGGTGGGATGTGGGGGCAGGGAAAGCCCCAGGGCCAGTCAGTTTGGGTGTTGAAAGGAAATGTTCTTACAGGCAGATTTCCAGCAACCACTGCCAGTTTAATATCCAGCGCCCAGGCAAGGGGCCATGGCTGGTGCAGGGTGCAGAGAGCAGGCAGCGCCCACAGCAGAGAGGAAATGAAATGCCTGCCTTGCTCCTGAACAATGCCACTGATCAGTTCCCAGATCAGGCTGAGTCCTGTGAGTGTTAGGCAAGGCCAGCAGGTGCAAGTGAGGCCACGGGACAGGAGAGAGGTGGCTGCAGGCTGTAGCGCTAGCCCTCCTAAGGGCCTGCGGGGCTTCATTTTCATCCTTTATGAAATGGAAATGAGGGAGGGTGCAAGGGAGGGCTTGTGTCTGCTGTGTGCATGCATGTCTGAGTGTGTACACATGATATGTATTAAAGTACAGAGTCATAGGAACCTGGCCTTCTCCTGTCACTTGTTCTAACCCTGGGACTGTTTGCAGCCCTTATCAAGGTTGCTCCCGTGTCACCTGTCTTGCTTGTTTTGATCCCAAGGCTTTCTGAACCCCAGATGCCCCATCTCTCCACCCTCCAAGCCCTCTGCGGAACCTCTAGTATTTATTGCCCACCACCAGCCACACATCCTCTCAGGCTTGGCTTTCAGATCCTGCTTGCTTTTATTTCTTTAATTACATTTTTATTATTTTAAATCATATGCATTTGTGTATGTGTGTGGGTCTATGCACACGAGTGCAGATACTCATGGAAGCCAAAAGAGGGCATCAGATCCCCTGGAGCTACAGTTATGGTGACTGTGAATGTGGGATCTGGGAATTAAATCAGCAGCAAGTGCTCCTTAAAGGCTGAGCCACCTCTCCAGCCCTCCTGCTAGCCTTGTGCCTCTCGGCAGGTGCTTCCATCCCACCAGGCCTCTCACCATGAGGGTGAGCTCTGGGCTTTGTGTTCAAGGGAATGGCCAGTCCTCTCAACAGCTCCAACTCAGTCCAATTTGGAAGTCCCTGCAGCTCAGGGATCCCTCTCTACAAATGCCTAACAGACTGAAGGTGAAGGTCACTTTCATTCACCAGAAGCTTAAAAAAAAAAAATTAGTTCCAGAACCTCCCTTTTGTGGACAAAGGTTGTCCTTAATCCCAGGGAAGCTGGGCACAGCTAAACCCATCCATTCCTCCCTTGTACTTGGAGGCGGTCTGCATTATGCTCTGTCCAGTGAGCAAATGAGAACAGGCTTTCTGCAGAGCTATGAGGACCAACCAGTCTGTACACCAAATACTCAGTGCTGGGAGTCAGGGGAATGTTACCATTGCTCCATCCTGCAACAGGGAGGCCTGAAGGCAGGAAACAGAGCTCTCTAACTGCACTGTCCATTACACAGCCTGGAAGAACAAAGCTGTGTTCTGCTTTCCCCCAAACAGAACTCCAGACCTGGCTCCCACGTCTAGCCTCCGTGCTCAGATCCCGTCAGGTCCCCATCTCTAGCACCTGAAGCCGAGCAAAGAGGTCTAAGGCTACACAGTAGGCCTGCTGATCTAAGGCTACACAGCTCTGCCAGCAACTCCGAAGGGCCAAGCAGTCCTTTAGCAGGTCAGATGTCTCAATGGGAGTCCCTTCAGCTGAGAGACTGCTGGTCACCAAGCTGATGCCAAGGCTAGCTAGGCCATTAGCTTGTGGCCACAAGATGACATTTGTTGTAGTCATTCTGCCAGGATGGGCCAAAGTTCTCCTTAAGTGAATGAGAGACCAAGGGACAGCTCACATTCCCTTTAACCCTGACCCTCCTGCTTGAAGCTGGAGCTATTTAGGCCTTTTTGTCTGGGCAGTATGAAAACTGCCTACCGCAGAACTGCAAGGTGGGAGGTGCAGGGTGCAGACCCAGGGGCAGACACACAGCGTACTGGATGCAGAAGTCATGTTTCAATGTCCACAGAGCAGTTTGTATGTTACAAGGTGTAGAGAGCACAGTGTGGTACATGGTGCATAGTTCGGGGTTGAGAGTGTCATAGGTGTGGGGTGCAGAGTGCACAGTGCAGGAGTGTGGGGGTACAGAACACACAGTGTGGGGTGGAGGGTTCAGTGGGTATGGGGTGCAGTGTGTACAGTGTGGGGTGCAGGGTATTGTGGGAATGGCTCTGTGGTGCAGGGTGCGGTGGGTGTGCGGTGCAGCGTGCACAGTGCAGGGGTGCAGGAAACACAGTGTGGGGTGCAGGGTGCAAAGGCTCATTGCTGACAGCCCCATATCCCTCCCACCCTCCACCCCCATCCTCTTTCCCAGTGACAGAGCCTGGCAGTCTCCCCTCCCTACCCGCCCGCCCTGAGCTGGTAGCTGTGCACTTAGGGGAGTGACATCACCTCTCTGAACTCCGTTTCTTGCCTAAAAGCAGTGATTACAGAGTCTGGCTCTCAGGCTGTCAGATTGCCTGTGGTTGTAATTAGGTATTGATTCAGTAATTTTGGGGAATTAATTCATTAAATCCGTACAGTCTTGATGTAGCCAAACTAGGGGGGTTCCTCATGCTGCCTCGGTTCATGTGACAGTGCTAGGAGGACAGGACCCCCCAGCACCACACTGTAGACCCACATCCTGCAAGCTTCAAGGGCCCCACTTGTGCCCCTGGGCCCCTGAGTAACAGTCAGTCTGGTCTCTGCTTTAGCCCCTCACCCCCAGAGCCTTCCACAGCGTCCCCATCTGTCTCCTAGAGGGCCTGGGCTTCCTTCCTCTCAACCTCTAGCCTGACTAGCTATCCAGAAGTCCTCGTGGCCTTCCCCTGAGCCTGCTGTGAGTACAGCTTCTCATGTGCCTGTGGGGCTCCTTCCATACCACACAAGGAGCTCAGCTGAGCCTGGTAAGCAAGGGCTCCTGAGCTTTTGACAATGACCTGGACAATGTCATGGAATGGGAGAGGGAACACGACCTTGTGCCCACAGGACTGGCAGCATTAGCCACACTGCCCCCATGAGAGCCTAGGCAGTTGGGTAGGGCGTGCAGTACAGGGGTGGGGCACCCACTGGGGAGCAGAAGGGCAGAGGGGCTCCTTCTGGTGATTACTCAGCACACCCAGTCAGAACCCAGCTAGAGAGGAGGAATGAGGGACAGAAAGAGCAATACAGACACAAAGAGAGAGAGAGAGAGAGAGAGAGAGAGAGAGAGCGCAAAGGGTAAAACAGAGAGGAGAAATAAACTCAATAGTAAAGAAAAAGGCACAGAGAGGCAGAGACAGAGATGGGGACACAGCAGAACTGCACAGACACAGCTCGGGTCCTTTGGTGCCTCAGTTTTCCCTTTTTGAGGTCTTCAAGTTCCTCATGTCCTACTTCTTAGTGACTTGCCAAAAGCTCCCTCATAGAAGGGTTTCTCACCTCTCAAACGCCCAGAAGTGTCTCTCACAGCTCAGCCCACCTCTGTCAGAACACCAGTAAGCTCCTGGCTACAGCCTGCGGCTGGCATGACCACCCTTTTCTAGATTAAAAGTCCTCTCTGTTTCACAGAAAGCAGGTGGACACTGAGGCTAGGAAAGGGGGTGGGTTGCCAGGAGGAAAGCATATAGCAGCATGTCATGGAGATTAGTGATGGAGAAGGGGAGGGGCCTCAGGATGTGCCTACATTTTCCATTTGGGGCTCAGGGGCTGGGACGAACCATTCTCTGAGACGATAAAGGGGAGATGTAACTTTAATTTTTCATAACCTATTTTCAGTGATGGTTCATAAACACTTTAGCCTCCCTTTAGCCCACCACCCAAGAGAGAGTGGGGAATAAAGAATTCAGGGGAGTGGACCTGTTTAGAAAGGTTCTTTGGAGCAACTCCCATCTGTGTTGTCTGGAAATCAGCAGTTCAGTTCCCAGGTCAGCAGCGGCAGCTCGATTCACTCGCAAACACTTCAGATACACCAGCGGTCCAGTTCAGTAGAGCCAGGATAGCAAACACGAATCAGCAGCGGTGACCCTACCTAGCAGAGACAGCCAGGCCTCAGCCTTGGCACAAGTCAACAGGAGGGACCAGGAGGAATGCAGGTAAAGTTCTAGGCTGGCCTTTCTCACGGAAGTGAAGATCAGCAAAGACTTGAGGCCCACAAGCATCGCACGGATAGCTCTCTGAGCGAGCCTCACTCAGTCCCATCACTGTCCATCAAGTTTTTATACTCTCTCCAAACATCACATGTCCTCCACGTGTCTCAGCATGTGTGTCTGTCTCAGCTGACATCACTCTGCCAATCAGCCAGAGTCCTCAGAAGCAGCAAGAAGCTGCAGCACACCACCAGAAGTTTTCGGGTGCATTTCTCTCTACGGAGTCCCCACAAATGCAGCTTTTGCTATTTGGAAAAATAGCACATTTGCTATATGTGCTTCGGAAGGCCTTGTGGCGGCGGACAAAACGCTGTATGTGCGCAAGCGACATTAGATTCACCTTCTTGTGAGAGGAGTGACTACAGTCTCACTCAGGATCCAAGAACAGTGTTTACTCCTTGACAGAAAAGTCTGAGAAAAGTAGCTCAGGAGAGGGTAGTGATGAATCAGAAGAGGAAAAATCAAGCTCAGAGGAGGAATCTGACTCTGAAAAGAGATTGACAAAATATCATAAACATAAGTGGCCTACCATGCAGCATTTAAATAAAGTCATTCCACAAGACCCCCTGAAAAACGTAAAACGAAACCAAAGGGGCCCATCAGATTTACTGGTGGTGCACTCCAAGCTCAGCAACAGGATAAATTGTTAGACTGTTTCCTAGTGAGTATGGAGAATAACAAAGAGAATAAGGATCCCTTATGGGAACCTTTGGCATTTAAATTGTTTGTGACTCCTCATGATTGGTTTAAAATAGCCAGAGCCTATCTAACTAAAGATGAATTTTTACTGTGGATGGATATATATAAGAACTTGGCTCAAAAAGAGTTATCTAAGATGTTTGAAAAAAAGAGGGGAATCAAAGAGTTAACATATATAATGTTTCTGGGTACAGGGGAAGGGCTTGAAGAAACAACTCAACAAAAACTGACAAAGGAAGCTCTAGTAACTGCGTCAGCTGCAGCTCTAGAAGCATGGGGATGCTTGCCTAATAGAGATCCAAATGCTACAGGGCTTGCTAATACAAGACAGAAACCGGAAGAACCTTTGGAGGAGTCTGTAGCCTGGCTAACGGAGGCTGTAGAAAAACTAGTTCTTAGCTTTGAGGCAAAAGATATTGTTTTAAAACAACTGGCCTTTGCTGCACTTGTTTGTCAGTCTCTTCTAAAAACAATTTAAAAATCTGGACATTTATTTAAAGCATGTGTTGAGGCTGCTACTTCATATTTTCGAGGTGTACCCATTACAACAACCTTACAAGGCCAGAACGCTATCCAAAATCTTACTATTCACGGACAGAAAAAAATTTTAAAAATCAGGCTTGGCTTGCAAAAGTTATTCAAGTAAAAAGCCTGGACTTATCAGCAAACAATGTCCCAGTAAGGCAGGAGATGCCATAAATCTTATTGCTCCTGGCCCCACTCAAAGCAGAAATCCAACTGGGTGTCATCCTTGTCTGAAAGGGTACCACTGGCCTAAAGAGTGCCAAACGAACTTTCATAAAAATGATACTGCCTTATCTGTTGCTACTGTAATCCCTAATAATACAGAAATCCTGTCAAACCAGGGATACTGTGTGAGGGGCTTACCTCAGGCCCCTCAAACAACAGAGGTAATTCAATGGCCTCAGGAGACCAATGCATTTGTCAAAGAAGGACTATCCAACAACTGCAGTGAGAAACCCCAGGCAGCACAGGGCTGAGCCTCCACAAAAATAGTTACTCATAACTCCTCCTCAAAGAGGTTGTCCTAGCTGTTAAAATCCTAAAAGAAATTTTCCTCACACAAGAAACCTTTGCATAACAAACGGAGCTAGTGACAATAGCCATTGTCTTTTATATACTAAGGAGAAGCCCCCTTTAAAAAAACAAAACAAAACAAAACAAAAACAAAAAAACCTGTGCAACTGCTTTACAGCTATTTTACAATATTAGCCCCAACTTTCAGAATTATAAATCTTGCTTCAATTTAGAAATTGTCTTTTCTTTATTGGACATGTTCAAGTTCGTTCTATACTTCCTGATCCTATGAATGAAGGTAAGGATTAATTTAATTTCTTAGCAAAAGTATGTTGCTTTTCCCACAAAGGTAACTTAGCAAAATCTTACTTTACAAAAATGATCATTGCACTCAGTGAAACTACTCCTACATTCCTGCAGAGCTGATGGAGCTGTCTGTAAGCTTGAGAATTAACCCCTGATGGGCCTGGGTCCTTGTGATTTAAAACAGACAAATGAGACACATGTCCTGTCTTTGGAAAGTTAGCCTTTATTCCTGTATGTATGGACACTTAATTCTCATTGTTATTTATGCTTTTTCCTAACTTGGCAGAGATATAATACAGTATTTGTTTCATTATTTTATAATCTTGGATATGGCAAGGGCTCAAAATCAGACAATGCCTTAGTTTAAACTTAAAAGTCTTTTAAAATTAGTGTTTGACTCTTAGTTTCTCATATTCCACTGACATCCCTGTAGTTCACAGGGACATGCTATGGTGGAATGTGCTTATCAGACCTTAAAAGTTGTAGACATCTAAATTACAAAATGAAATCATAATTGTTCATCTCCTTATCATACTTTATAAAAAAATAGTCCATTTCTAAACATTTTAAGCCTCTATAAAATAAAGACCTACTAACTGGATAATAAAGACTGGATGTTTTTCTGGGAGAAGCTCTGTTTATATATTTCCAGGATCCTGTAGATGCCAGACCAGCTGATTATGGCAGGCCTTCTCTATGGACAGAGCCTTCCACACCTGCCACTTCCTTCAAGCTCACCTCAGCCATCAGCAGAAGCAGACTCCACTTGTGTCAGAGACCCCAGCAAAAGAAGATAGTGGCCAGGCAGTGGTGGCGCACACCTTTAATCCCAGCACTTGGGAGGCAGAGGCAGGTGGATTTCTGAGTTTGAGGCCAGCCTGGTCTACAGAGTGAGTTCCAGGACAGCCAGGGCTACACCAAAAAGAAGGAGAAGAAGGAGGGGGAGGAGGAGGAGGAGGAGGAGGAGGAGGAGGAGGAGGAGGAGGAGGAGGAGGAGGAGGAGGAGGAGGAAGAGGAGGAGGAAGATACATGGTTCCTGATTGCATCTGATTGGACTTTTAATTCTATACCCAGGGGATACAGGGGTATAAAATTGTTAAATATAAATCTATATGTATCATTTTCTACCAGAATGCTATTTGACCAAGTGTATAACTTCACCATATGCCATTATGCTTTTAGTCATTGTATACTAGCCACCTTATACTTAGTTACCAATTGCTTTCTCACAGTGTGATGTAATGCTTCTGCTTTGTTTGCCTTGGTACATACAGACTGTTAATTCTCTTTCATGACCTGAGATTTATAGCTGAAGTAATCTTAGACATTACAACCTTAATTGCTATCTCAGGGTCAGTCGCAGCTTCTGCTGCCTCTCTAGCCCAACAGCTACACAATGCTAATCATGTAAATTCTTTAACAAAAAATATTTCTTTAGCACTGATTACTCAGGATAGGATTGATAGAGGTTTGATGGATAGAAAATGATTTAGAGGAAGCCATCCTTTACATAGGAGCTAAGGTTCAAAATATTAGAACATGTTTAACTACCACGTGTCATGCTAATTATATATGGACTTGTGTCACCCCTCTATCCTACTATGGGTCAGAAATGTCCTGGCAACAGATACAAGCACATCTGCATGGTGTGTGGAACAATTCACAACTTGCTATTGATATAATTTACATTCTCAGTGCCATAATTCTTTATGGAATTTTCTTATAAATTTGGGGATTATTATAGGATTAGTTATTCCGCTTCTGTTTCTTCTTCCAGTCATCTTCAAGCGCTTAGAGTCTGCTATCAGGACTGCTCAAAGGGAGATATATACTACGCTTCATTTATATTATTCAAAGGGAAGAATCTGGCCACCTCCCTTCTCTGGATGCAGGTGCCTTTCTGTAAAACCTCTTCTCTCCTACCTCATCCCTGTCCACTGTGGTGAGGATGAGCAGTTGCCCTGTGACACTAGCTACTTCTCTGTACCCTACTCTACTGACCAGTGGGTATAGTTAGCTAGACAGCAGCCCTGGCCCACCAACGGGGTTTTCCACCATGGTTCTGAGTGCAAGGGAACACGCATGGGAGGAGCCCTTCCACAGGCAACTTATAACTCCCATAGTGGAGACAGCCTAGCCAGAAGTCAGGTCAAGATTCTAAAGACAAGGAAGCCCTGAGCTCAGTCATGTGGCTCAGGGTCATCATTTGATTCCCTGGTCTCAGAGGATACATGGGCACTTCAAAGTGTCACAGTCTCTGGGTGTGAACTCAAATCAGCCCCATTCACTTTCTGCATCTGATCTTCCCCTGACTTTGTCTACTCTCAGGGAAGAGTCTCACATGTTCCCAGAGCCTTAGTTTCCCCATCTACAACAGGAGAGAGAGCCAGCCATTTGCTGAGGGTCTTCTGCTCTGCCACAAGGAGCAGGTGTGGGTGAGAAGCAGCTGGGATGGGTTTCTCCTCCCACCCAGTGGGAAGCCCAGACCTCCTGTAATTATCTCTGATTAAGATGCAAAAGCTGGGGTGCAGCCTGGCCAGGGCCCGCCTCCCTGGATCTGCAGGGAGCTACTCCAAGGGAACTGCTTCGCCCCAGCTTCCGACTGTGCACATGCTTCTATTTTGGTTTCTGGGTTTTTTTTGTTTTTTTTTTTTCTTTCATTAACTCAGCTCCCAGCCAGAATCACAGCTCTAAACGAGTTGCATGGCTGTTTCTTAGCAATAAAGGCCAGGCTCTGAGAGTGAGGTGGGCAGGCTAGAGATGGGTTCTGGATCTTCACACCCGGGAGAGAAGAGCCATGCTGTGTGACCACAACATCCTCTGCTGTCCACAGAGGCAATGATTCCAGCTGTGGAGTGGAGGCTACACCTCTGCAGGGCAGGAGTGAGCCTGGCCTGAAGCCTTCCACCACTTGGCTCTCCTAGA
Source organism: Uromys caudimaculatus (assembly GCA_028551405.1). Lineage (NCBI taxonomy): Eukaryota > Metazoa > Chordata > Mammalia > Rodentia > Muridae > Uromys > Uromys caudimaculatus. The sequence goes on along the minus strand of CM052712.1, from coordinate 26,661,680 downwards.
GTCAGGGGTGCCTGACTCAAAGATTCTTGGTTGCCCTTTGGGGAATTTGCAAAATTATGAAAAAGAAAATAAAAATCACGTATGGCCTTTCTATCTCTCGGACTGCCTTTGCAATGACTAGATTACATGTCTGACTCTACACACATTCAAGCCTGGAAGAGATCCCTGTGCATACGAACATGGGATCAGTGGGTTGGAGGTACATGTGTGGTTTATAGCAGAGACCCTGTGCTGGATGTCACCAAGTGGCTCTTGACAACCACTGAGCCTTACTGTCCTGATCATTGCTGTGGGAAGACAGGTGTTCTGGACGTTTTGACTTCGAGTCTAGTTTTTAATGGCTGAGATACCTTTCCAGCCCGAAGAAAGCCATTCCTACCAAGAAGCAGGAGCTCTGTCCCTCTGCTCACTCTGTTAGACAGAATGATGAAGTTACTCTTCAAGGATTATGTGGCATCAAGTACAGCTGGTGGAGGGAAGGCATAGCCCAGACAATGCATTCAGGAAAAAGTAAGAGCCACAGGAGTGAGGACTCAGGCTGGTCCAGCCATGTCATGCTTACCATCAGGTGGCTTGAAGGGCCACAGTCAGAACCTGGTGGCTGCTATTTCTGAGCCAGGCTGGCCTACTTCTTACCCCTCCCTGGTGAAGTTCCCTTCCCTGAAGGGTTCTGTGTCTTCCAGCTGTCTGTACAGTCTAAGCATTCCACACAGGGCTCAGGGCTGATGAGCCAGCTAGTTCATCATCACTGTCCTAGACAGAGCCCAGCTCCTTGTTGTCTCAAACCCTCAGAACAATGGAGGAACCAAAGACTGAATAATGGACAGCCACCCTCTGCTTGTCACCCACTGGCCAGTGGCCCACCATCACCACAGCTGCCTCTGCACATTTCCAAAGTCAGTCTTCTGTAACTACGTCAGCTGTGTCCCTAAGCACAGGACACACTGCTACCCACTGCCTTGCTTGAGAAATTTAATTCAGTCCTCAGATGACGCCTACACCTAAAAAAATGTACGCTGGTGCTTTGCTGGTGAGATGGGTCTCAGTGGCTATGCTGCTTCAAATTTGCTGGTGGGAGCTGAAGCCTAGGACTGCCTGGGGTGGGAGGTGAAGACATGCTGGGGAGATTAAGGGATCCCTTCTGAGGCAGTTAGAGACCAGGTAGGAAAAAAGAGAGATTTTTTCCCCACCCCTCCCTGCACTCCCTGTTTGACAAGGCCTGGATGTTGCAGAGCCAAGAAGAGGATCTGTATCGGGGCACCAGGATGGCAGGCTCCCCCTGGACCTCTCTGCTTCCACTTTGGTTCTCAGACTTGCAGGTCTGTGTCAATGCTGCAGACTAAGCTGATTAATGATCTAATATTAGTCTGGATTCTACCTCTCCAATTGTCCTAAATTATATCTGTACCTGTTCTCTAATGAAGGATTTAATTGGGAATTGTGCATTGTGTGTAGCTGTCACTTCTTGTCCTGCTCCTCCTGCTCCTGTTCCTCCTGCTCCTGTTCCTCCTCCCTCTCCTCCTCCTGTTCCTCCTGCTCCTCCTGCTCCTGCTCTTCCTCCTGATCCTCCTCCTGGTCCTCCTCCTCCTGGTCCTCCTCCTGCTCCTCCTCTTCTCCCTCTTCTCCCCATTTTCCCTCTTCCTACCTTCCATCTCCTCCTCTTTCCTCTTTGACTCAGTTTCATTCAGTTCTGACTGTCCTTGAACCTCTGTAGCAGAGGTTTTCCTTGAATTTCTGATCTTCCTGCCTCCACTTCCCAAGTGCTGGAATTGGTTTATACAGTGCTTGTGATCAAACCCAAGACCTCATGCATGCTGTCAAACTCTCTACCAACGGAGGCACACCTCTTTTGTCTTCGTTCATGAAAGCAGTATCTCTTTTCTATGACACTTGTCTGTCTGTACAGATATTTGGACAGCATGGTGGCTCTGCCTCCTCCCCAGCCAACCAGTAGAGTTGCAGGAGAGGTACCAAAAAGCCAGCAGCTCTTAAGCTTCAGAGCCTTTGTCTCCAGGCTGCACAGGGCAACTCTGCAGCTGTTCCGCACTCACAGCAACCCAGGCTCAAACCACAGATGGAGAAAGGAGCCAGACAACTTCCGAGCCCATCACTCCAGCCACTGGGTGCACTTGGGCTGGAGGCTAATTGATTTGAGCTTGTGACACAGAATCCCTAGCTGCTCGAGCAAGTATGCAGTATGCTGAACTCCAGAGGGCAAGTGTTTGTTCAAGGTCACTGACAGATGCTAGGTGCTGTCACTGATGGAGAGGCTTAGGGAACCAGGGCAAAGGAGTTCCTGGCACAGGAAAGGATGACGACTATAGAGGGATGGCCTCGGGAGCAACTCCTGGGAGAGAACAAGGAAGCTAAGCCCACCCTAGGGGAGTGCCCATCTTGGGTGGGCAAGGAGATGAGAACAGAGGGAGCCTGACAGCAATATCACCTAAGAAACCACACAGAAAAAACTACTCCAAAACACTGAAGGTGGACTGGAGAGGTGGCTCAGTGGTTAGGAGTACCAGGTAGACACTGATTAAGAGCAAGCAAAGGTGGTCTGTGGATATTATGTAACATCACATACACACACATCTCTCTCTCTCTCTCTCTCTCTCTCTCTCTCTCTCTCTCTCTCTCACACACACACACACACACACACACAGAGAGAGAGAGAGAGAGAGAGAGAGAGACAGAGACAGAGAGAGACAGAGAGAGACAGAGAGAGACAGAGAAACAGAGAGAGGCTAATATCAGAGAAGAGAAAATTCAAACCATAGGGGGTAATACTAACGGTGGCATAATGGGAAAACCATATCTGCAGCCAGTCATAGTATTTCTAAACGTGCAGGCAGGGGCCATGGAGCCCTAGGCCCTACGACATTCCACAGAGCCCTAAATAAATAGGTAAGAAGCCACGGCCGTCCTAAACATACACACAGCAAACCACAAAGACCTAAACACACATATACACCAAGGTACTGGGCCTTAAATTCACAGGCAGGCAACCAAAGAGCCTTAAACACACACACAGCAGGCTACAGAGCCCTAAACACAAAGGCAACAAACACAGAATAGCAACCTGCAGTAACAACATGGCAGCTTGCTCAGGGTCCCCATGCATCCTCTTTTTTTTTTTTTTTTTTTCAGTTTTTTCGAGACAGGGTTTCTCTGTGTAGCCCTGGCTGCCCTGGAACTCACTCTGTAGACCAGGCTGGCCTCGAACTCAGAAATCTGCCTGCCTCTGCCTCCCAAGTGCTGGGATTAAAGGCGTGCACCACCACGGCCCGGCCCCCATGCATCCTCTTGCTGTGCGCTAACTCGGAGGTAGTCCCCTGCACATTCTTTCATTTCAGACTGAGATGAAAGACTGTCACAAGGCAAATGCTATCTGAGAAGTCACAAAGCATCTCTGCAATCAATTTCGGGTGATTTATCACTCCCGAGTTGTTTCTGCTGACTTCATTTTCAGACGTTCCCCAAGTGATTTTCTGATAATGATTAAATTGGCATAATAAACGTATTATATGAAAAAGGAAGAAAAAGAAAGGCACAAAGATTCGTTTGCCAAAAAGTGTTTGTCTCAAAGTGCTGGCTTAAGACCCAGGAGACTACAGCCTCAAAGTGCTGGCTTAAGACCCAGGAGAATACGGCAGCCTGTGATGGGCACCTGTTTGTCTAGACAGGAAGGCACATTCACACCCACAGCTCCTGCAGAAACCCAGAGCAGTAGACGCAGGATAGGAGACATGGAACTTCGCTGGAGGGGCTGGCAAGATGGGCAAAGACACTTGCTGCCAAGCCTGCTGATTGAGTTGACTCCCCAGACCTATGTGGTGGGCTGGTGAGAACCGACTCATGCAAATTGTCCTCTGACCTATGCATGCGGCTCTAGGGACTTCATAGCCATCACCCATGTGACCCAGGGCTCCTGGGGCTCAGCAAAGCTCTGGCCTGCTCTTCTGAAGCCTGGTTATGATCTGGGATCATGTGTCTCTTGACCACAGAGCCCTGCTGACGAGGGAGGAGTCATGCAGAGTGAGACCCTTGCATCCTAGAGGCCACTGTCCTCAAACTGAGTCAGCCAGGAAGGTGTGGGGACTGGGGATATGACCTGGAAAGTCACATCCATACAGTCTTTGAAACAGGCTGCTCATCAAGTCCACAGCACCAGGCAGGGCAAGTGGCCCCGGGGTATGTGAAGCAATTTAGCAAGGCCATAGAGATCAGACTCTTCTAAACCACTACTTGTTTATCTCCCTACCGGCTCCCTGGGGCTCCATGACATAACCACAGTCAGGAGGTGATGCCTTCCTGTGAATCTTCAAGGAAAGACCAGTGCTCCCTGTTCATATGCTGCAGGCTAACGGAGATTTTCTCTCTACTTTTGTCAACTGCTGTTCCTCAGAGCCACATGCAGCCAGTGTCCAGATCCTCACCACGTCACTCACCTGACCAGGCACAGTCTGGAGCCAGAGAAACCATGGCTGCAAAATGTAATCGGTGTCAAAAAAAAAAAAAAAAAAAAAAAATCCAGTGATCAAGATAGCCTTGATAATGCATGCCTGTGGGAAAATTCTGCTAATTAAGGCCAAAGTCTACCATTGACTGCATAGCCTTCTAGGGCTCGGTGCAATATGGAGGACTCATTCATTGGCAGGACTTCTTCTCTGACCTTTTCTGGGGAGGTCAAAAAAAAACTCCACATCTCTACCTGCAGAATATCACCTTGGTTAAGATTACAGGTTCAACTTCCTTTCTTCTGATAAGGACCCGTTCAACCAGAACCTGAGATTCCTGAAATGCTTCCCCATGCGAATGAGGCATTTCAGTACTCTAAGCCTTCAGCCAATGATCTCCCCTTCCTGGGTATTCCTTCAAGAGGTACATAATCCTAGTTCACCCCAAATAAAGCAATATGAGCAGGCATGGATAGTCTCAGCGAGCTACTTCATTAAAGATTGCCACAGGCAGGACCTGGGGGGGGGGGTTTCTCTTCTCCAGCCCCTCTGGTACTCAGCACTCCCTCCCAATCAGACCAGATCCTGCTCATCCTGGGCTCTACCTTCCCCTTTCTACCTGGAGTGCAGTTGCCCTGAGGGGAAAGGTGGATCTTCAGCCTCTGGTATAACAGTGGCCCCTGGGTACCCAGAGAGGAGACCAGAAACCACAGCATTCATCGCAGATCCCGCTGTTTCCCATTCTGGTCTGGTGTGTAGTAGCATCTGATGCCTGGTGGGAAACACGAGCTGTGGACTCCCCATTCCAGACTTTGCCCTGCCTCTTCCAGGCACCCCCCATCCCCCCCCCCCCCCGGCAGAGAGGCAGATCACCAGAGACAGAGAAGTATGACAAATGCCTGTCATCTCAGAACTCAGAAGGGTGAGGCACTACATAGTGAGTTTCTGTGTAAAAAAAAAAAGAAAAGAAAAGAAAAGGAAAGGAAAGGAAAGAAAGAAAGAATAGCCAGAGCCCCAGACTGTACAGTGATCTGCTCCCTTACTGGCCTCTGCTCAGGTCATGGTACCTGCTCGCCCCTGAGACTCTACATTGTCCCACCCCCTGCCCTTTCCGGCCTCGATGCCCATTTCCGTTGGCTTCTGGACCACCCTGCTTAGCTTGGGACCTTTCTTGTCCTCTGAGCTGCTCACTTAGTGACAGGCCTTGGATTACCAACCCCATCCCAACCCCCCAACTCTTGTAGTTTGCCCTACATGGTTCATAGGTCTGGGCCTTAATTCTTACCAGTGCTCAACCACACTCAAATTCTAGAAGGTCATGGGGGGACAGTCTGTGCAACACCTCAGAGCTGGCTTCCATGGGGTTCAGGATTCTATTATCATCAGTCAGACTAATCCCTGGTCTGGAAAGACATACTTCTTTTTGCTTTCTAGGAAGTTCAACCCAGCCTTGCAGACACATGTCAAGACCCATGTGCTGGAGTCCACATCCTGCCTGAGGGTGACTTACAAGTGTTCCACTTCTAAGTGAGCTAGTTGTCCCCCACTGCTCTGTTTCACAGTGTCCACAGTCTTCCGGTTACACACCCCTTTAGCTGTCATTGTCCCTTGTTTCTTCCTGCCACCCACCCCCGTAACTGCTCTTCTCTTCTCTCAGAAGTTTAGAATGATAGATACAGGTCATTATTTCATCTTTGTCTCTGGAAGATAAAAAATATTCCCCCCTTCCTCCTCCCTCCCTCTCTCCCTCCTTCAGTGCTGGGAATGGAACCTATAATCCTCTGCGTGCGGGGCAAACCCTCTACCACCAAGTCCAAGGCAATATTATTCTGTCTTAATTTTCTTACTTAATTGGCTCAAAGTATCATTATAATCGCCTCAGCATTGCTAAACTTCAGGGAAGTACGCAGTAAAGCCTCAGTGAGATGCCACGTCATAGTAATTAGGTCAGCTACTGTCAAGAACAAAGAGGCAAATAGGAATAGACAATAATAAGTCTGTGGATGCAAGGCATTGAGATACAGAGCATTCTGGGAGAGATGGGGAGGGCTGAGGGGTATGATGTCATCACCTGCTGTGGAAAACTGACATTTCCTCAAAAAATGGAAATACTCCTAAAATTACCACATGTTCTTATACTATCACTTCTGAATATCAACCCCAAAGCACTGAGATCCAGACCAACCCCACCCCCTGCGCGCACGCATGCGTGCGCAAACACACACACACACACACACACACACACACACACACACACACACACACACACACAGCAGTGTGCTCACAATAGCCTAAATGCAGAATGACCCATGGCCATTACAGACAGGGCACCAGGACAAACCAGGAGGTCCCCGAAAGCCATCACATTCATGGGGGCAGAAAGAATGGTGGGTGCCCGAGCAGGGAGTGTAGGGTTGGTGTTTATGAGGACAGGTTCAGTCCGGGGAGGCAGAAAGTTCTGGAGATGGATGCAGGTGGTGATCACGCAGCACAGTGAAGACACTCAAGATGGTTAGGACCTTTATGCTGTGCGTATTACATCATGATTTTACAGAACACACCCCTTTGCTTCAGAAGGGCAATGGGGAGGCCTCCTGGGAGAGCTAAGGGCCAGTCTCCTGGTGTGATGGGAAGGCAGACATGGTTAGTGTATACACATTCTTGTATAAGAAGAGTGAATGATAATGCTCAGGGATGCTGCAAAGGCATCTATAGGTTATAAACCACTCAGGGCATATCCAGTTGTGACCCCCCAGGGCTGAAGTACAGAAACCAGCAGAGTCATGACGTGGTCAGACAGCCTGAGCATCTCATGTGGAAAAGCTTTCTGATCCTTAGACAGAGTCCACACTGCTTCCACACACTCCCCTGCAGAGGCATACCAAGCCAAGTGTGGGTAGGATTATATCTGCAAATCCATCTTACGACTGAGTAGATGGATATACCCAAGACGTGGCAGGCTATAGGTTGTCAGTTCTGAAACTGAGGACATGCAGACATTAGGCATATGGTTTTCTGCCTCCATCGGTGGAAGCCTTTGACAAGGCAAAGTGGAAAGACAACAGTTAATCCATGCATCCAAGTGAGGCCTCCACCCATGACCCATGGCTAAGAGGAGTGGAACTCTATCATCTAATTGGGAGGTCTGGACAGCAGTCCTCTACAGGGGTCCTTGAGGGCTAACACAGCCCAGCAGAGACCCAGGAAGCTATTGAGTGTTACCTGACACTGCTTCACCTGTGGTGACCTGTGACGCAGCTGTCTGAAGCCTACGCTCTGGAGTTCTGTTTTCCAGGGACCCAGGCAGCGCCCTGGACCTACGAACCTGTTCTCCTTCCATGCTGCTTTCTCTCTGAGAATCTTCCATGGCATCACGGAGATGAGAGTTCACAGGGAAGGCGAAAAGTCAGAGATCAGCTGCTGTTCCTGACCTCTGGCACACAGTTCAGAGCCTGCTCTGAGCCTGCACTCCTGGGCCTCAAGCTCCTTTTTGTTAGGGAGCACTGCCCAGATGCCTTCCTCAGGATAGCTTGGAGCTTTGAGCATAGCTCTCAGTGCTGCCTTTGGTCGTGTTCCCCCTAGTGGTTGCTGATGTGGGGGAGGTCAGCCTGCTACTCCAGGTGGTCAGGTTTTGAGATAAGCAGTCTGCTTCTAGTGTGGGCCCCATCCCACATCCTGTCTTTCCTCATCCTGGCATTCAATACCACAGAACCAATGAGGCAAGGCTCCACTGTCAAGCTTGGATGGGGTGAGGAAGGTGCCATCTTCAGAGGGAATGGGGTACTCTAGTCAGTGATAGCCTTCAGCAGAGTCACAATGATCACTATAAGACAAGCCTGGGAATGTTGGTCTAGCCTGGGGATGCGGGTTGAGGACATGGGATTGGCAGTGCCATAAAGCTGAACACCAAAGTTTCATGGTAGCTGAACCAAGCCAGAACTCAGCATGGAGACCTGGCCAGGGGAGACGTTATCCCGCTTTTAAGTGTAGAGGGGCCAAATGCAGGCCTCCTTCCAGAAGCAAAGCCTAGATTATTTTAAGGCATCAATAATAGAAGAAAGACATAGGGGCTAAAGAAAGCGTTATTATTTAGCATATGGATTCAGGAAGGCTGATCCCTGGGGGCTGTATGGCCTGGAGGACTGGGGGTTCCCAGAATGCCACAGAGTCACTTTCTGGGGTCATATGTGTAGCAGAGAATGTTGGAGGTGTGTGCGCTCTGAGGGGTAGACTGGAGGCCCTGGCTTACTTGCTTTCTCCTCTCCGGGCCTCACTGGAGAAGGGAACCACCTGGAAATGAGAATCCCATGCGGTAAAGACTGAACAGGTAGAGTGTGGTGCTTAGAGCCCAGTGGACAGGGACTCTGTAGAGAACAGGGAGGAACTGTACGTCCTTTTGCCACGAGGGTCACAAGTACCTGGATAGCAGAGCCCCGGCTTCTCTTCCTCTGTTGCCTATTCTCTCACCCCCCCCCCCAATTGCTTTTCTCCTTCCTTCCTTGCCTTGCTCCACTCCTATTTCTCTCCCTCAGAGACTGCCAGGTATACAAGCCTCTCTCCAGATCCTTACCCTCAGATCTAAGCATGTAAAGTATCTCCTCTTCCTCCTCTTCGTCGTCGTCGTCCTCCTCCTCCTCCTCCTCCAGTCTGGAAGCTCCTAAGGAAGGGCTACATCTGGTCCTATGGACAACAGCTCTGCCCACTGTGTGTGGCCCCCATGAACACAGGGCTACCTGTTTCCCATGTGTCAACGGGAAAGACAAAAACACCACTGGCTTGGCCTGCATACTTTCTTAATGTCTCAGTCACAAGGGCTCTCACAATACAAACCAGGAGTCTGTTACCTCCGGCTACAGTCAAGAAAATTGAGGCAGAGACAGGGACAAGCTGAGTAGAGCCAGGCCCTTGCCAGGCTCAGCTCCTGACAATGGCTTGATGGTGGCTTTCACACTAGCTAGGAAAGAGCCTCCAGTGGATCAGAGATAGAGTGGATGCCTGAGAAAGTAAGGAAGTGGGAGTGGGGGGGCAGCTGTCTGAGCAGCCTGTAGAGCATCTTCAGCATTGCTAAAAATGCCCTTTCAAAGCCAAGCTCAGGGGCCGTAAGGCAGAGGCTGGTAGTTTGATTCCAGAGCATAATAGCTCTGTGTGGGAGCCCTGGATGGCTGACGGGGCATCTGGCTAGTGTGGGATGTCCTATTCAGGGGCCAAAGGTCTGCTCTACTAGGACATATCAGCAGATGCCTGATGAAAGGGGTCGAGGGGGAGCAGAACCTAGGGAATCAGTCCAGGTAGTTGCTGGCTATCTCTACCATCCACCAGTGAAGAGCCAGAGGCTTGCCCAAGCTCTGGAGGGGCTGAGGGTAGAAAGCACCTTGGAGATGATGCTGAGCCACATTACCCTTCTAGTATCCCTGTCCTCCCCCAGCTGCTTTAAGGGTGCCTTGGAACCCCATCTCCAGAACAATGCTCAGCTCTCCTGTAAAAGCCTCCCAGGTCCATGTTCTGAGGTCCTGCATCAACTTTCCAGAATGGCTTGTTAGGCCAGAAGGCAGCATGCCAAGGAGCAATGACCATGGCCAAGGGTTGGGCTGCAGCCAGTTTCCTGGGCAGTTCTGCACTCAATGTCCCTCCTGGTGGAATAAAGCACAGAGATGGCTGGAGGAGGCGGCAGCCTGTGGGGCTGCGATGTTAGCACATGGGCCTCAAACACACGGGCGCGGAGGCTGGCCCTGTGGTCGAGCATGGCTCCAGGCAGCCTTAGTTAGTTCTACATTGAGCTTTGTGACTATTAGATGAGTCCAGTAGGTTCCAGAATCCCACTCCTGAGCTCCCTGGCTTCTGAACGACGTAGGAAAATTTTCTTGGGAGCTGCCAGGCTCCAAAGCCCAGGGGAGTGGAGGTGTAGACCAGACAGGGTGGGGCACCTGATCTGGGTTTCCTGCCTCCCTCTGGACTGAGACTATTGCACAAGGCACCTTGCCTCACGCAGAGGGAAGTCGGTCACTTCTACAGACTCATCACAGCCACACATAGTTACTTCTCACCATGGCCCACTGGCAAGCAGAAAGCACAGGACTGAGGGGTGGTGGGCCATCAGAGAAGTTGAACTTATGGGGTGCCATCAGCCTCTTTGGGCAAGCAATGGTGGGGACAGCTGGTGCAAAATAGTGCTCCTTACAAAATTACGGCCACCCATAATCAACACATGTGACCTTATCTGCAACTAGAGGAGTATTATTGCTTTTCTGTTGCTGTGATAAAACACCAAGAGAAGATGAAGGACAAGAGGAGAAAAGAGGGGAGGGAAGGGGGGAAGAGAGAAGAGAAGAGAAGAGAGAATTTATTTGGGTTTATAGAAGGTAAGAGTCTGCCATGGCAGGGAGACAGGCACACTATAGCAGGATCAGAAAGCTGAGGGCTCACATCTTGAACCACAAGCAGGAAGGAGAGAGTACACTGGTAATAATTCAAGGCTTTGAAACCTCAAAGCTCATCCCCAGTGACATGCTTCACCCAACAACAGTGCCATCCCCTCCCCAAACAGTGCCACCAATTGGGGATCAAACATTTAAATGCCTAAGACTATGGAGACATTTGCAGATTAGTTACTATGAGATCAGAGTAGATGAAGGTGGGCCGAAGACCAGGACAGCTGACAGCCTGGGAGGTGCACAGAGAGGAAGGCCTGGACCGAGGAGGCAGACACAGAAATGACACATCCACAGCTCAAAATGTCCCAGAATGGCAAGCAACCCCTGGAAGCTGCAAGAGTAGAGAACAATCCTTCAGAGCCAAGAAGGCCACATGGCCCTGTGAGCATCTTCTTTCTGGACTCCAGCCTGCCAAAGTATGAGGGAGCAGTTCATTCTCAGAGTCCCGAGACCCCCTAGGTGGCTAGAGGAGAGTGCTCCCCAGTGGTCAGGAAGCAGGCAGTGGCAGTGGACACCAGAGCTCAGGCCCCAAGGCAGGTACAGCAGCCTGCGTTCTGGCGACCTCCTGGCCTGGGGAAGGCACAGAAGGTTTGTCTTTGCAGAGTCTTGGGTTCTCCATCTGTAAACCTGGGCCTCAGACAGGGCCACTGGGAGAAATGATGTCATATCCTGAGACTGGCACACTTCTCTATGAATGCTTGTCACCTACTTCTCTCCAACAAGGACAAGTTGGCAGAATGTTTAAGTGGCACCTGGCATCAAATGGTGTCATCGTCACCATCATCATGATCATGACTGCCGCTGTCATCACTGGTGCTGTGGCAGGTGTTTATCAACTTTTCCTGTCATTTTGCCACTTCAGGTAAAGGTTCAAGGTCTCAGAACAAAAACAGCAGGTGACAAACACCCTCTGGGGAGCAATGACGGGGGGTGAGCTGACTCCATGTCAGCCCAACGCTTATCTGTCCTATCTAAGAAGCAAACCATCCAAAGTCTCCTGACAGAAGACAGCCATTCAGTGACACCCCTCCCCACCCTCCAGACCCTGTGGTTTGTCTGCAATAATGTGTCAGTGGTTTTATGTGGTAGTATTGTCTGGAGGGCTCAAGACGGCAGCTCTCATGTCTGGTATGTTGGCCAAAGGACCAGCAGCCATTTGTTCAGTTAGTGCTTAGGTAGTTGGCACTGCAGGCTCACCTCTGTGAAAACTCACCTCCCAATGATGAGAGAAGGGAAATAAATTTTCAACATGGACAGTCGCACCACAGCCTTTGGCAGCAAACTTAGCAGGCTCCTGGGCAGATGATTCCTAGGGCAGCGCCATGCTGCTGCTTCTGCTCACCTTTCTAGGAACTCAACAATTGCTGCAGACGTAGCCCATGGTTCTGGGTTTCCTGTGGGCCAGATGTCAGTACCTTTAAAGAGAACCTTCAAGGTCCCTGGAAGGACAAGGAGATGTGCAAGTTGCCTTCAGTGGGGAGCTGAGGTGTGTAGAAGAGGCTGGGAGAGGCAAGCATGGATGTCCATGACCAGAGCCTTATTTGCCTAGCAGGAAGCTCGTCCCTCCATGGTTCCCTTCTGGGACTGGGTACAGTTACCCTGGAACTCTTCGAGGCAGAGAGAGGAGGAGCAGGAGGAAGAGAGCAGTGCTGCCTCTCAACCCAAGGACTCCTCCCTGTAGACAGCATGGTGCTCTAACAAGCACCAGCATTTCTATCCTTGTGTTAGGACAGACTGTACTTGGGACCTAAGATGAGCAAGAGACTTGGTCTCACCTGAAACAGATGACAGAGATCTGAAGTAGGCCAAATACTGACCAGGCTAAGACAGTTGGTTTTCATAGGGATTGAGGTGTGTGTAATTGTACATGTCTGTCCCCATGTTTGCAAGTGTACTTGGGACAGGACTGCTATGACAAGATGACTTCCTAGTCCCTCAGTTCTCATGCATTTTCAGGGTTACTTCGGAGACAGGAGAGAGCTGGATTGCTTCCTGGCAAATGGGATTTAAGGTAAGCTTTGGAAAAGGACAAGATGACTGAGGGTAGGGATGGACAGTGGGTAAGCCAGGTGCTGGTGGTTGAGTTGGGATAGGCCTGAGCCAAGGAGTATGTGGGGAGCAGGCATAGTGGTCTGTTCTGGGCTGTGAGTCTTAGGCAGTGGGGAGGACTGGACCCCAGGTCCTCTTCTACCTGAGTGAGGATGAAGACTGCTGGGCATGACATGACTGCGCCTATGGATTCTCAGCCTTGGGAATACAAGTGCAGAGCCTGAGAGTGTCAATGGTTGCCCTCTGAAGCTCCAGGCTCCGGAGACAGGGCACCTGCTGGCACCCTGCAGGGCCTGCTCTGAGCTGGGGAATAACTCCCCAATGCTGTCAGGCACTTCCTTTGCCAGCCTTCCAATCACTTAAAAATAACTTGCACAGGTGAGTCACATGATCTGCCTCGTTGCCAGGAGCAGCCTGTCTGCTGGCATCTATGTATTACAAGGCAGGGAACCTCAGAGCAAAGGAGGTCACTGAGGCAAGCTCTTTCTCTAGGGGCAGATGGGCAGAGTAGCCTTAGGTACCAGTACAGAGGGAGGGTGTAGTGATCTGTCCACAAGGGTCTGTTTCTCTTGGTTCTGAACGGATGTTACTGAGCCTCTAAAGATGCTTCAAAGCCCTCTGGGCCTGGGATCCACTCTCCAATGGATCTGAACTATAGATGTCCCAAAATGATGCCTGAGCTTGAAGTCACAAAACTCAAGGTCTATTTGTTCCTGAGCATAACCCATGCTGACCAGCACACCTTGGGATTCTCTTCTGTGCTTTCCATTTTGCTTTTTTAATAAGCTGAGGATCTACACTGGCATCAGCTCTGAGGAACTGGCTGTCACCTATGACTCTATGGTTCTAGGGTAATCCAGGATCTCCAGACTGTAGACCATGTGTATCTTGCAGAGCTGTGAACACCCTTAGCACAGAGGCAGGTTTTGTAGATGAGACCGAGTTGACCTACGTAAAAGCAGCCAGGTTGGAAGCCATGCAGGACTGGTTCACATTAGAAGCAAGGATCTGTTTTATCACAAGTAACAGGCTGATGGAAGCAGTGGATGAGAGTCAGGGAGAGCCATAGAGCAGAGAGCAGAGAGACCATGAAGTAGAGATCAGGGAGAGCATGGGGCAGAGTCAGGGAGAGCATGGGGCAGAATCAGGGAGAGCATGGGGCAGAATCAGGGAGAGCATGGGGCAGAGTCAGGGAGAGCATGGGGCAGAGTCAGGGAGAGCATGGGGCAGAGTCAGGGAGAGCATGGGCCAGAGTCAGGGAGAGCATAGGGTAGAATCAGGGAGAGCATGGGGCAGAATCAGGGAGAGCATAGGGTAGAATCAGGGAGAGCATGGGGCAGAGTCAGGGAGAGCATGGGGCAGAGAGCAGAGACAGCACGGTGCAGAGTGCAGTTGACTGTGCAGCAGAGTGCAGTGGAGCTTAGGTGACCTTCCTGGCGGGTGAGCAGGCATCCTAATTAAAGAGAGACATTTGTGCTGTCTTTTGGGCTATCATACTGTTGGAACAATGGAACTTGCCCATTTGAATTTCAGCAGGCATTTCGTGCTGGGGGAAGGGAAGCTGAGCCTGGTGTCAGTTGCAGGAAGTACTTGCTTCGCAGGGAGATACTGCACACTACTACACACAGGACTCTTAACTTCCCATCGGATCACCTTGAAGGACAGACTAGAGTGGAGAAGACAGTGGTGAACACCTTCACCAGGACCACTTAAGTTTTCATTATACTTCTTGCCTTTTACTTAAACCTGGGAAGATGTGTGACTTTACTTAAAGGCTGGGAAGATGTGTGACTTTCCCAAAGTCACAGAGTGAGCAATATGGTGACAGAGTATGAATACAGGATAGATGGATGTCCAGTTGTAAAAGCCTGTTCCAGAAGAAGCCATGAAATACAAGTCTGTCTTTGGTAGTGATGCTCTACCCCTACCCCAAAGTCCAACTCAGGCTGGTGTACACCAGGACTGGAACTCTTGACTGCGTGGTGACAATGGCCTTGTCCTTGGGCACACTCTCACAGATACTCACTCTAAGTGGCCCAGGGTCAGCCTCACTCATCCCTGGTGCTATGGGTGGTTGCCCCTCCCACTGGACATTTTGCTTAAGTGTGGACTTAGCATCTGCTGTCTCCACTCGAAAGAGCCAACCCTTGAGTTCCCAGACCTGCAGTGGCTCTATCCAGCCTGCTAGCCCATCCACGGCATGGCCATCATCCTACCCCTTGGGCCATCGCTGAGCACCGCATAGCAAAGCAGCCTGAAAACCCACTGGTGCATTCAGACAGCGTCTGCAGCCCAGCTGGGTGAACTCCAGTCTCAGGCATCTGCAGACACCTGCTCCAGCCTCTCCCCTGGCCTCCTCAGAACCCCTCCTCCCATCCTCAACCACCAGCAGCCAACCTCTGCCAGACTCCAAAGTGGCCTAGAGGTTCTGCAGGACCAGTCCCTCTGTCCCGCCCACTCCTGGATGCTGACACCATCACTCCCATGAATTTTCCGTTCCAGAGACCCTCTCTAGGACAACCATTCTCCAGTTTCTCAGCCACCTTTCCCTGTTTAGCTCCTTTTTCCGTGCTCATAGTATGGCACAGTCAGGCTCCTGTCTCCCAGGCTGGAAAGGGAAGTGCTGGGTGTGGGTAGTGCTCTGAGCAGCAGCACACAACACATGCTCAACAAACAACCTCGAAGGGAGCCCTGGCCGTCCGCCTACCAGCAGCTTCCTGCAGCTCCCCTCCAGCCGGGTGCCGCCTTGAGTGCTAGTTTCATTTCACACTTGAAATTTTTATCAAGGATAAATCTCCAGGGTCACAAAAAGATCAGCGAAATTCGTTTTCAAGGACCCAGATTAAATTTAAACAGAAAAGCACTATTTATCCAGTCCAGGAAAACATTTATATAAATGTGCTTACATAATGCATTAAAACACCAGGAAAAGCTACGTGTGCCGTGGCACCCGCGCTCCTCACGCGCGCGCAGCATATGCTAAAGCCGCCGAAATCCGGTCTGAGCCTTGCTCCTTCATAGCTCTGAGATTAAATCTGCAGCTCTCCCTTGGAGAGACACCCTCCTTTTCTTGTTGGCGTCCTGAGCGCCTGGCAGGTCTGCAGTTCTGTGGTGCAACGAACCATGGCAGGGGCGCTCCCTGGGGCCCTCGGGGTAAACACTAACCCTCCGTTTCCTCCCACTCTGGGGGCTTTGTTGTCCTATTGGGGGGGGGGGGGATCCTAGGATCCATCCCATCAGCTAGGGCTCTGGTGCCAGCAGTGGGCAGAGACCTCCCTCGTCCTGTCTGGCAGGGGTGAGGTTTGTCCCACCCACAGCGCCCAGCGCTCGCTCCCGCAGCGCTCCCAAGGAAGCTTTTGTTCTCTAAATAGCATGTGACTGACAATTTATTCCTCCAGGTTGAAAAATAGTTAAGTCAACGAGACATTCTCAGAAAACCCACACTTGAATTGAGGAGTGGTGATTCAAAAGTTGG
Source organism: Uromys caudimaculatus (assembly GCA_028551405.1). Classification (NCBI taxonomy): domain Eukaryota; kingdom Metazoa; phylum Chordata; class Mammalia; order Rodentia; family Muridae; genus Uromys; species Uromys caudimaculatus. The sequence continues at coordinate 26,645,271 of CM052712.1, read as the reverse complement.
AAAAGCAAGCAGTTGGGATTTTAAGAGGATGAGATGTGTAGGTTTCTCTCTCTCTCTCTCCCTCTCTCTCTCTCCTTTTTCTGGTATTTTTCAGTCAGTGACACAGACACAAATCAATGAATTTTTAAATACTTAACATCATTTCTAAGATAAATCATGTTACCTGCTGCAAATCCCTTGGCCAGGTCTTACTGGAGGGGACTTTTCAGTTATGCTTGCCTCTCTCTTCCCTAACCCCCTGTCCTGTCAGTCTTCCACCCCCCTGGAGTGGACTCCTGGAATTTTTGGTTCACAACTTGTACAGGTGTTCCCAAGAAAACGGGAAAAATTGTTCATTTAAAAACAATACCATGGGGTCATTGACACACACTTCATTTCAGCAGATGACAGGGTGAATTTAAGCATTGGTTGAGAGGAGCCCAGCATCCAGACAAAAAGGTAATATAGCCTGTAGCCCTGGGCTGGGGCTTGCAGGGCTGTGGTTGGCTCTGGGTCCCTTGGGACTCTGGATCTTGGTGGCTAGTAGGTTCATTAGCAGAGGCCAGCAGGATAGATCAGAAGCTGGTTCACCGGAGGAATGGTTGGGAGACACCTTCCTCTCACTGAGAGAATCAAAACTGGGGACTTGACCATATCTGTAAGTGTCTGCAGGGCCATTGCCAGGCACAGGAGACAGGAGCCAAGGCCACTATGGAACTGTGGGGTGCAGCTGGGTGTGGGTGTCTGTGGTTCTGGCTGAACAGCACTGCCCAAGGCTCCTGCCTGAGACTGACACCCTTGTTTCTGTGTTGGCTGACATTCCTGGGGCGGGTAGCTGACCCATCACTGACTGAGAACTGAATGAGGGCTCTGACCACACTGCCTTGTCTCGGTCAGAGACAATCAGCGGTTCCCATGGGAACATATGTGTTATAGCTGGCTGAGGGTCCAAGGAGGTGAGAGGCCAGGGAGGTTTTTGAGATAAGAGAACAGTGTAAGATATTCTGATATAATAATCCTCAGCTGTGGGATTAATAACAAGGGAAGTGCCAGGCGGCGCGTGGGCAGTTGCTCGGTAGATGTCTTCTGAGCCAGCTGGCACTGTGAGACTGTGTCCTGGCAAGGTCTCCTTTGACAGCTACCTTCATCTCCCCAGGGATATCCTTCTTCATCTTCTCAGTGACTATGGTGACTCTATTTGGGTTTGGGTGACTCACACAGCCCATGGTGACCTAAGCTCTGTGACAGAGCTTAGAGAGGGAGCAATGAGAGTCAGTCCCCTGAGATGCCTAGGTGCAGATTGTTTCTGATCCAGCTTGTGGCCTGGCAAGTTCCCCGGCCAAGCAGCTCCCAGCCCAGCCTGGATCTACTAGGGCTTGGGTGGGAAGACACACTCTGCTGGGAACACTTCTTGGTGTTGTGGATTTCAGCTGCCAGTCCTAAGGGCATTGAGAGAGGACCCAGGTGCCCATCATCATTTTGTGAGCGCCATCACAACAAGGTCCTCTTGATGGGGCTAAGACAGCTGAGACTTAGCTGGAAACCCCAAATCAAGGCTTCAGCAGGCTTTCCTCATCCTTGGCTTAGGAAGCACCTCTGTGGTCTTTCACAGTCATCCTCTGTGTGTTTGTGTCCTGGTCTCATGAAGCCACTGGGTTAGGAGGTGGTCCTACTACGACTGTGGAGGTGGTGGTGGGGGCATAGTTCCACTCATAACACCAAAAGTGTCTTTTCTTTTAGGAAGAGAAGGGGGTCATTTCACAAGGATCAGAGCTGGCAGTCAGGAACAGCATGGGATAGGACTAGACTAGAATGTTCTGGAAGTTTCTATGAGGTGACATTGTTACTGAAGACTGGAAAAGTCAGATGAAGTCCATTGGTCAGGGTAAGGTGAGTAACAGGTGAGAACAGGAGCCTAGGAGGCGGAGGTACAGGAACAGGAGGAGGCTACTGGCTGGGGCTGGCAGAGCAGTGTGGAGGGGCCAGAGGAGAGCTCAGAGCAGAGCTGGGGCAGTGCACCTGTGAGAACTGTTCCAGAGAACCTGGGGGCTGAGGAAAAAGAAGGACTGAAGCCAGCTCTCTCCTCTCAGTGTACCTGGACTGCTCCCTCCCCTTCAGTCCCCTCCCACTCTTGCCCTCCCCAGACACCTGTGTTTCCCCCTCCCACACCTACACCTGCCTCAGGAGAGGTAGCAGTAGACCTTAGAGGCCCAGGAGAGGACCTCTGAGAGCTATCCCAGAGGGAGCCTGGGAAGGTGGAAGCCTGAGGTCCTCAGCAGAAATGCCACTGTCTACTGACTTGACTCATACAGCATGGTCAAAGAGATTGAGTATGAGGACTGCAGAGCACCACTCCCTGAGGGGGAAGCTACAAGGTGTTCACATTCATCAAGTGAAGAGTGGAAAGCAGAGCTAGAGATGCCCTTGCTGGGGTACAGGGGACATCAGTGTGTTCTCGACCTTAGCTACAGACTTGGGGAGTAGAACATGTCTTGGGCACTCTTTTTCCCTGTCTGTGCAGGAGTGGAAACTTCTACAAGATGCCACAGTAGGGACCGGAGCTGGCTGTGCAGAGGCTGTTCCCAGGGCCAGAAGCGGTTCAGAGTCCAGGAAGATGGGGTGACTGACACCTAGAATCCCAGTACTCTGGAGCCAGAGGCAGGAGAGTTCTAGTTTCCAGGTCTGCCTGCCCTGTTACAAACAAGCAAACAAACAATGAGAACTGAAGAAAGTCTTCATGGGCACACTGGTGCTGAGGATGGAGGAAGCCCCTAAAGGCCAGGCCCTTCCCTCTCAGGTTTGTCCTGACCCACCCTGCCTGCTGTCACTGGATCCCATCCAGTGCAGCCCCCTCTGTGTCTTCACCACTGCCCTCATGGCTGGGTTGTGGGACAAAGGTGCCAGGATGCCCCAGGATGCTAGAGGTTCCACGTCAGCAGCTGGGGGTGCAACGGATATGCCAGGCCCAGAAGCCCATGCAGAGGCCCTGTGAACCTGTGGCTTTGGGAATTCCCATCCCCACAAAGACCATCAGGTGCAGCTCCATGGATCTGCTCTATGGGCTGACAGACCCTCCCCACCAGATGCATCCACAGTTCTGTGGAGAGAAAAAGAGGCACATTAAGGAAGGAAATAAAGACAATAAATCGCCGCGTGTCAGTGCGGGCCAGGTTCTGCCACCAGTGAGTTATTAGAGAAAACAACGGGAAGGAAAACTGGGTTGTTGGGGCTTTGGGGATTAAAGCTCAGGCCTGCAGCGCTGCCCCCAGCCTCCCCCCACTGCTCCCCTAGGAGACCTCTGGAGTTTCAGGAGCCCAGGTCTGCCTAGCTCCCAGCTTCCAGAAGTGGGGGAGGCAACTTGCCAGTGACTGTGACTGTGGTTCCCAGGAATGACAGACAGATGGAAGGAGAGAAGAAAAGACAGGAGACCCTCCCCTCCCACTCAGAGCGGGAGAGGGGGGACACTACAGGGGCTCTGCAAAGGCCTCAGCTTCAGCAAGCTTGTTATTCTGTGGCAGCCGTGGGTGTGTTTTCTAAAACCCATTGCTTGGAAAGCCTCGTGCTTCTTTCTGTCTGTTCATTCTTCCCTGTGGAGGCTGTGGATTGTGGGAGCACAAAGCCACTGCAGGTGTGCTGCTGGGTCCCCCCAGAGCCCCACTCACTGCAGGCCAGGGTGGCTGGCAATTTGCAGGCAATGGGGAGTTCCTTCAGTTTCCTCCAGAAAACTGAGCTCAAAGACCATGCAATACACTCAAGCCTCCTCTATCCAGGGTCATGGTCCAGTCGCTCCTTGTACTGGCTGATCAGTTTTGTGTCAACTTGACACAGGCTAGAGTCATCAGAGTGGAAGGAGCTTCAGTTGAGGAGATGCCTCCATGGGATCCAGATGTAAGGCATTTTCTCAATTAGTGGTCCGTGGGGAGAGCTCAGTCAGTTGTGGGTGGTACCATCCCTGGGCTGGTGGTCCTGGGTTCTGTAAGAAAGCAGATTGAGCAAACTAGGGGAAGCAAGATAGTACACACCCCTCCACATCCTCTGCATCAGCTCCTGCCTCCAGGTTCCTGACCTGTTTGAGTTCCTGTCCTGACTTCCTTTGGTGATGAACAGCAATGTGGAAGTGTAAGCCAAATAAACCTTCTCCTCCCCAACTTGCTTTTTGGTCTTTTTTTTCTCCCCATCGGCAGCAATAGAAACCATAACTAAGACACCCACCCAATCCTCACCAACTTTGGTGACTCCAGATGACTTGGAAAGAAGAAAGATAAGAATAGTTGTGATAATAAAAACTATCCATCCTGGAGTGTTCTGGGGTCTAGAAGACCTGACTCCAGGAAGGCAGAGACTGCCTCATCAAAGTCACTCTGTCAGAGTACTGTCAGCTGGGCAGTTGGGGAAGATGAAAAGCACAGGGTCACAGGCCAGCGACAGATCCTGAAGCTCCCCTGAGACCTCCTGGCCACCTAAGCTCTTCATGGAAGGCTCACATACACAACTGTCTAGGTACGGCAACACCCATCATACGCTATGAACCTGGATAACAAGGTGTGTGTGTGTGTGTGTGTGTGTGTGTGTGTGTGTGTGTGTGTGTGTGTCCCGTGTGATGTGCCCCCCCCACATGCTGTGTGCTCTGTGCTTGATTGAAAGTCAACAGAAGACCTTCTGTTCCACTCCCTTGCTCTGCGTTGTGCATCCTCCGTGCCGCCGGCTCACCGCAGTGCCGAGGTGCACTCTGAAGCTGGTTCTGTGACTCTCTAGCGTTGTTCTTTTCACTCAAGGTTGCTTTGGTCATCCTGGGTCTTCTTGGCTCTGTGTGAAGTTTTTTTCCTGTGGAATTTGTCACTGCACTTGAACGTGAGTTGTATTGTTTATGTGGATTGCTCTGTGTACAGCAATATTAACTTTTCTAGTTCAGTGAACATGCAACCAAAAAAGTAAAAGAAAATGCCCCAAAGGCTGGCTTTAAAATGAGCAAAAGAGGATCTGGAGCAACCGCTCAGCGGCTAAGAGCACTGGCTGCTCTCACAGAAGATCCAAGTTCAGTTTCCAGCACCTGTGGTGCTCACAACCATCTGTAATCAGTTGCAAGGGCATCTGATGCCCTCCTCTGGTGTCATTGTGCACTGAGCACACACGGTGCACATCCATGTGAGCACTCACATGTACACATAAAATAAAAATAAACAGATCTTTAAAAATGTCTTTGAAAACAGACAAGAAACCTGAATAGACATTTCTCAGGACAAGATATACCAATGGCCAATGGGTGCTGACCTCACTGTTCACCTGAACATGTAAATCAAACCTGTAGGGAGATACCAACCCGCCACAGCAGAATGGCTATTACTAGGGTTGACAGTGGTTGTGCATGCCTAATAACCCAGTACTGGAGAAATGAGGCAGGAGGATTACTGCAAGTTCCAGGCCACCTGGGCTACCTACTGAGACCCTGCAGTTGGTGACAGTGCTGGTGGGCATGTGGGAAGGGGACAAGTCATGCAAGGTCCCGCAGAATAGTTCAGAACCATGCCATAGCCTCGCAGTCGTGTCCCTGGGTTACTTCACAGGGAAATGAGACTCACTGTTTGGGGAGACACTTGCCCCACCACACACATCAGTGTCTACTCAAGCCTTAAGACAGCAGCTAGTGTGACGAACATATCTTCCAAGACAAAGAAAACAGGAAACATGCCCTCTATGGAGTCCTGTTCATCCTTAAAAGTAAGGAAATTGTGTCACTTGCAACAATATGGATGATCCAGAGGTCATTATGTTAGGTGGAATAATAGTCAAATTTCACATGACCTCACTCACACATGGAATCTATAGGAGTAGTGTGGCAGTGACCAGAGGAAAGGGAGGCGCTGGGTGGGAGGAAGGAGCAGAGGAGAGGTTTATAGCTACAGCCATAGCCAAGGAGATTTGTTCTGCGAGCTTCAGAATAGGAGATCTTTGAGTGACCAGCACTTAAAAGTCAGAACCGTAAGACACAGGAATCTACTGAACTTCTGCATGAGCATATTAAAACATTTCAATTGCCCAGGCAGGATGGCCATCACCTGCGGTCTTCTTCAGCTCTGCTCTCAAAAATACCCCTTCTGGCCTTAGCAGGACCAACTGCAACTGTAGTATAGGTGCCTCCAACATGTCTTGGGTACTGTGTGTCTCCACTGTCTCCTGTGGTAACACTGTTCACACCTCCCAGGGCCACCTGCTGTGTGGAGCAAGCCAGGCACCTTGCCTTGTGGGCAGACATGGGATTCTTCCTCTGTAGAGCCCCAGCTAGGGTTCCTCTAAGGGGCACAGGTATCTCAAATGGATGAATGAATGAATGCTCTAAGCCTTCTCTCATGGGAGCCCCTTTGCTATCAGGCCACTTGAGTGAAAGCCACTGAGCTTCATTGGAAAAAAGCCACTTTGCCCCATCTGGACTCTCCTCAACCTAATAGCAGATGGGGCCCGGTTTTTACACACCTTGTCTCCAATGTCCACTGAGGTATGTCCCTTGTGCATCTCACTTCCTATGGCTATGAGAGAGACCCTTAGGCATGGGTGTGACATCTACCCTAACTCCTGAGACAACCATAGGACATGCAAGCAGATGCTTATCCATGAAACATACAATAGGTGTTTAACTCCAGGACACACAGTAGGTGCTCAACCACAGAACATCTAATAGGTGCTCAGCCCAAGGACACACACTGGGTGCTCAACTACAGGACACACAGTGGGTACTTGGCCACAAGGCACATAAGAGATGCTTTGCCACAGAATACAGAATGGGTACTCAGCCATAGGGCACACAGTGGGTGCTTGGTTATGGGGCACATAGTAGGTATTTCCCACAGAGCACACAGTGAGTGATCAGCCATGAGCACACATAATATTTGCTTGGCCATGGGATTCCCAAAAGGTGTTCACTTCTGGGGCATACAGTATGTGCTCAGCAGATGGTGGCTTCACAGGAAATAAGTAGAAACATCTCAATGGCCCTTCAAATGCACAGAGCTCTCTATGGTTGCCATCAACACTTTGAGGCACATTCTGAGAATAGAGAAGGAGCCAGGGGTCAGGGAGGTAAAAGGGCTTGCCCTCGAGTTCGATTAGCTCACACTCTGCTCAGTGGCCTTAATCACATTAATATCATTCCCTATCTGCATAATTGAGAGTCACTGCAATGCTCTGGCCCCTATGAGTGGCCACAGCTGCCTGGACTTCGGGATGGTGCATGTAAAACAGGCAGCCCAGGGTCCAGTCCCTGCTGGGATGGCTCCCTGGGGCTGCATCGTGGCCCCTTCTGCCTTGGTGTCTACATCAGGAAGGTGGGGTCTGGTGAATGAAGGGCCTGGGATGGAGGAGGTCCCGTGACCGTGAGCAGAGCTGTTTCCAGAACACAGACATCACCCCCACTGCAGCAGCTGATGACAGACGTCCTCGTCTCCACCTCAGTTTCTTCTTTCTAAACAGAGTCACAGTCCTGCCCTTGCCAGAAGATTCTAAGTGCCTGGAGAGCACTGGGGACAGGCCTGGCCCTCCAGGGAGTCCAATTTTCCCATCTCCTTCTTTTCCTCGGCCCCCAATACTTTACTATTTCTGGCCAACTCCTTCGACTGCCAAGGTTATGGCTTAGCATTTTCTAGAGGCAGAGTCTCTACCTGATGAAGACTCTCTCACTTGGGAACCAAAAGAGCAACCCAGGAGTCTGTGTCTGAGCATGACAGGCAATAAGAGAAGAGACCATGACAGGCTACCTGGAAAAGGCTGCTTGCCAGTCAATATTGAGAATGGAGAAGATAGCAGTAACCAGTCGCTGAGTTTCACATGCAGCTCCATATCCTTCTAACCTCTGACTGACATTTCAGAAGCCATGGGCCAAAACAGTGTGGGTATTTTACAAAGCCACTCACCCAGTGGTCATCTTGGAGACCACCTGCACTCACAACCCAAGCCTGGGTGACCAAATCAGAAGCCTTTCTAATTTCTGCTAGGCCTTCACCAGGCTCAGGGGAAAACACATTTGCCTACAAGTCAGAGAGTTGGGCAGCTCGAGTCCCTGGCATCGATCTGGTCTGCAACAGCTGCATATGAAATGGACGCATAATTTATAATCTGCCTGACAGAGGCCGCCATCCAAGCCCCCTGCAGCAGGAGGGCAGGCAGGCAGGAATCCAGGATCCTCTCCATGCAGGACCCGAAATCCAATTTCCATTCTGTCCTAGGGACTAAAAGCTCTCTGCCAACAGCCACACTGAGTTCACAGATCCAATTAGCCACTGCCTGAGTGACTCGCTGGGCACATGGAGCTGGCTGGACTTCCGACTTCAGCAGCCCCAGGCTGTGGCTCAGGGTTTGGATGGCCCTGCTGTACCCCAATGCTCCCACTCTGCATCTAAGCCTCCAGGGCCAGCCTCCTGGCTCATCCATCATCACTGTCTTCTCCTTTATCTGTAAAAGGGCAGTTCTTCCAGCTGCCCAGCCTTCCACCACATCCAACCCTCATACCTGCCCCCCCCCCTTCCATAGAATTAGAGCAATTTACCCTGTGGTCTCTTCTCTTGTCTGGCACCTTGGCCTCTAGGACTCAATCCATGTTCTTGGCTGCTAAGCTCCAGCATCCACATCCTCACCCTGATGCACTGGTCAGGACCACTTCCACTGCTGCCCTACAGCTGGCAGCAGAGACACTCATCAGAACGTCCTTGAAGGGCATGGGGCTCTTGGCTTTTGCTGCTTCATCTCTGATGCTTCAGCCTTGCAGAGCCCCAGCTCAGGGCTTTAAGGATGCAGGACCCACTCTGCCCCAGCAATCTCTTGAAAACTCTGAAGTACATTAGCATATGAAAGCTCTCCAAAGCCCATCAATTAAATGCAGCTACATAATTTGGTTTCATCTGGAATTTTCCAGATTATCAAATGCAGATGCATCATTTGCCATCTTGAAGAGCATTGTGTAAAAGTCCAGACTGGCATGTTCTTTTGCAGTCTCTGAGCTGGGGTGACCCACAGAGTATACTGGGCATCCACCTTAACAGCAAGTGGCAAACACTCAGTGGTGCACACACACAGTTACTGCCAGAACGAATGACAGTGCTTTGTGTCTAAGAAGTGTTGATCTCCGCAGCCACTCTGTGGTAGCTGTCACTGTCCTTGTCCAGTTGAGAAAACGGAGGCACAGGCTGCTAGTATACAAAGCACACAAAGCTGGGTATATCTGTCAGCTGTGGCTAAGTCACAAATATCCCCCTCAGGGAACCCAAGCAATCCAGTACAGCTCCTCCCTGAGACACCTGTGTGTGTCTCCACTCCAGCTCCTAGGCTGGCCAGACAGCTACTGTGCAAGCTGTCGCTGGGGATGAGCAGTGCAGGGCACTTGCCAAGTGAGACTCATCACGCCACCCACCTTTCACTGGTGAGTTAGCAAGCTCTGCTCCCAAGTTCAGTTGGACAGTTCTCTTTGACCAGTCACACAACCAACCATGTGGAATGCTGGCCATTCAACAACAGTGCCAGCTGCTGTCCTCATGTGCCCAGTGCTCGTGAAGTTGTCTGATCCTCCTCAAGGAAGCTTGCATGTCCATCCAGAATGTCCAGTCTGGGCCACACCTTTGTGTGAGGTGTCCTGGGCCCCTCACAATTCGCGCATAGAGCTCTGCATAGAGTCCCCTCCCCCTACAGTTACAGTACTCCCTATGTGACTGTGAGCACTGTACCTGTCACAGAGTGCCCCCAGCCCTCTCAGCAGAAGGGACCTCTCTCTACCCTGCATTCCCATGCCTCTCATTTTACCCACCCCCTCCCGACTCCTCCACTCCCCTGACTTTCTGCCACGTGTCCCCGGCAAGGATTCTTTATGACTATTAGAGCTTGATGTGGAAGAACATCCATAAGGGGCCAGTTTCCCCAGCTCCAGTGTCCTGAGAATACGGTGAACACTTCCTGGGTACTCAGCACTAGTCTACAGAAGAAACACTGGCAAATGGCAGATTCCCATGGCATAGTCAGGAGTACAGTGCCCATGATAACCTGTGGCAGCCAGTGGCAGCGATAAGGGCAGTGGCCAGGCCTGGAGCTGAAAGGTGGCAGGAACAGTGACCATTTGTCTTAGGATCAACAGTCATGGGGGGACTTCAACCTTTCCTCACTCCTGGTCCAGGGACAGAATCTTCCATTCTGCCATGAGGCCTGGCATGGGCCACAGGCATTTCCTAAGTACCTGTCACCAGGCCGAGGAAGTCACTGGTTCCTGATTTACTGAGAAGGTTGGTTTATTTGTTTCCCCAGAAATAGAAAGTCCAGGGCTCTTTCTGCATCTTGAGAGGATAGTGTGGTTTTTGTAATATTGTCTGACTATGTGGTGGTATCTGGCACTGGTTGATTTTGGAGGTTCTGGCAATAGGCTCTTTGCTATGCTGTATTTAAATATTGGTGGATTTGACTTGCTGACACTCTCTCATACCTACATTAATGGCAGGCACTGGCCTCGGCTTGCCTTTTCTTACATCTTCAGGTAACACCTGGTAGAGCCTGATGCCCAGGCTCGTTTTTTATGAGATATCAGTTTGGCAGGATAGGTGCTCATTTTTGTTTACCATCCAAACATGGGTAAACCCACCAGGGCCTGTGATTTTCTCTGTGGGAAGGAGCTTGACTAACACCCAACTTCTTTGACTTGATGGACCCTTCAGGATCTCCACTTCCTCTTAAGTTTTTGAAGAATTTCCTCAGGTCATCTAAGAACTCAGTGCAGTGCAAAGCCGTTCGTGATGTGTCCCAGCATCCTACAGCCCTATCCTGACCCCACCGCTGCCTTCCTATTGGTAACTTGTCTCTTTTCTCTGTTTCTCTGAGTCACCAGAGACTTGTCTCAGTTATTGATCTTAAAAAGCTGACTTTGGGGATTTCTCTACCATCTATTTGTTTTCTAGTTTGTTGTTTTCTGTGTTTCCTTCTTCCCGGTTCCTGTGACTTCAGCTTGTTCCTATCCCACACCCCTAAGATAAATCTCCTTTCCTGACTGGGGCCTTTCCCTCTCAGGTCCAGATGCACAGCACTGAATTTCCCCGCAGTCTCTTCACTAGCAATGGCTCACTGGCTGAAATGTGTTACTCACTTAAAATCCTTTATGTCATTCCTTTTGATTCCCTCCTCTCTCTGTGGTCATCTAGAAGCAGGTTATTTAGTTTCTAAACATTTTGAGAGTTTTTTTTTCCCCCCCAGATATAATTCTGGGAGAATTTCTGACTTGGTCATGCTGGTTTTGACTTGGTCATGCTGTGATAAAGAAGTACTCTCTACATGATCTGTATTGCTTTGAAGTTAGTGTCTAGCTAGAGGTGTGACTCAGCAGCAGAATGCTGCCTTAGAATCTACCAATGGTGTGCAACGGTAGAGCACCAGCCTAGAATCCACCAATGGAGAGCTGGGAGCACGGCCCAGCAGTAGAGCACAAGCCTAGAACCCACCAGTGGGGAGCTGGGGGCGTGGCTTAGCAGCAGAGCACCAGCCTAGAATCCACCAGTGGGAGGTTAGGGGCATGGCTTAGCCGTAGAGCACCAACTTAGAATCCACCAATGGAGAGCTGGGAGCATAGCTCAGCAGTAGATCAGCTGCCTAGAATCCACTAGTAAGTGACTGGGGACAGGGGCATGACTTAGCAGTAGAGTACTTGCCCAGCAATGCATGAGACAAAGGGTTCTGTCCCCAGCACCGCAAAACAAATACGATCAGTACACCTGTTCTACACTCAGAATATGCTGACTAGACACTGTTGTGCACTTTGCCATGCTGGTTGAGGCTCTGAGGGTGTCAATGAGACCATGCTGGTTGCTACTGCCACTCAGATCCTGTCCCGACTCACCTCTGTCTACTGCCTCTCCTCACTATGGAAGGGGTATTGAAATCTAGGCTGCTCTTGTGTTTTCTAAACCTCCATTTGCTTCTGTCACTTTTTCAGTATTTATTTCTGAGCTTTGTTGTTCTGCCCATGCACAGTTGAGATTGTTATGTCTTCTCGCTGAATTGATCCTTAGAGCATTGTGAAATGATTCACGACCATGATTCATCTTTTTCCTCCCTAATATCATCCTTTGCTCTGGAGCTTTAAAAATGGTTAAAACCACCCGAGGATGGGTACTGACTGCTGAAGCTCTGGAGACCTCACAGTCCAGAGGCAGCAACAGGGACCACCTCACAGTGCAGAACCAGCGACAGGGACCACCTCACAGTGCAGAGTCAGATGCCAGGGACCACCTCACAGTGAAGAGCCAGATGCCAGGGACACCTCACAGTGAAGGGCCAGCTCCAGGTGACTTCACAATGCAAATCTAGCTGCCAGAGACTACCTGACAGTGCAGAGTTGATGCTAGGAACCACCTCATAAGGCAGGTCCGGCTGCCAGAGACAACTTCACAGTGCAGGGTGGGATCCCAGGAACCACTTTATAGTGCAGGCCCAGCTCCCAGGACTATCCCACAGTGCAGGCCCAGCTCCCAGGGACTATCCCACAGTGCAGGCCCAGCTCCCAGGACTATCCCACAGTGCAAGCCCAGCTCCCAGGGACCTCTCAGTGCAGGCCCAGCTCCCAGTGACCTCTCAGTGAAGAGCCAGTGGAAAAATGAGAGAGTAGGCCCTCCATTCGCATTCCCAGAAAACATAAGGGCTTCCTCACACCCCTTCACTTAGATGAGGGCAGAGAACAAATGCCCTTGAGCCCCACATGGCCCCCCTATGTGCATCTGTGCCCTTCTTGGTGGGCAGTGCTCCAAATGAGAGGCCACATAGCCACTTGGTTATTTTTGGCTGGTATTGCAGAGATTTGCCCTCTGAAGTTGCACAGAATAGTGCATATGGCCTGGAGGCGTGGGAGAATTACTCTATAGGGATGAGGAAGGACTAGGCTGGAGCAAAGGATGGGTCCAGGACACCTGATGTGCCTTTCTGGGGCTTGGGGATAGACAACACTAGTATGGAGGTAAAACAGAAACCTGGAGGTGCCCTTCTATTTGCCAGGCCCTAACCTAACCAGGGATACCTGGCTTTACCTATGGAGAGTAAGAGGGTCCAGGGAAACATATATGCCCTATAGGCCAAAGCCCCTGCTGGAGACAAACTCCTGGTACATTTGGTGAAACACACCAAAGCTCTGGGCCTACCAGGCTGGGTGGCAGGCCCACAGTGAAAGGGAGCCTAGCAGTGTCATGTCTCTGGGACAAGATGGTACACAGAAGGAGTCACCCAGGCAGGACACTTGATTGAGTGTCAATGAAAGACAGGGCATTCCAAGCAGAGGGAGCTATGTGTGTGTGTCACGGCTTGAAGGTACTGGCTCCTGGGAAGGATCTAAGAAGAGCAAAAGCTTTAAGATGCCATAGTTCTGCCCCTCCCAGTCATACCCACAATGCCCACATCAGCCCTGCCTGGCACAAGCATTTATGCCGAAGCCTTCCCCTCTGTCTCTGGCCGACATTACTAGTTGACTCTGGTTGTTGACCTTGAACACAGCCCCTGTATTTCTCAGTGTAGGATTGGAAACTGAACACCCCCACCGTCTCTCACCACAACAGTCTAAGGAATTCTTCCTCACCTGATTTTACCTTTATGTAGTCAGGGACCAAATTTTATCCAGGTCTGTTCTCTGCTTTCTCCAGCTGAGCAGGAGCAAAGGCAGACTGTGAGATCTCTTGCTTGTAGCCATCTTCAATGTCATGAATGGCTGAGGAGGTAGAGTAGGGACTGAAGGCAGAGAGGAGGGGCACAGAGCCACTGTGCCCTTGCTCCCACTGCCCGCACTCAAGAGGGCCCAGCTGCAGCTCGTGTCAGCTGGTAGAGACAAAATTAGTTTGGGTCCTTTGGAGAAATGGATCAGATCTCCCCCACTCTCAAGGCCCTATTTTTGCCACCACAATCACTCTGCAGCTGGCCAGAAGGGTCTTCTTGTGTGTCTCTCAAGAAACAGTGCAATGTAAAATGCTTCTTATCTTGCTTGACTGTGTGACTCAAGAAGGCTTTTTACTGACTTTCTAAGCCCAGGCTTACACATGCACTCACCAGCGTGCCCATGGCACACACAAGTGCATAGACCCCAGGATGCAGTGCTCACAGCAATGTAGACAGTATACAGGGCCCTGGTTTGGAAGAACCTAAGCACCTTCATTCTTGCTGGAATTGTGGGCTGCTTTCAACTCACCAGTTCATACCAACCTGGGATTTGCAGTAAAGAGAATGTGTAGAAGTGTGGAGGATTTCAGAAATGTACACACTGTGTCTATAGCTGGGAAGAGAGGTCTCCCTCATGAGTCTGGATGCTTACTTGACTTGGGCAACTCCCTGAGGTTTAAACAAGGCCTACTGAATGCAGAGGTGGGGTTGCCCCCTGAAGATCAGCAGGAAATTAGCCTTCAGCACCACCCTATGTGGACAGCTCCCGCCATCTTTCCATAATTTCCCTCCCACACCTGCAGGCGCCTCCCATTGAGCTCCCCTTCAATACCCGTCCCCCATCTCCATAAAGATCCACTGACCTCACCTCTTGGTAATAAAGATGTCTTGGCTGAAATGGGGAGACAGAGTTAAAGGTTATCTGGACTCTGGGCCCCTGGAAGTGCTCCCTCCCATCCAGGGGAGGTGTCAGGAAGCTGGATAGAGATGTAAGATCCAGGGTGTTCCCAGAGACCAGAGCAGCAAGATAACACTAGGATGTTTTGTGTGGTGTGCATAGGGTCTTGAGCAGTGACTGCTGGTCTAGAATCAGGTGGTAACAGAAATCAAACAGGGTTTGGGTGGAGTCTTAGGAATGAGGATTCAGAAAGGAGGAGAGATGGTGGGGGCCAAGAAGAAGGAGATGATTCATGTCGAACATAAGAGAGGCTGAGCACATGGAGAAATGAGTGGAGTGGCCCCTGACTAGGGGAGATTGTTTTCTCCTCTGACAGAGTCAGGAGGACAGAGAACAGATGGTGGCCAGCAAAGAGTGTATCACACAGTAATAGTAAGGACCAGTAAGGAAAGCACTGAAAATTCAGAAGGACACAGACTGGGGAAACAGAAGCAAGGACTAGGTTAGCAAGGGGGCTCGGCACATCTGGTAAAGCCCCAGCGAGGGGCCCTGGACTCTGTGGCTGCCATGATCTAGGAAACCAGGGCAGAAGCGTGTCTGTGTCATCATTGGGCTCTTTTACAGGACTGAGGCCAGGTTTATATGTAAGGGGACACAGGTTGGGGAGTCAGGAATGATGGTCACAGACAGGAAGTTGTGAGACAGAGGGAGACAGACAGACAGAGACAGACAGAGAGACAGAGAGACACACAGAGAGAATATCATTGTGGAGTGGAGCCAGGAAGGAAGGGGAAGTATAGGCTGAGGTTCTACTTCCTGTAGTTTCTCTTTCCTGAGAAACAAGCAAAAGGTCAAGGCCTTCAGGGCTGATACAGAGAAACTGAGGGGAGAGAAAAGAGTGAGATTCTCTCTGTAGATGGGCAGAGTATCCTGTCAGAGATACGTGTGTGTCTGTCTGTCTGTCTGTCCATCTATCTGTGTGTGTGTGTGTGTGTGTGTGTGCGCATGCATGCTCGTGCATTTGTTTTCATAGGTGTTAAGTGGAGCCAATTAGCATGGATGTGCATATGGAGAGAAAGAAAGAAGATAGAGAGACCCAGATCTGGTGCTTGGTGTCACATAGCCACAACCTTGCAGTACTTATGGGGCAGTTAGGTTCCCCAGCACAATGGTCCTTAGTCTATAGGTGGTGGCAAAGTTGGGGCTGCAGTGGCTAGGATTAGATAGTGAGCACCTGCCTCCACTAGAAAGATGCTATTCCTGGATAAGGTGCCAAGGGGAAGTAGCAGATAGTAGTCTTGCCTCTTTCCTGTACCGCTGTCTCCCTCTCTAGCATGTGCTAACCCTTAGCAACTCCACGAGGCTAAGCTGGTCTGGTCTAGTTAAAATATGGTGCCCAGAATCATAAAAGCTGACCTGAGGTCTGGAGACAGCCAGTGCAACTTCAAGACCAGCAAGTCTCCTGTCTGCTGGCTCGGAATGAGAAATATATCTATCTGCCATTTTCTTCTCAGGCAAGGTACCATGTACAGGAACCCGGTGGTGATGTAAGATCCTGACTGCAGAAGGTCATGTAACAGGAAGGCTCTTGTGCCCATTTTCATTTCAGTCTCCTTACCTGTCATTCAGAACCATTCAGAACTAAGTGCAGATCTGGGGACTGCCACTCCCTGCACGGTGACCAGATTCAGCAGTGCCATCAACTTCCTGAGACGTTGCACTGCATCCAGCTCCTTGGATGCAGGCTGGGGGAAGGCTGAGGGTGCAATGTGCCCAAGGCCAGGCACATTTGCCAGGAGCCTTGGAGAGGCTACCAGGATTCCTGTGCACCTTCTACACTGGCAATGTTACTGGGTGGTGCCATGGAGGGCCTGGGCCAGGTGGCTGGAGCTGGATGGAAGGACAAACCTCTGGAATGCTCAGCCTGAGAACTGAGAGTAGAGCATGGGTAGCCACCGCATAGACAGTTACTGGAAAGACTGAGCAATCTGGAAGCTCTCGGGGGATGAGGCTATGAGGGTGGAAGGTTGGGAAGGCAGCAGCAGGGAGCAGCCTGTGCCCCCAAGGGCGGGGGGACAGGACCTGGGGCCATAATGGGCATGAGAGCCTGATCAGGTCAAGAAAGACAGCAGCCCTGTGGGCAGGCCGGGACTGGGGGGTTCTTCTGGGCCCCACCCTGAAACATCTGTAAGTCTGGGATGCAAGAGGTAGGATGAAGCCAACAAGAATGCTAAGAGCACAGTGGGAAGAGCCTGCATCCACAGGGAGCTGGGTCAGTGTTACAGGCCACTGTATCAAGTTACTACAGACTGGCTTCCAGCTTGCTCTCTCTTGCTCTCTCCCTAGTAGTTTGGAATCCAGGCAAGGCAGGGCAGGGCAGGGCAGGCCTGCTTACACAGAGCCTCCAGGGAGACCTCTTCCTCCTGCCTCCAGCTCCCAGCATGCTCATCTTACAGCCTCTGCTTCCATCTCCACATGGCCATCTCTCTGTTGCCTGTGTCTGTCTACCCTGCCCCTCCCTCCCATACACCAGTCACTGGAGTTTGGGTGACCCTGATCTAGTGTATTGTCATGTCATGTACACTCTAACTCTACAGAGATGATGCTCTCAGATGCAGTCACACGGGTGTAGGAGCTGCCTTTCAGCTCACAATGGGGACAGAAGTGAACAGGAGTGGCCTAGCAGGGTGGGAGGACAGGACAGAGAGTCGCCAGGCTGCTCCTCATAACCCCTTCCCACTGAGGCCCAGCACACTGCCAGCATCTCCTCAGGGTCCTCGTTGCTCCTCACCAGCACTGGGAGCATGGCCAGCTGCATGGCAGCCTGGAGAGCCCAGCCCTGTCGTGGATCTGACAATAAACCCCCAACAGAGTCAAGGGCACACTGGGAACTCCCAGGTGCCCTGTTCTGTGGGACAGGACAAGTGCACGAAGCATCTTCTCTAGATAGGGCCATGGTGCCACCTACAAGGCTGTAAAAGTACCCCTCCAGAGCCCCAGAGCCCCAGAGGGACAGTGTGGGGCAGTGGGAGCCGGACAAAGCTGCTCATGTTTTCCATTTCCACCCTCAGCCCATGTGGACCCTCTTGGGCACTGCATTGCTTCACCTGACCCTTGGGAAGCAAAGCCCACATTTGACTACATACTCTAGTGTAGAGGACTTCCCCCCCCAGCCCTCCTGCTGCAGCTCTGGGTCCCTGGACTGTGGCTGACCCCCCTCTATTCCCCATTTACCTGAACAGGCCACTATAGTCCTACCACACTATGCCCAGAGCCAGCATCCCCAGGGTCTTCTCTCTCTGACCACCCTCTCCTCTCTCCAGTTCTACTAGCTCCTGACACTTGGAAGCCTCCTTGAGTCCCATGCAGAGCTCAAGCTGTCTTCTTTTTAGTGCCTTTCATCAGCAGGCACACTGTGTCCATCTTGCCCCTAGGTGACCTCAGGGCAGGACTCCTGGATAGCCTGTGAGGTGAAACTGTGAAGCTGACAGAATGTGTCCACTCAAACTCTGTGCACAGGTATTTCTAGCCCGTAACCTCCAAAACTCAGAGTGACTCTAGCAACCTTTATTAGAGAAGCAGGTAAGTGGAGGGAGCGATGAGATGCAAAGATAAGAAGAGAATGTATCACCAGTCTACATAGATGCTGATGGGGAAAGACCACAGAACATTCTGGAAATGGCGAGCTATGGGGACAGTGAAAAGGTGAATGGATGAATAAATGAACAGGCAGCACACAGAGGATTTGGGGCAACAACACGGTTCCGTATGACACTGGGAAAAGTAGCCTCATGTCACTACATCTTTCCTAACCCACAGTGAGCTCAACATAAAAACAGACTCTCATGGAAAACATATCATGGACGTTCTAGGTAATTGCATGTTAATATGGCTCACCGCTCTCAGCTCACATACCCTAGAGACCCAGCGGTTAACAGAGGGCCTTCTTGGGAGCACAACATGCTATTTGCTTCTTTCTCTCTATAAACATAAACCCACAAGTTAAAAGAAATGCAGAGGCCAGCTGATGAAGGCAGGAGGCTTCTGTTGTTTTGAGTATAATCCATTTGGGGATAGCCAGGCTGAAGGTGGCTGAGATGACATAGTCAGAATGGGCCCAGCTGCGTCATTTCCACTGGTCCAGCCTTCCTGCTGGTGGGTCAGAAATCCAGGTGTCCTCTGAGTGTGGGAAGGCTGTGCCCTAGTGTAGATGGCATACGCTCCTGGAGGCTGGCCAAGCAACTTGATCTGCATCCTCTGTAAATACTTGTGGGAGCCCCAGTCTGTCCCCATGGTTCTTCTACCTACTGTGTCTGGGGTGAGTGAGCTGTGCACAGTGCTATGCTTCCATCCTCTGTATTGAGCAGCAAAGAGCCCCTAAGGCTGCTCCCGATCCCCTTTCTCGTCCTATCTGTCCCCCACCACTTCTCTCTCTGCTTGGACTTTCTGAAATTCACTTCCTAGACAGGCAGCTGGTACACTGGAGTGCCTCACTGGAAAGGAGCCAGGCATAGATGATACATGAATGCCACAGCTGACATTGACCCTGAACCCAGACTGACTGGAAATTCCATGCCAGCCTGTCTGGGTGGACACGCCCCAGGACACCTGAGCAGAGGGGTCTAGGACACCTGGGTGGAGATGGGGCAGAGATGCTCAAGACACCTGTGTGGAGGGCGTCTAGGACATCTGGGTGAAGGTGACTCTAGGCTATCTTCAGTAGTCCTGAACACTAGCCCTCAATTCTGCAAGCCTTTTTGGGATCTGGGGTGCTTGGCCTGGATTCCAGGACCTCTATTCTTCCTCTAGGAGGGAACCAGCCACCCCTGAGACAGTATCAACCAGGTGGCCCACAGAACTCCATGATCCTTGTCACCTTCCTGCCACTTCTGTACTCCCCTCAGCTGTTTACCTAAGGCTGAGTGGTATATGGCTCTTTTCCCTCCCTCCTCCCAGAGTCCTGTCATTAGAGGACAGACAGAGGCGCCTGTGGCCCATCTGCAGCACCCAGCACAACTCACAGCATCATAGGAGACGACTGAGAATGACGTCAGCTCTGTGCAATGGCCAGCATCATTAGGGTCCATGAGGGTGCTCGTTCCAGCTGGGGAGCCTGAGACAGACATCAGAACCAGGCCCAGAAGGTAAGGCTGACTGAGTCAGGCCCAAGTAGCTGAGCATCAGACCCCAGTCTCCCTCCTTCTCTAGGATTGGCTTTTCCATTTCTGCAGTAGGGTTTGCCTATCCCTGACTGTAATACTGCCTTCTGTAGTGGCTACAGACTTTTCTAGACTTTCTGGACTTTTCTAGAACAGCTCAAAGACCTAGGACAGCAACAAGGCAGTCAGATAGAACCTTCTCGAGTCTGCATGCTCACAAGGCTAGCTCCATGGAGGGGCTCACAGGACTGGGGTCCCATCCCTGAGTGAATGCAGGTCCCAAGGCTGGCTGGAGCTCCTCAGCACCTAGGACCATCCCCCGCAGCACCTTTTGCCAGGCTTTGCTAGAAATCTCAAAGGTCAGCTGTTCTTGTGTTTCCAGAGCCTATTGATTTTGTCTGGGCTGGCAAAGCACCAGCAATGCTCTTACTGTTCATTTCTGAGGCTGCAATGGGAGCCAAGAGGAGACACAGTTTCTGTCCCCATCCGTGGGGTCTGTAAGCCAACCTTAGGGCCAGTGCAGCCATGGGGCTTGCCACATACATCTGCCCCAGACTCCACCTCTCCAGTTTGCCTCCAGTACTCAATGATAGTGCTGTCTCCTTTGCTTTGCAGGGCCTGAGCATGGTGGCACCTGCCCTGTGCCTGCTCCATCTAGCCTCTTTCCACTCCCAGGGCCCAGAGCACAACTCAGCTTCCTGCAATAAGAGATGGTTTGTGGTAACCCAGGGGCTGCCCAGCTAAAGAGCTGGGCTGTGGAGGTAGAACTGGAGAAGAGAAGCTCAAAGGCTGTACTCCAGCAGCCCTGAGGCACACCATGGGCTCACTTACGTATTCCCACACACGCCAAGCACACTGAGGACATAACAGACTGAACAGCCAGTTCTCCACAACCCTGGGATCATTTCTATGTTGGAGGAGAGTCAAGCCTGTCCTTCTAGGATCCAGGTTAGGGGTCATGGTCTCAGCTTGTGTCATGAAATGTTCCCTTGGGCCATCTGGGTGATTCTTGGTGGGTCCTCACCTTCCCTTGTCCAGGCCATGCATGCAGCACTGTTCTCTTGATTTTCACAGTCCTGCTGGCTCAGGCTCAGGCTCGGTGGTCCTGGAGGGCATGGGAGAGTCAGGTGGGTCAGGAGAGTTCTAGTTTCACTGCCCAATTGGATGAATCTCTTAGTCTACGGAAGGTCCTTGGCTTCCAAACCACATCCTTCTGTAAAATGTGGAGGTTGTTTGCCTCCTGCCACGACCGAGAGCTTATCTGGGTGACTTCCAAGCCCTGAGATTCTGCTCGCTTTGACCTGTCGTTGTACTGACCACCATCTGAGTCACCCTGAGGCAGATGGACTCCTGTGGGGGGTAGGGCACACATCATGACATCTCTGGCTCTGGAGATTCATCCTCAGGTTCCATCTGCCCTCCATTCCAGATGTGGTCTGAGGCCCCTCCTCTCCCACCCTGCCCTCCTTGATGGAGGTCACACTTGCATCTTAGACTTGTCACAACTACTCCAAAGCAGGGAGTTGCTTGACTGCTACAGCAGGCAGAAGGGTCTGTTCTCCAAGAGGCAGCCTCTCCACCAGCACCAGGCCTAGCATAGCAAACCTGCCCTAACTGGGCGAATGGACACATTTCCAGTCTTCCTCATCTCGAGTCTTTGAAGCAAGCCTGCGAAGGAGTGGGGAAGTGCAGGGCAGTACTGAGCATCCCCTCACCAGGGCCATTCAAGAGAGCCTGGGTGTCCATTAGTGAGAGCCCCGAAGGAAGAAGATGGGACAGGGACCAGCACAGATGTCAGCTTCTTTAAAATCCCCCCTTAGGGGCCTGGACAGGTTGCTCAGTGGTTAAAGGGGCATGAGCATTTCTGAGCTGAAGGCAGTTATGAAACCAGCAAAGGCAGGAAGTTCTCTCTCTCTCTCTCTCTCTTTCTCTCTCTTCTCTCTCTCTCTCTCTCTCTCTCTCTCTCTCTCTCTCTCTCTCTCTCTCTCTCTCTCTCTTTCTCTCTTTTCCCCTTTCCCTCTCTGACCCCTCTCTAAAAATATCAATAAATTCTCTCAGCAAAGAACACTTATCTTCCAGCCTCTGTTCTCCAGAGGACCCAAGTCAGAGTCCTGAGCCCACACTGGGTTACTTACAACTGCCTGTAACTCCAGTTCCAGTAATATCTGACGCCCCCTTCTGGCCCCTGTGGGCAGTACACTCTCAGGTGAAAACCCATACATAGGTGCACACACCTAAACATAATTTAAAAACAAAAATAAATCTTTTTTTTTAAAAGAAAATCTCTTCTTAGATCAAAACTGCAACAAAAAGCCTGTGTCTAGCACCTCAGTCCCATCAGATCTGAGATTTAACTTTGCAAATCAACAAACCACCAGCCGCCTCCCGGTGTGCACCTTCTCATACAGAGTTCAAAATGAAAGCTGTTCATTAGAGCGACAGGTTTACTGGTGTGCAGTGGGGACTGTGTGGGGCTGTTTCCCCCTGAGGAGGAGAAATCATGGATCTGAGGAGCAAGAACTCTTACAGGGGACATTTTAGTGGCAACAGCTACAGGACAAGTTTTATTTGGGATTTTTCCTCTCTGTGACAGAAGCGCAGGAGAAACAGCTCCAATGAGCATGGCTGCTGTGCTTTAATGGCTCCACCAGGACACAGCATTTGAAATTACTCCCATTGCTTAGAGCTCACGATTGTTGCAGGGAGCCAGGTGTCTCTGGGAGCTGGGTGTTTGCAGCCTAACTTGGGGGCTGTGCATGTGACCAAGAGGGTCCTAGATTGTGGAGTGTGGGGGTCCCCGACAGGCCATGTGGTCAGGGACTTGTCCAGAGCCCAGCAGAGCCCCATTCTAATGGAGAATAGAAATGGGTCCATCCTTGAGGAAAAACCAGTTTAAGAAAGAACAGGGCTGGGGGTGGGGTCTCAGTGGCCTGGACGGAGGACAGCACTGCCTAGAGGCCATGCAGCATGGGCTGAGAGGAACCTTCTGAGCCCTTTGAAGTCATTGAGCAGATCTGGTTGTTAGATATCTCCACTCAAAATCAGACCTGTGGATCAGCTCTACTGCTTTATCTCTTCTCAATGACAGAATGAAGCAGGGTTGCAGAGGGACAGACATGCTATGATCTGAACAGTATTGAGTCCAGGCAGCAGGAACAGAGTCCCCTGGAGGGCAGTGATATCAGAGGCCACAAGAAACATGGACCCAGACCGAAACAAACCTACCGCTTCCAGCAAGTCAGGGCTCCAGAACTGAGTCTCAGTGTGACTTTACACTGCGCACCCTCTGGACCTCAGGACTTGATTTTCTGGTGCAGAGCCACCTCCTTCCCACCTTGGGTCCCAGGTGGGAAGTGTCTCTCCATGCTTCTTAGCCTACCAGCTCTGGTGGGATCAGACCTGGTCCCCCTTTCCTTGAATACTGGGCTGTAATATCAAGCTACAGCTGGTCAACCACTAGAAGTAGGCAGTGAGGGGGGGGAGCACAGGCATGCCTGACACGGTACCCCTCCCACCCCGGCTTTCCCATCTTGAGGTGCTGCACGTTGGGACCTGACAAGCTAGTTGAGAATCTTGAGTTTGTGACATCGTTTAGTAGTTACCCTACCACAGAATGTGTATACTTTCTCAACCCTCACAAAGTCATCAAACAAGCAGCAAATTCCCAGGAGCCAACACTCAGGTTCAGAAGCATGAGAGAAGACAGAGAAAAGACTGTCACTCAGCCACACACACACCAGCAGCTTACAAGTTCAGCTTGCAGAGTCCTCACCAGAGAACATTGGACTCAAAGAAGAGACAGGACAGAAGGAAATGGACGTGGGTTTCCAAAGTGACACGGGCTGGGCCATTCCTCCGGGCTGACTGGGCTAAGTGTTATCTGTTGAGAGAATTTATTGATGTCTTTAGAAAGGGGACAGAGAGGGAAAAGGGAACAGAGGGGGGAGGGAGAGAGAAAGAGAGAGAGAGAGAGAGGGGGGGGGGGAGAGAGAGAGAGAGAGAGAGAAAACTTCTTGCCTTTGCTGGTTTCATAACTGCCTTCAGCTCAGAAATGTTCATGTCAAACAGCACATTTGGGGTGACATATTGGGGTTTCCTTCCACTCTCTCCTTCCCCAACCCCAAATGCACATATGAGGTCTCTAATGAGCCCTTGCTGCCTGTGGCTGACACTGACGCCTTCGGTCCAGCCTGAAAACCAGCCATGGGTTCACTGCATGGCTAGACCCTGAGAGGAAGTCCAGGATACTGCCCAGAGTGAGGACAGGCAGGACCCCTCTTTCTCAGTCCTTCAGACTCAGGACACTCTCTTGTCT
Organism: Uromys caudimaculatus; assembly: GCA_028551405.1. NCBI lineage: Eukaryota > Metazoa > Chordata > Mammalia > Rodentia > Muridae > Uromys > Uromys caudimaculatus. The sequence continues at coordinate 26,621,267 of CM052712.1, read as the reverse complement.
AGAAAAGCTACAAGAGGCCCAGTTACTGTGCACTGGCTGAGACCTTAATGCAGAATTCTGTATCCTTGGGGCCATGTGCAGATTGGCAGGAGAGGCAGGGTCAATCCGCTCAGGAGCAACTATGTCAGCCTGCCCCCATGTGGCTGAGTCCAGGTGCCCCTTTGCCCACAGGGCTGGGTCCTGGGGACCCAATTCTGTTTTCAACCTCTATGGCTAGTAAGGGAAGGACTATGTCAGAGGAGTGCCTGCTCTACCCCATAGCTACCCAAGACAGCACTGCTGGAAGGACTTGTTTGAATGGAGGTGGGGGGAGAAATTGGCTGAGACTGCAGAGTGGTGGAGCAAGACTAGATGCCCCCAGTCTCAATCCTCTGTCCCCTTTCCCCAGGGACAGGTTGTATTATTCTAGGTTTCATGACAGGTGTGGACCCTTAGAGATTGTAGAGCAGCTGGGACCATGGCACAACATGGTCCCTTCATTCTTTGGAGGCAGAAAAGGAAGCTCATGGCGGTGTAGCTCTCCTAGCCCTGAGTGCTCTCTTCTCTAGCACGCTGATGGCAGATAACAGAACCCCTGGACCAGCTAGTAGTTTTCCATCATTGCACAGCAGATGACAGGCCTCTGAGGAGACCAGGTCAGATTGAAAGGATCCCTCCTCAGTTCTAAGCAATGAGACTGAGGCACTTTTCCAGAACCTTCCGAGTTGGATATTGGCCAGTTTCTCCCACCATCCATAAGACCAGTGGGCAGGACAACCAGCCACTGTCTCTGAGAGCTTATTATGACTCTGATAAGGAGCCTTGGCCAAGGCACCACACTTTATAGCTGATAAAATTCTCCCACACTCTGAGGAGTAACCGCTGAACTGAGAGTGAGGTCCCAGATGGAGGAGTGGGAGAAGGAACTGAAGGAGCTGAGGGAGTTTGCAGCCCCATGGAGGGAGCAACAGTGTCAACTGGCCTGACCCCGCCCCCCCAGAGGCTGGACCACCAACCAAAGAATACACATCAAGGGACCCATGGTTCGGACCACATATGTGGCAGAGGAGGGCCTTGTTGGCCATCCTGGAGGAGAGGCCCCAGTAAAGGGGAATGTCAAGGTGGGAATATGGGAGTTGGTGGGTGGGTGGGTAGGAGGTGAAAATCCCTCATAGAGGTGGGGGAGGGGGAGGGGATAGGTGGTTTCCAAAGAAGAGACCTAGAAAAGGGGAAACATTGGAAATGTATATAAAGTATCAAAAAATAAAAAATTTTTAAAAATTAAAAAAAAAGAAAATAGAAAGAATTTAATGGCCATTTTAAAGAAATATATGTTTTAGAGGAGACCATTTCCTGGGAGTTGAGGTCTCGATCTGTTTACCTGCTCTAGCTTTTAGCTAGACCACCAAGGATCTAGCACACTCTGACCTCCACACACATGCCATGACACATATATCCATGTAAAATAATAAATTTAATGTAAAAACCCTCAAGAAAACCCCAACTTTCCCACACTCTGAGGACACGCCCACTCTCCCTGTTAGATCTCCAGAGTACCCTCATTTACAGATGGAGACATTCAGTAATGCCGAGGGGCATATGGCAGCTGTACTTTCTGCTCGTTTGCTGTGAACCCCAAACTGCTGTAAAGACTAAGATCTCCTAAGCAAAATGCCATGTAACAAAGTCGAAGATGACACAGCCCTCAGGCCAGGCTCTTGCTTTTTTCTGCATGTGTGTATCTCCAGCCTGTTCCTCTCAGCACTGAACCATCGCCCCTCATTTGGATGCACCAGTGTTTGATCCATGTATCAGTCTATGAATGTTGGAGCTCTTTCCAGGCTTTTTCTATTATTAATAAGGCTCTTATAAACATCAAAAAAGCAAAAAGCACAACAGAAAGCCCTGAGGGTCACACATCTGGGGAGCCACAAAACGCATTCCACATGGCTGAGCAGACACAAAAGCCAAAAGCCAAATGGTTCTCCAGGGCATCCACACTGTTTCCCTGACTTAGGAACTGCCTCTGGGAGACAGTATCCCAGCCTGATCCTGCTATCACAGAACACATGGCTGCTCCTTCTCCCAAGGACATAAGATAGGAACAGGGAGGGAGTGGTCTCTAAAGGAGCCAGGAGATGGGTCTCAGTCTTAGTCCTGTGCACTCACCCACAGTATCAGGACTTGTGCCATTTCATGGAGCCATGAGATGGAGCCGTCTTGTGTCTCAGGTCCCTCCCCAACTGCGGCCAGAGTTAAGGATTTTGGCTATAGGCTGCCTATCAAAGTGTTACTCCCAGAGTGTCAGCCTGCCTCTGGGACACCTCCCTCACGTTTATGCTTGGTAAAGCAATGCCCCCACGCTGAAGCAGCATGGTAGAGAGGTGTTAGTTCATTGTCCTAATTTTCAAGTCATACAAAACCCTGTCACCCAACATCTGGGTGACCTGAGCAAGCCAGATATCCACTCTGGCTGAGCCTCCTCTTGGGAGGTAAGAAATTAGTTCATGATGGATGACCCCAGTGAGTGGCCAGTGCCCTGGGCTCATCTGCCACAGCAACCCAGCAAGCCCCTTTCTGCCAACCTTGAGATGTCCCCTGTCCATGTCTGGAGCCCATTCCTGCTCTGGACTGGTGGCTTGGGCTTGCTTCCTGGCTGTGACAGAGATATACTGAGACAGAAGAACAAACAGTGGAAGAGTTAAAGAAGGTTCAGGACACCATCTTTGGGCAAATGCTTCTATCTGCAGAGGTGTCATTGAGCAAGGGCAATACCAGGCCCCAGCTGGGCTCTGTAGGCTGAAAGTGTGGTCAAGAGACCACAGTAAGGGCCTATAGGTGATCCAGAGAGCCACACATTAATCTTCCGAAGAGTCCAAGGAGCCACTACTGAAGCCCATGAGCCCCCTCCCCTTCTATTTTGCCTCAGGAGGCTATGTCACCATGGCCCAAGATGTCTCATCTTCCATGCCCAGACGACTCCAATAGTGGTCAGTAACCTCTCCTGCTGGTCATCTTTAGGTTCCTGGGTTGACCGGGCCTGGTCTACCTTGTTGGCTGTGGGCTCCCAGGTGACATGATAGAAACAGTTCCATGGAACACCAACAAAAGGGGTAATAGTGATACTCAGGCAATTCAGATGGACTTCCTGTTGTCCTGAAACACACCAGCTTCTTCAGAAAACCCAAGGGTGAGATCTGGGATGCAGTGCCCCTCCCTCTTGAAACAGATCTCTTACCCAGGGCACACTCCGGTGAAGTTGGCTATTTCAACAGATGATAAACTCCCATGATGGGAGGGACTCAGGTTGGGAGCGACCTTGGCACGGAGACATTCAAGGAACCTCAGACAAGCTTCTCCAAGCATCAGTTCCCCAGGTGATGCCTGCTGCTCTAAGATGCACTGATCCACATACACAAGTACCTGGGGACATCCTGGGATGCTGGAGGCTGCCTGAGGGTGGAACAGACGCTTGAGAGAGTGTTCCCTCTATGTGTACTAGCTCTCCCAGGCCCGACATCTGCTCCTCACAGCTCCTCTCAGTGAACTGGAAGATGATTCTGTTATGAGCCCCAAGTCTGACGGCAGGTCTAAGGCCGACTCAGACCTCTCCCACTTACACAGCCAGTGTTTCCAATGTTTATAAAGTACCTACTGGGCATTGGCCATTTGGGGCTTGGAATGAGATGAAGTGGGGTAGCAGCCTGGAGCCCTGGGAAGCCAATATCCCAGGCCTGGATCTGACTCAAAGCCAGGGCCAGAGCTACCTGGGACTTGGGTCCAGTTGAGTTCAGGGTCTGTAGCTCATAAGCTCATAAGCTGGTAACTCCAGGTCCTTACCCAAGTCTATGGCAGGAGAACTTCTTTTCCTACTTAGGCCCATTGCTTAGAGCTGAAAACCAAGGCTCACTGCAAGACATGCTTGAACCATGTTCTGTTTCTGCACTGGTGCCTCCAGGAACCTAAAGCTACCCAGTATGGTCAGATATAGCAACTTCAACCTACCCCTTGCTGAGTGATAAAGAATCCTGTCTATTCCCCAGCCCTAAGGAACCTCTGAACATGCTCAAGCAAGATGGGTGACAGCTACTCCTCTGCTCTCTCCTGGCACAGCCTGGAGCCCACATGGATTGGCCCTCCAGTTTCCCTCTGCCAAGAGGGCAAACGCACCCTTGGCTGTCCCCCTGGGGCTGTCTAGCCAGGGCTCATATTTAGCGATACCAAAAGTAAGATGATCGCTCTATTGTCTTTGCCTCCTATTGAATCCTTATGGAGGCAAAAGCAACAATCAATTTTAAATAACGGCTTCATTTGAACCAATTCAAAGAAGGCTGATTTTGCTTTCAATTCGATTTGTGATGGCAGCACCCAGTAGGAAACCGGTAACTGAATTATTTTTCATCACAAACATTTTGGCATTTTATCTCCTGGGTGGGGTGATCTTAAAAGCTGCCTCATTGTTCAGAGTCGTTTCTAAGACGACGTGCCAAACACAAAGCAGGCTGTATTCATATTGCCATGGGTGCCAACCTGCCACAGCTCCCACAGAAGGGCTGAGGGTCAGACTGTGGATTAAGTCACAGATAATGAAGCGACTGGCGTGGCGTGTAGGTCTTGGACACTGACTGGGCCTGTTGGCCTAACCTTTAATCTGCGTGTTATTTGAAACGGGAGTAGAAGAGATGGCGTGGGTTCTGTCTACCAAACACGTCAGTTTAAAGCCCTCCAGTGCTCCGAATCTGTTTGCTCAGCTCAAAACTGAACTTGACATGGTGGTCAGGATAATGTGTTGGGGGCAGAGTGGTGGGGGCATGGCCAGCATCTGGCTTCCATCCTTGGAGCTCAGTTTTCATGTCTGTTAAATGGGCATTCCTGATGGGGTATAAGAGGCAGACACAGAGGCATGATAGGCATGCCACACAGTAGGTCCCTGGTGCTTGTTCTTTGTCACCATTGTCCTTTGGATCCTCCTTATACCTGTGGTGAAATGGGGAGAGTCTGCAACAGGAAGCCTGAGTGGGCATCCCTGTCCTCATGCCCAGCCCTTGTGCTGCAGGCCCAGTGAAATGCTCTGGTGAGAGTTGCAGTCAGTAGGAGCTGATCAAACTGGGGAGAAACCCGCCCACCAATATCAGAACAGCCGGAGGCAGCAGCCGGGCCTGCACTTGAAGCAGAAAATCCCCTGCAGCATCAGAGTGGAGTAGGGCAGAGCCTGGGTCTCTTGATGCTGCAAACTTCTCAACCTTTGCTGTGACCACCTCAGTGGTCCACACAGACCTGATGCCTGCACTGGGAGATGGGCAGTGGCTAGCTCAATCTCAGCAAGCCTCTCTGGAGGTGAAACCTGTGGGCCAGGCAGACACAGGTGCGAGGGTGGGTGTGACTTAGGCTGAGCACAGGTTACCACAGGCAGGGGCCCAGGTGCAGTCAGAGGTAACAGGGATGGGCAGGGACATGAGAGGTGGCCACCAGCTCAGGACAGGCCTGGCACTCTTCTGAGGTAGGTTTGTCCTGGGCCAGGGGAGCCAGCCGGGAAGAGTCTGAAAGTTCCTTGTGCCTGCAGCCTCATTCAGTTGTGGGAATGTGGAGGCCACACAGCTGGCCACAGTTTTAATATGTCTGTGACCCTCTGTACCCTTGATTCTGACATTTAGGTCCTGTGGCTGCTGATGGAGACTAGACCTGGAGACTGGGATGGTGCAGTGAGCTGAGCACTTGGACGCACTCTGAGGTATCTGAAAACCCTTCCTGCGAGCATATTCTTCCCAGTTGAAGAGGTCATGTGCTGTGGACTTCCTGTTCTCTAGCTTTTTCTGTCAACCCCACATCAATAACTGTGTGCATATCCTGTTTCTTTCTTTCTTTTTTCTTTCTGTGGCTACCGGGCAGCTTTGGGCCTGGTTTGTGTCCAGACCTGAGGGCAGGCAGGATGCCTTTCACCCGGCTCACTACCCAGCATTCTCTCTGCCCTGAGTGGACTGATTCCTTATCTTGACCATAATGATCCCATTGTCCCAGGGCTTTTACTGTGAGCAGCCACAAATCCTCTTGGCAGGAAAGAAATACATTTTTGGTCTCCAGGGCTTGCTTTTGGCCCAGAGTCTGTAGCTGACCCGGCTTCCCAGGCTGACTTCAGAGGACTACGCTGCACCCTGCTGGAGGCACTCTGGCCCTTTTGCTCCCTGTGCTGCCTTGGTGGGAGGTGCAGGAGGTGGGGAGGGGGTGATGTGCCCTTATTACACTGGGTGGGAAGTAAGAGAAGGCCTAGTGGGAGCCACAGGGCCCTCCCAGACCATCTTTTGGCTGTGGAGAAGGCCCTTACTACTTCCTCTGTTCCTCAGTTCCAAGGACCCTACCTACCATCCATGGAATCTCACCCCACACTCATAGATTGCCCCTAAGATACACCCAGGAATAGGTTGCAGGTGTCCCTAGCTAAGGGGAATGCATGGGCTGACGCTGGAACAGGCACTGTAGTGTTGGCCACAGGGCTCTGAGGGTGCCATCTCCTCTACTCTCTCCTTATATATGGGATATCACAGGTTTATGAAGCTGAGGGTTTAACTGGACAAAAAGCTGCATCCACCCAACCATACTCAAGACAGGCCTGCAGACACTGAGTGTTTTGAACCAACACTGGGCTGAACTATTTGAGCCCAGTCCATAGATTTGATAGAAAAATACAGCCACTGCCAGCACTTCAGGAAGGGCGGCCTTCTTGCGTCAGGTGCCACAGCAACGTGCCTCCCATCCTCCACCCCCACCCTGGGGGGCTTCAGAGATCCGCGCTGCTTCTGTTAAGTATTAGCAATCCCGAGTTCTTTTGGATTCTTTCCTGAGCTGTAAGGGGATATCCGGATTATCTTTTCCCAGTCCACCAGCTGCATCCAGGTTAAGTATACTCACATGTGTCCGTGGGTGTGTAGGCTGCGACAGGCATGGGCAGCTGAGCACACTCTACTCAGGACAGCACCGTGCGTTCAGGACCTGCTCTCCTCTACCTTGCTGGGGTGACTTCAGGTCATCCTGCCTGAACTCTTCTGGAGGCTGTACAGAATCTATGGCAAGGCCCAGAGTCACATCAGATGTCATTTATGGAGCTGGACTGAGGGCTCAGAACATGGGCTCTCCACCTCTGGACTTCCCAGTGTTTGTAGTTTCTGTCCTTCTCTCTAGCCGCCTCAGGGACCTGGGCCATAGTCACCTCTAGGCCTCAGTTTCCTCAACCATAGACAGAGTCTGACAACTTTGGCTTTGTAAAAGAGACCTGGAAATAGAGGAGGCCTTTAATGCCAGGACAATAGAGGCCAGGTCTGTCACAGGAACAGAAAGCTGTTGGTCCACAGTTCATGAGGCCCCTCCTCCATATTCTAGGGGTGCCTGTGGAAATCGAGCTCACACCACCCCAGGGAGATGGAAGCACCCCACCTTGTCCTCAAAAGATGTGAGACACAGAGTAAAGCAGCATGTCCCTGAGGCAGGCTTCTCTGTTTAGCCAGCTGTCTCTCTAAGTATCTGTCCTGAGAGCATAAACAGCTGCCCCACTATGTGGGGCACAAACCGGAGCCTAGAGCATCATTTCTGGGATTAGGAAAGGAAAACGACTAGGGTTTGTTGACAGCCCCAGTGGAGATCCAGCTATATTCGCAGGGCTAATCCCCAGGAGGCCTGGCTCTGGGCTGAAGCTGCCCTTACTGCTCCCCAGGGCCCTTGGAGCTCGCAAGTGATCAGCTCTAGGCCACCCTGGTCTGCATAACAGGACAGCTCTGGCTACCAGGCCAACACATTTCTGCAGAATTCATAGCCTCCCAGGGACTCAAAGCTCCACCCCCTTGTCCCCTCACCCCCACCCAGAGTGAGAAAGTCTTTTCCTCTTCAGCCTGGTACCCAGACTTTCTTTGCAGTCTCCGGTTAGTATCTCCCCCACCACCACCACTCCAGGATTCAGTCTCCTAAAACACAATTGTCCTTTTCTGCAGCTGGCCCATGCCTGGACCCCTTCCTCCTCTGTGGGAATCCATCCCCCCACAACCTAAGGGTCGGTGAGGACGTGTCTAGAAATTCTTATTTTATAACTGAATTTTGAGTCAGTGAACCCAAACCCTGTCTGGGTCTTATGACTAGCTGTTTGATCCCAGACAGGTTTATTCACCTCTCTGTGCTTCATAGAAATGTGCCTGTAACAAAACTCACAGAATCCAAAAATGCTACTCTGTTTAAGGCAAAGGTGTCTTGGGTTGGATTTGGGGTTCTGGTTACAGAAGGATGAGGACTGCCTCCCTATCTCATTGGTTATCTGGGCTCTATTTTAGGTGCTCTGAGATGCAGATTCTGACAGTGGCAATTCTGAGGTCCTGAGTCCAGAAGACCTTTCTATAAGCATATAGGAGAATCCCACCATCTTTCCCCTAGTGGGATCAAGTGTGCCTTTCCTGTGTATCACCCCCAGGTCCTTATTGTGCTTTTGGACCATACTGGCAAAGTTCCCTTTTAATAGAACCAGAGACAGCTGAGGTCTCCCTGATCCACCTTAGCCAACCTACTCTGACCCTCTCACCACTCCAGGCTCATTTTCCCCACCTGGGCCTAAGCCCAACACAAAGTAAGCATGTCACCACATGAAGTGATGGTGGAGCCTGACACTGCCGGGATACTGTGAGGATCTACAGTTGGTGAAGAGCGCTCTCTCTCTCTCTCTCTCTCTCTCTCTCTCTCTCTCTCTCTCTCTTCCTCCCCGTGTGGTGTGTGTGTGTGTGTGTGTGTGTGTACTCTTCCCATAAGACAGCTCTGGCAATTCAGGCTAGAAAGGAGAAAGGGACTGCTCTGGTGTCTGACTCAGGGACAGAGGCTCGGGGAGGACAGGACTGATGGGGGTAGGGACACAAGAGAGACACAAGCTAGGTGGTCACCACAGGTATCCTGGCAAAATCCCTACAAGCCACCCAACTGCAGCGAGCTGGGTCACAGGTGTTGACACAACTCTCCCACCCCAGGTCCTACTAATAACCTTCCTCCCAACCTACCCTGGGGGCTGCCGGGAGTGACCACAGAGGGCTACTAGAGTTCATGGGGCCCTGGCTTGGAGATAAGAAGGCCCTCAAAAGTGTTTTATGCTGGGGACTGAGGGCTGAGAAAAGGTGGAGTGGGCGGCACTGGGGAGAAGTCCTTGGGGGTCTCTGGACCCTCCCCTGCTCTTCAACAGGTTCTCTTTGCTCTGGGCCACAGTGACCTCGGCTTCATTTCAGAAGCAATACCTGGGGACTGTCCAGCTCACTCTGACTACCTAGCAACCAAGCAAAGCCATCTGGCCACAAGTCCACCCCATCTATGGGAGAAGACTTCTTGGGACATGTCCCACCCCACCTTGTCCACTTCAAGAAGCAAGCAGAAGAGCACGCTGGATGCCAGAACTACACAGAGCTCAGAGTGCACATGCCTGGGGCCGCGCAGGGACGGAATGTGGGGAGGACACCCCCAGAATCTAAATTTGGAATCAGCTTGAGGCCCTCCATTCCTTTGCCTCATAGCCACTTGAAGAAAAGAATTTTGAGTATATACTTTGAGTATAGCCAAAGCATTTAACCGTTTTAAGGAGACCTCTCTCTTCCTCATGACAGAAAGGCAGTTAGAACTCAGCTTTCAGAGCACTCTATGCCCTAGTGTGTGTCTGTGTGGAGCACTCAGGGGTAAGATCCGGAGAGCTCTCTCACACCCTGGCTTAAGGACTGACCAATGCACCTGACACTTAGATTACAAAGGTTTATTTAAAAAAAAAAAAAAAAAAAAAAAGGTTTGGTTGTTTTGGCTGTCGTTGTATTTGGCAAACACTCTCAGTAATCAGAGATTGCCTGCGCTACCTCTCCTCCCCCCAGAATGATGCCTTTTTCAGGTCATAGGAAGTCAGCCCTTGCTCACAGGGAAGACTGAGAGTTGGGGGAGGGGTGCTCCTTTCTTGGTGCAGTTGTCTGAGCTCTAAAACCCTAACTTCACAGCCACACTCCGCAGAAGCCTTCTCAGGAACTGGATCCACAACCTAGCCACAGCCCCTCGCTGAGATGGGAAGGCAAAGGGTCTCCCTTTCTCCTCCCCACTCCCCGAGGCCCAGTTGTCTCTCGCTCAGCTCCTGCTGGCCACATCCCATACTGAAGTCACCCTGGGACTCTGGAGAGACCACACTAGTTGCTCCCTCTGTCTACCCGAGTTCGGAGCTGCCCAGGTGGCCAGAGGGTCACTGCCTGAAGCCCCTTCTCCTCCTTCGGAAGAGAATGTGCTTGAAAGAGCGCCTGAAGTCCTGATTGAAGACAGTGTAGATGACCGGGTTGAGCGAACTGTTGCAGTAGCCGATCCAGAAGAAAAACTTAAAGAGCGGTTCTGGCAGCTGGCAGGCCTCGCGGCAGATGCCATACAGGCTGTAGCTGAAGAAGAAGGGGAACCAGCACAGTACGAACACGCCCATGACCACCGCCAACACGAAAGTGAAGCGCTTCTCCCGCGCCTGGGCCACCTTGCGGCGGCACACACTGCTGCGCGCCCGGCGCCGACGCGACAGGAAAAACTCGACGGAGCGCGAGCTGGCCCGCGACAGGCGCCCTCCGGGGCCTGGGGACCGAGACGCCGTCCGAGCACCCTGCTCGGCCGCCAGCCCCGGTCCTGGTCCATCCGCACTGCCCGTGTCCACCTCGGCAACCTCTCGCCGCCGTCCTCCTCTGCGCAGCGCGCCCCGGCGCCTCCGCCTCTCCGCCGCGCTGCTCTCATCCGGCTCCACTTCAGTGCGCGGGGGCGCGCAATGCCCATTCTCCCCCGCCGCCTTGCCCAGCCCATTCTCTGTGGTCGGGGACGCGCCGTCGGGGCCGGCGGGGCCGCGTTTCTCGCTGAGCGTACGCGTGCGCAGCTTGGCCACGCGGTAGATGCGCGCATAGACCAGGCCCATAATGAGGCAGGGCGCGAAGAAGGAGCCTATGCAGGAAGACAAGATGTACCAGGTCTCATCGTTGAGGCCGCACTGCGGGTAGGCGGCGCCGTCGGGCCGGCGGTAGAACGAGACGAGAGGCGGGAAGGAGATGACAGCGGAGATGAGCCACACGGCCACGATGGTGGCCTTGACACGGCGCGGCGTGCGCTTCAGGTTGTATTCTACCGCTTGCGTCACCGACCAGTAGCGGTCCAGACTAATGGCACACAGGTGCACGATGGACGAGGTGCAGAAGAGCACGTCCAGTGCCAGGTACACACCACACCACACTTGCCCGAAGTACCAGTAGGCCATGAGCTCATTGGCCAGCGAAAAGGGCATGACCAATGTGGCCACCAGGATGTCAGCTGAGGCCAGAGACACCAGAAAAAGGTTCTGCGGGGCGCGCAGCGCTCGGCTGGTCAACACAGCGATCACCACGAGCACGTTGCCCACCACGGTGAAAACGATGAGGAAACCCACCACGGCTGCCAGCCCCGCCACAGCCCCTGCGGAGTACTGGCCCGGCGGTGGCCCCCAGTCGGTTCCCGAGGCGTTGGCACCCCCGCCGCTACCCCATTCGCCCGCGTCGCTCCCGTTGGGGCCCTCGGCCGCCGCCGCCGCCAGCGCCGCGGCCAGCGCTGGGGACGCCATGGTCCTCCCGAGAACTACGCGGTCCTGCCAGGAGCCCGGGCGCAGCCTCGGCAGCTCGGGCGCCCCACAGCCAGGGTCGGCGTCCGCATCGCCGCCTGCTCCTCCGGCGCGCCGGCTGGGGGCCACGAAGCCCCGCAGCCGGCCCTCGGCCGTGGTGGCCCGGCGGGCGGGCGGCGCTCTGGAAAGCGTGGCTGCCGGGCTCCCCGCAGCTGCCAAGCGCGTAAGTGCAGAGCTGGAGGTGCCCAGGAGCGCGGCGACGCGGCGGTGGGGGGGGAAGGAGGGTAGGTCCCGGGTCCTCGCGCGTCCCCGCCCTCGGCCTGGCTTCAGTGGGAGCGTCCCGGCCGCCAGCCCATGGTGATGCGGTGTCCAAGCTAGTGCACGCAATCGGCTCCACGGTCCGGGTGCCCAACTGGGCTGCAGGCTGCAGGCGGCGGCCCGGACGCTCTGCTTCCCAAAGGGCTGGCTGGGACTAAGCGAGCCGGGGTGCAGATTGCCGTTCTTCCGGGTCCCTGCAACTTTACTTTGCTGGGCTGGGCGCCGACACCTGCGGTCCTCCTGCTGCTCCGGAGTGCGGGCGCCCCCCGAGGTCCGCGTTTGGCCGTGCGGGCGCCGCCTCGCCCTCCCCGCTCGCCGGTGCAGCGTCTCCGCCGCCGCTGCGGAGCGCTTGGCGCAAGTGCCGCCGCCCGGGCTCGGCTTCCAACTTGAGTCCAGTAGCGCAGCGGGGAGGGCGCAGCGGGGCGGGGCGGGGCGCCCCGCAGGCCCGAGCCGCGGGCCCGGGGGGAGCGGGCCGGGAGCCGGAGCCCGCGGCCGCCTGGGCGAACCTGCCAGCGGCGCCGGGGAGGAGCCCTAGGCGGCGGCGCAGGGCGCGCACTCGGCAAGGGCGCCCCCTCCAGGGCCGACTGCAGCCTGCGGGGCCGGGCTGAGCGCGGACTGGCCTGAGCGGTGAGTTCTAGAAGCCAGCTCTTTCTAAGACCTTAGTCTCCACCTTACTCCGTTACAGGCGACGGAGCGCGCGCGGGCGCGCACACAGGCTCGCAAGGTGCTGACTTGGGGTCCGCGGCCTGATTGGAGAGTGAGCCTGTAGCAGCATGGCAGAGAACGCGACATTGCTAGTGCGCATCATTCCTTTTGGAGCTTAGGGTCCCTGCTCCCCTGCAGAGCCACCTCCTCAGTCGGCCTCAGTTCCCTCCTCTGCGTACCTCTCAGCGCTGCGGGATCGTGAATCATAACCACGGTGTCAGTGGAGGCCCAGATCAAGCTCCCAAGCTCTATACCCATGTTGAAAATTGTTGAAGTTTAATTTTAATGCTGTGTGATCCCCTTTTCACAGCTGGAGGGGACGCTCCAGACCTGCGCTTTTGACAAACTCAAAACTGACCTGCCCCATGCAGGGTGATTTTGTGGGAGTGGGTTTAAGAGAGAGTGAGCAAATGCTGGGGAGACCTCATGTGTCAATTTCACAGAGGTTCTGTCACCCGTGGCCCGAGTTGAGTGCTAGGCACTGGTCTCTGCCTCTAGGTAGCCCTAGGTCTACAGGGAGGACATGGGCAAGAGAATAAACTGGACTTCCCAGACCTAGCATTTCCGTGCTAGGACTGGAGGAGTACCATTCTCTCCATCAAGGCTGGCCAGGACCTCTCTCTTCACAGGTCAGACAGACCGGAAAGGGAGGGGAGCTGCCAACCCACTGGCAGACGGCCTCTGATGCCCAGAAAGCCATCTCGAGGACCTTGGAGCCATGACCTGTGTTGCCTGGACTTGTCCCTGCTCTGGTGGCGGTTTCTCCTGCAGCCCTTGAGGATAGTGCAACCTCTTTGTGAGCACGACAGCCCTAGAGGACCCACAAGACCTACCCTCAGGGCAGGGATGTCCAACTTGGATCAGGCAGATGTCAAACATTTCAGACCATGGGCCTGTCTTGAGTACTGTGCCGGTTCACTTTCTATCTCAGGGGTAGCAAAGTGCCATGTCACCTGAGAATGTGACCTATGAGGAAGAACCACCATGGTTTTTAAAAAAAATCCTTCTTACTCTGAGGCCCTAACAAGGGCCATTGATCAGAACAACTTCAGCTGGTTTGTGTAGAATCTCTCACGTGACTCCATCATCAGTACACAGGAGTGAGAGGAGGTCTGGCTATTCACCCCACACTGAGCTCCGTAGAAGCCCTGGAGCTCCCCACCCCCAGCTTAGAAGCAAAGCTTCTGAGAAGCAGTGACAGCATGTATCACCTTTGGAGTACACGGAGGGGTTATTAGGAAAAGGCTCTGTGGGCCATGCTCCCTAGGGACTGAGGTAGTCCCTAGTGTGTGGATGCTCCCTAGAACAGAGTGCTTTTTAGGAATGTGGGTGCTCCTTCAGATGGGGTTCTTCCTAGGTGAGAATGCTCCCAGAAGTGGCTGCCTTCATTCTGGAGATGTGGGAAGCCTGAGGAAGATGAGGGGAAGGGCAAGTGGGCACTGGTCAGGACACATGTTGGAGAGATGGCTTCTCCCCTTGCAGGCAGCACTGTGGACCTGCCTGGGTCAGAGAGGTGCTGTCATATGAGAAGCAGAGGGGACAACAGGTAGTGTAGCCCAAGCCCTGACTGCACACAGCCTCATGTTTCCAAATGATACCTGCCTTGGCAAGGGGATCTGCCCTGGGAGCCCTGTACAAGGGAAGCCTGCAAGGGCATCTGGAGGGCTCACCAGTGGCTGGCCCTTGGGGATGGTGGCTACATGATGTAGGGATGCTGGCCACACCTCCTGGCATAACTGAGCAGAAGCCACTCTGGGGTTAGTAGCCAGAGAGAGAGTTGAGGAGTCTGCTCATTTGAGGGCAGGTGTTAAGACCCCCTGGGGTGGCAGGAACTTATAAAGAGGCTGGACTAGCCCCTTTGCCCAGAGCTAGCCAATTAACCCCAACAGTCTGCTTCTTGTTGTTCTGTGGCAGGCAAGCAACATGTGCCCCCAAAGACTGTGTGTTCAAGAGTACTTGGTGGCAGGCCACATTGGGTGTGTTTGTACCTACTATGTGAGGGCATGTTGGGGAGGTCCTGGTGCACTTCAGATGGAAAGCCATGTGAAGTGAAGTATCCTGCGTATTCAGAGACATACTGATGAGTGATGCCTAGAAACGTGGGGTTGGTCCAGCCAGGACTGCATGGTACCTGGATGTTGGGTCCTAGGCTCTCAACTCCATGTCAGGCCTCTGCCGCAGGATCTGGCTGCATGTCTCTGGATGAACCCTGGGGGCAGTGCACATGCTGCAAAGCAACCCTGCCATGGGCTGATAGGAGCTGGGCTCCTTGAATTACCCGGGTGCACTCACAGGTATGCATGAATACATATGCACCTCAGGGGCTCATGCACATGGATATGTCTATTCAAGTGTGCACACATATACCCTTTGCCTGAAGACATGAATGTTCATGAAGATGCACTCACATTCACATATGTGTATACATGTGCACCTGTTCATACATACATGTATGCAGATATGTGCATGTACACCCACACGAGTTTGCACATAGTCACACACAATGCAAGCACATATTCACATATAAGCAAACATGTCTGTGCACATATGTTGTTTGTGCAACCATTCACAACTTGATTCTGAAGACAGCAGAGCCATCAGATGTGAATTTAAGCTCCTGATTGTGTCCTTTGCTTCTTGGCAGCTGAGTGCCCCTCCTCTTTTTAGGCCTCAGTTTTCCTGTCTGTGAAATGAACACATTGCACCACTGTCTCTAGTATCTGTGCTGGCTCTGTGATTCTCCCTCTCCCTGAGGGGTTGTCGAGTCTGCCCTGCCCATCTTTGCCTTTGACTGGTGCCTGTAGGTGATGAGGAGAGCCAGGCTCAAGGAGACTCTCCCCATTTCACTTAGCTCCAGCTGGTGGCAGGGTCAGTGGAACAGAACTGGGTTTCTTATCTCAAGTCTAAGAGGATGTCTCTTTCTTTGGAGTGGAGCTGAGGATTTTTCCCTATGTTTATGTGCGATCTCATTTTTAAAGATGAGCCAGGGAAAACCAAGGCTTGCTTCCCTCTCTGCCCCTCCCTGAAGAATTCCAAAGACTGATCTATCTTGTCAAAATGTGGCAAGGATCCGGCAGCCAGGCTGGCTCTTGGCGCCCCAGCCTGCAGACTGAATCCATTGCATATTGATCATCGATCTGGCAACACAGCGTTCCAACAGAGCTGGCGAAGCCCTCTTGAGGGAGAAGTGCTCCAGGGACTGGCTGGGATTGGCATGGGGTGTAATAGAAAACAGAGGGTCAGTATCTCTTGCCAGGTACCCCCTGTGTGCCTTGGCACTGCTCAGCTGGGGGTCAAGCTCTTGTCTGCTGCTGCATCCTTAGCTGCAGACTCAATGCCTCCAGCCTGTACCCCAGAAGCCCATATCAGCGTTGAAAGTCCCAGATGTTCCCACTGCTGCTCCAGTTGACTGAGCCTAGTGTTTGAGGGCCTCAGCCATGAGTCCCCACACTGTTAAGTCCCTCATTGGGTCTGCAAACATGACCTGGCATTGTCTGCATGTAGCCCTGCAGGTACACAGAGGACCAGATCAAAGGCTCTTGTTCCCGTATCCTGCCCCTTCAGCCTTCACCTTTAGAGACTGCTGGCGTGGGGCCTGGACCCTGGGTTTAGAACATGACCTCAGGAAACCTCTTTTTTTTTTTTTTTCCATTGGTTGATTTTCAGGCTGCCCACAAGTTCTGTTAACTCTCAGGCCAAGGCCTTCTCGCTGCAGTAGCTGCAAGTAGGAGGCTGTGGGGTCCAAGCCGGTCAGTGAGGTCTCCTTAATGACAAGTGAAACATGTAGATGAAGGCCCACTGCTGCTCTTCCTGTTTGGTCATGCGTGTGTGAGGATGTGATGCTGAGAGCTGTAGCAGCTGTCCCGTGACCGAGAGGCGATGAGGACAAGGATGGAAGCCACAGAAAAAGAGTATATGCCCCCAATGCTTCTATTTTGGAGCCACCATGAACAGCCCTGGAAGCGCCCTTGGGCCAGGCTTCCTACTGTCAAGGCACAAATTAAATATGCTCTCCCTACTGTGCGCCCAAACCTGCCCATCGTCAAGTCCCTAGGACTGTGACTATGTCACATGACATGTGCCTAAAAGTACTTTGCTTGTCTGTGAGTCAAAGATCTCTCAGCACGGTGTCCTGGAGTTGCCAGTGGGCCCACTGTGAACACAGGTGTCTGCTAGGGAAGGACAGAGCCAGGTAAGTCTGAAAGAGTGGATGAGGGGAACATGCTAGGACTTCCGGAGAAAAATGTGTCAAAGGCATGGACCGTAGCAGTTACTGGAAATGGGAGAGACCAGCAACCGTTTCCAGGAGGAGAACTGTGTGCAGACACAGTTCAGGCCTCTGACATCTAAACCTGTAGGGAAAACCTTTGTTGGGGGGGGGGGTTATATGTGCCCACATGTGTGTACACATACATGTGCATATATGTGCACATGCATGTATAGTTGTATGTGGATACGTGTGTCTACAGGTGTGAATGCATCAATATGCACATGTGCGTGCACCTATCTATATGTGCATTCATGTGTGTATGTGTGTGGTTAGAATCAGTTATGGGGGATACTTTGTGCAGCGGCAACAGGAAATGAAGAGACACAGTAGGTAGGAGAGAGATTCATCCACTGTCCATCGGGACACAGAGATTTGTAACTCCTGTGGTTGTACCTTGACTGCTGGGTCATCTGCCCTCCTGACCCTCAGGTTTCAACCTGTACATTGAGCTATTTCTTTGTATCATCTAGCCTGTTTAAGAGCTTGACTTTGGTAAACTATTTAAAAATTAATAGAAAGAACCAATATTTACAATTCCTGACACTTGGGAAGTCCTTAATAAAGCATAGTCACCATACCACTACCGCTGTCACCGCCACATGGCCAGCACTGCCATCATCACCATCATCACTATTGTCTTGCATCTGGTCCTGGATGATGGGTCTCCTTTGCAGTATTTCTAGGGCTCCTTGGTCTCTACCTGTATGTGGGTGACAGAGAGCTCAACACTCTGAGAACTGTGCCTACTTGGGAGTCTTGGGATAGCCCTGCTGATTTTCAACACTGAGCACAGTTCTTGGGCTTAAAGTTACAGATAGATCAACTTTACACATGGCCACAGGAGTCCAAGAGGTATTGCAGCTGGCTTGGGACTAGAGGGTCTTTCTATAAAGAGAGCCTCAGTTCTGGCCTCCTTAGCTGAATAAGATCTTGGCAGCCCTCCCATATATTCTATATTGTCCCTCACCACAGCCAGGCTGCCAGAGGCTTGGCTCTACAGGCTGCATCCATGAGGTGAGGCCTCTTGATCCCACTTGTCAGGTTTGTCTCCCTGGGGACTGCACAGACACCTGTCAAGCTAGGGGAACCTCTAGTTCTCACTTCCCTTCTTGTTACCCAAGAGTTAGGTTTTGTTCATGTCCCCACTTTGTAAACATAAGGATGGTTAGTTTTAGGATACACCTCAGAATCAGCTGGAAAAAATGTCTTACTAAGGAGTTATCTAGATCTGTTTGGCCCATGGGCACATCTTTGGGGGATCACCTTGATTGTTAATCTATGTAGGAAGGCTCAGCCCACTGTGGGTGGCACCATTCCCTAGGCAGTAGGTCTGGAACACTATAAGAGAGGAGAAAGCTAGCTCAGAGTAAACAATAAAGGATGCACTTATTTTATTCTCTTCCTGCTGCAGGTGTGATGTGACCAGCAGCTTGAGCTCCTGCCTTGACCTTCCCACAATGATGGACTGTAACTTAGTAAGCTAATAAAGTGCTCTTCTTCTATGTTGCTTTTTGCCAGGGTGTTTTATCACGGCAACAGAAATGAAAGCAGGACAAGGTATTTGAAAGCAGATGTCCTGCCTGGTTGCAGAGAAGCACTCAGCTGGTAGGGGCTCAGGCTGCTAGTCCCCAAATAAGCACTAGTAGAAATCTCCATAGTGCCTTCCCATTTCCACAAAAACACTGTGGGACCCTCACTTGATGCCAAGGGCTTCTCTCTTCAGAATGGCTTCACCACTTCTCTTATTGTTGGGAGCTGCTGCTTTCCTGGGCTCCCTTTGGGCTGGATGCCTCATTGCTACATTGCCCTTTACTGGGCTCTGAAACAACGGAATGTAGGAATCTCGCACCAAGGGTGAGGGTTTATTCACAGTCAAGACACTCAAGACCCAGAGAGCAGCGAGCCCAACCTTACCCATGCCTCTTCCCATTTGCTGCCACAAAATACGTGCAGAGTTCTTGAGGGGCTGTGGAGTGGTATAGATTCCCAGTCCCAACGGTGTCACAGGTGACTGAATACAAGGAGGTCACCTATTCTTCCATCTATTTGGCAAATGAGCTGGACACAAGAGTGTTGAGTGTTCTGTGTACCACAGTGTGGGATCTGTAATTCTCAACCCACTCTCATCATGCTGAACTCAGATGCCTTGCATCTCGGCTGCCCCTCTGGGAAACCTGGCCCCGGCAGGCATGTTCATTAGGCTGAAGTGATTTCGTGCCACGGTTTATGAGACTAACTGTGTCTGTGGCAGACAAAAGCTGCAGAGCTCTTGCTCTCTCCTCTGAGCGCAGAGAGGCTCTTGTTTGGTTTGGCTGTGGGTTTTTTAAAGTGGAAAATGCCAGAGTTCTTAACATGTTCAGAAAAACAAGCTGAGAAGACTCATGTTCGCCCCAACCTTGGAAGCTGCCTCTGGCTTATTTACTGGTCACTGCCCCACCTGGCCTGGCCATCCACAGGGGAACACATCGCTGGCCTGTCCATCTCCCAGAGACCACCCAGGGGACTCTGACCATGAATACCAGCTCAGCAAAATTGGCTTTTTTTTTCCTTCCTTCCTTCTTCCCTCCCTCCTTTCTTTCTTTATTTCTTCCTTTCTTTTTTTGAGACAGGGTTTCTCTGTGTAGCCCTGACTGTCTTGGAACTCACTATGTAGATCAGGCTGGCCTCAAACTCATGGAAATCTGTCTACCTCTGCCTCCCAAGTACTGGTATTAAAGACCTGCGCCACCACCACCTGGCAAACTGGCTGCTCTTTTCAGGTTTTCCCTTCCCCAAAAACCTCAGGAAGAAAACACAGCCCATTTGTGTTCCAACTTCTACTGGAGATCTGTTCTGAGCAGGAATGAGACTGGGCTTCTATTTAGAACTAAGCATTAGATGTAGCTGATTTACTTGAACAAGAGCCCCCAAACTTTTCAACAAGATAGAAGCTTCTGTTTCTTCTGTGCACTAAAGTCTGCACAGGGCTGGCACAAAGACCCTGAGTCTGCACAACAGTAGCCTCATGTGGAGGCCTCAGGATCCCACACCAGCTCTGATGATGGCCTTGTGTCCATGTTCCCAAAGTGAGAGAGGAAGCCACAGTCCCCCATCCACAGAGCAGCTTTACCCAGAAGTTGCCTGTTGCCTTGATGCTAGCATATTGGCCAGAACTTGGTCATGAGGCCACACCTACTAGAAGGAAAACTGGAAAATATGTTCTTTTCATGGCAGCTATATTCCAAGGTGAATATTCTGTCACTTTAAGGCAGAGCATGTTAGTGCCCTTGGCACGCGGGGCTATCTGGCCTATAGGGTATTAAATGGCTTCTTGACTAAAACATGGGTGTGTCCCATGAGAAGAAGACAGCTTCCTCTGAACAAATCTCAACACTTCAACTGGGAGGGAGGGAGGGAAGGAGGGAGGGGGAAGAACAGAGGGAGGGAGGGAGGGAGGGAGAGGAAGGGAGAGAAAGAGGGAGAGGGAGAGGGAGAGGGAGAGAGAGAGAGAGAGAGAGAGAGAGAGAGAGAGAGAGAGAGAGATCCTCACATCCTTGAATGTGTTTTGGAAAGTAGGGTCTTTGCCGATGTGATCAAATTAAAGGAGCTTACGTTGGATCAGGGTGACCCTCACTCCATTTGATTAGTGTCCTTACTAGGTAAGAAGGAGGGGCACAGGGGGGAGACCACATAGAAAGGGGGTGAGGAATGACTGACTCCAGCAAAGGAATGCCCAACCACTGAAATCTGGGAGAGGCTGAAGGGGTTCCTAGCACCTATAGGGGAGTGTGACCCTGCCTACACCTTGACTCCAGACTTCCTGCTCCCAGGACTGTGCACGAGTCTCTGTGCTCAAGTGCAGGTGAGTACCACCCAGCCAGTATACCAGGAGTGCCACACTGTGTGACAGTCATGGAGGACCCAGACAGAGCATTCACAGAGCATTCCCCACAAAGCCTGCAGAAGTGTAGAGGTGACAGCAAACACCTGCAGAGCTCCAGAGCTTCTCCTTAGAAAGGGGCTAGAGTTGGGGTGGAGCCTAGAGTGAGTGGGGTCAGTGTTGGGTGCTGGTGGCAGAAGGTGCCCCCAGGTTTGGACCTAGGCTGATCAATGGACGCTTCCCTCGTCTCCACCACTGTTCTCTTGCACCCAAGCCTAGAACCCCAGATCTTATCTGACTGGAGAGTCTGTGACCTTTGCCAATCCTGAAACTCTGTTTAGTCAGCTGACAAATGAATAGGCTGGTTCTAAGGTCTCCTAAGGCCCTCTGGGCTTGGGAAGTGCTAACCAGCAAGTCTTGAGACAAGCCTGAGTTATCAGGTATTGTTATGCAGGAACACAGGCGCACAAAGATACCTTGGGGAGTGAACAAAGGCTTAAACAGATATGTCAGGTGCTGGGATTATACTTAGAGAAACTATTTAAAAACCAAAGCCCCTCTCACCACCACGCCCTGGGAGCAGTGTTTGACTTGAACAAAGAGTTTGTACCGACAGGACATGTTATAGCTCCATTTCTAGGAAGGAATGTAATTACATGCCTCTTTCTAGATATTGTTTCAATTACAGAAGGGAAAAAATGCATACCTCCCACCAGTGCCTCATTCCTGTTACCCAGGAGGCTCTGTGTCAGGCCAGCCCTTGCTCACAAGGAAGTCTATGTAGCCATGGAGTTTGGTCAGACCTGCCTTCCTGGGAAGTGAGCAGTACCAGGGACCCGCCCATTGATGTAGAGTGAACCTCTAGACTTCAGTGTTGGATAGTCCTGGCAGTCTAAAAGTGTGGGTGCAAGGACAGTTGGTGTTCAAAAAGGGACAGCATTTCCAGGGTCCCACCCTGGGGACAGAAGGACCCCACTGTGTTCTTAGGAGACCTAAGTGTCATCCCACTGCAGGAGAGGTCTGGCCACAGATGTGCTGAGTTCAGTGCAGACTTCTCCCAGAGGGCTTTGAACCCTGCCATCCCTTCAGGTGGACATCTGTGAGGTCCTGGTGCCCTGCTGCAGGCCTTGATGCTCATGCTGCCCCAGCCTTCATGGCCTTGCTCTGTGCCCTAATGTCTAACTGTACTGCTCTGCCCTCATCCCCGTGACTCCCACCTCCACACTTCTGAGCACACCACCCTTCCCACCATCATTTCCACAGCCCATTTCCTTTCACTCTCAGACTAGAAATCCCTTCTCTACCTCCTGGTGGGTCTGGCTACCTCCTTGCTTCTCAGGATGCCTGAGAGTTGGCAAGACCCTGCTGTGGGGGACAGGGGCATTCACCTCTGATGCCTCTGTATACATGGAAACGACAAAGCCTGGCTCCTGTTCAGAGTTCAGTTCATCCAACTGGCTGTGGGAATCCAGCTATGGTCTTTGTCCCAACCGCAGCCATTGAAATGGCTGTCCTAGTCACCTGCACCCATACACCACAGCCACAATAGTTTCAGTTGTGGCCTCAATTCAGTAGTAGATGCTGTTAGACTGTGCCAGCCATAAAATTTCTATAAATGACTGGCCTGTGCACAGACAATGGCAATAACACTATGAGTACCTCTGGGTACACACAGGAAGACAGGCCCTCTAGGGGTCTCCAGGGAGATCCCTGTATCTGAGCACCTCACCTCAGTGCAGCCTTCCCATCCACAGCTCCGCCATGACTAACTGCCCCATGCAGTCAGCTGCCCACAGGGTCTACCCAGATGTGTTGAGCTCTAGTCAAGCACAGGTTATATCCAATCCTGAAAGAGCCACAGACATATCAGAAGTCCAGCCATGGCCCGGTATGTCACTGTCAAGTGGCACCCCTAGCCCATGTGGTCACACAACAATTGTCTGTGGGCAGCCCGGCACACCTCTCCCCTTGCCCTTCCTCTGACCATGAGGATCCCACAAGTGAGGCTTGGGAGGTGACAGGCACGGTCATGTCACTGCTTCCTGGCCAAAATGGTTAGGTCCAATGGCGGGGACTGCTGAGAGCCACTTACCCGGAGGCCTCCTGACTTCCTGCTATGATGGCTCCCTGAAGCTGTCCCTGAGTATCACAGCCCCTAGGCACTTGTTGGGGTTGGCAGAGACTGGGCAGAGGCAGAAGGCCATCTAGGCTGAGAGCAGGGACCCATCAAGGAGAAAGGTAACATAAAAGGGTCCCAGCACTTTAAGCCATGCTGGCAGGTTATGCATACAGAGGGCATGTGACTCTGCAGGGCACTATGAATGGAAGGGAGGCAGGGCAGACATGCATAAGACAATGCAGGCAGCAGGTCCGGAAGATGAGTGGCCTTGGGGACTGGTTTCTTACAGCAGCCTCATGGGGGAAAAGCTGCTGACTATTCACTCAGCATCCATCCGAGGATTCAGGTGTCTGCCTCTGATGCTTCCCCTTGGCCCTAGCATTGCTCTAGCTTTGGAGAGCCTGCGCCCTTGTCTCGTTAAGCCATTAGAAGGGGTATCCATGGAAACCACATACTCGGGCACTCCACACAGATGAATATTTATTCAATTAACAAGCCCGGGGTGCCAAGAGGCCTTGGCTCCTGCACGCCTGACATGGGAGTTTTCGGGGGGGGAGAGGTTGTGTTGTTGCGTGTAAGGCCCATTCTAGCCTAGATCTTCATCTCTATGGTCTGGTGAGTATCCAAGCCATCTATGAGATAGGCCCTACTGTTTTTTGGAGTGGCAGAGCTGAGAGCAAGGTGCAGCCAGAGTGGAATATGAATCCAGAGGGTCTACTGTGTGCTGAGGCAGTTCCTTCTGTGTCCTGGACTGCTGTGGTCTCCAGCAGGCTACTTGAGACATCTCCCTAAGACTTTTCAGACCTGATCCAGAACTGGTATACAGTAGGTGTTCAAGCCATGCTATATCTACTTGGGCAGCCCTTTCCAGACACACAGGGCCAGAGCCATATGGGTAACCCTCCTTAGCTGTTATCTGCTTCCAAGAGCTGGGTGTGCTCACATGCACAGATCACATGTGCTCTGGTGTGTGTTGTTACATATGGTGGTACCTTCCAAGGGAGGAACTGGGGTCATAGACCTCACCATTACTAACTGGAACATTCCTGAGAAACCATGAAACAGCCAGGCTAGTGGAGGTCTGAGCTCTGTAGCTGGGTGACTGCCACTCCCCTGGAACTGTTCAGATGCTGTAACAGGAAGATCTACCAACTGGGATACATTTGAGTATGTGTGCTTGCATGTGGATACATGTGCATGCATTTGTGTGCTGGTATATGTACATGCATCTGTGCATGGGAGTGCATGTATATGTGTGCACACATGTGTATGGATATGTGTGTGCATGTGTGCATGTAGGTGTGATGTGTATGTATGTGAAGTAGCTGGGCCTGAAGACCTGAGTAGGTCTACTATGCATGGTCCCATACCAGGTCAGCATGCTTTTCCTGATAGTCAAGAAATGGCCATCTTTCCCTCTGTATCCCATTTCTAGGGATGAAAGTCTCTCCACATAGGACCCCAGCACTGGTCACAGTTTTAGAAGAACATGGTCATTTTGACTCCTTGCATCTTCTAAGGTGTTCCTAAAGGATTTTTAAGAGCAAAGTCTTGGGTAGGAAGCAATCTTTGAGAAGGAACATATATTCTCCATTGTGAAGGCAGACTTGGGGTGCTCTACAATAGGATTTGGGGTCTCATGGGCCCCTGATTTTGCTTCAGTTTCTTCACTAACTGTTAGTGGATGTAATGATACCCGGGACAAGTCCTCTGTTTAGGCAGAAAAATCACAGAGTAGATGTGGTACACAGGCAGGGGATGCGGAGTCGCCGTGTTTCTTCAGGCATGTTGGTTAACAGGCAGAGACCCTGTTAATTGGGAGGCTTCCAATTCATCTCGAGATGACTGGGGTCCTGCAAATGGCTACTTTGAGCTCTCCCCCAGCTTCACTCTCCCCACTGGAAAGGCAGTTGAACCTGTCTTGTCTCCAGACTCAGGCGAGCTCTTCCTCGTTTGTCATAGTGTTATTAGTTGGGACAAGAGGCTCTGTACGGAGGTGGGCACACCTTCCTTTCTGTTCACTGTCAGAATGAAATGGCAGAGCAGCATGGGTCTTCTCCCTCCCCAAGGGGCCAAGAGAGTGCTGAGCTCTGCAGGGTGGTTCAAATCCTTCTCAGAGACCACAGATACTCTCTGGAGACAAATCGGGTCAGGGAGCAGGATTGGATGACTGAGGAAGCAGATGAGGGAGGCCACATGATTCTTGGTCTGTGTTGGTTTCATTTCGGTTGCTGTGATAAAACGGGGGAAAGAATTTATTTTGGTTCACAATCAGAGGCATGTGGTCTGCCATGGCAGGCCCATCACATTGTCAGTCAGAGGCAGAGAGAGAACTGGAGGTATGGAGAGGCTAGCAAACCTCAACATCTGGCCCCAGTGACATGCTTCCTCTATCAAGGCTCTGGCTCTTCCATCACTTCCCCAACAGCACCCTTCCTAGGACCACGTGAACTATGGAGAATGTTTCACATCCAAGCCACAGCACCATCTTTTCGCTTAATCCTGAGCAGGAGCTGGCAGGTGCCCTGTCTTTCCTGCCAGAAGCTGGAGTCCCTGTTGTGCAGCCTCTGCACCCAGCAATGGTGAGTGAGGGGTTCAGTTCAGCGATTCCCCTACTTTCTTATCTGTAACACAAAATAAAAACTCTGATCCCCAGGAGTGAGTTAAGCATTCCCTCTTTGGGTCATCTTGAGGTCTCTGTGTCCTAGCCTCCCCTAGACCAGACCCCAAGACCTTGGTAAAGTTGGAAAAACTGTATTAACTGACTCAGTGCTGAGCTCAACAGCTCTGAGGCATAAAGGTGACAGCTGTTTAGAGAAGTGTCCTTGTCACACACCTGGGTGCGTACCCATAGAGGGCAGTGCTGTGGCTACGAGTGGCCAGGCCTGGAGGAGCTCATGACACTAGGACATGACTGGAGACTTAGGAGTGAACAGGCTTGCTGACTCTCCTCTCTCCTGCCTTGAGTAACGTTGGCTTCCAAGTAGGTAAAATGAACAGAGGAGCCGAAGGGAAGCAACAATCAGGAGAGATGGAAGCCGCCTAAGCCCACCCGTCCTGCTATCCAGAAACCCAAGATGAGCATATCTGGTTGCAGATCCAGTCTTGAAAACAGACCCAGAGACCAGCACCTCATCCCTAAGAGTCAGACCTTTGATTTGAGATAGATATGACCTGTCTTCCATGGAAGCCAGTATCCCAGATCAAACTGCATCTGGTCCCTGAAGGAAAGACCCACACCCAAGAAGCTGTCCTTAGGGTTTCTATTGCTGTGACAAAACACCTTGACCAAAGAAATCAACTTGGGGAGCAAAGCATTTATTTCAGCTTGCAACTCTCAGCCAGGTCCTATCACTGAGGGATGTCAGGGCAGGAACTTGAAGGCAAGAACTGATGCAGAGGCCATGGAGGAGTGCTGCTTATTGGTTTGCTTGCTCAGCCTGTTTTCTTATACAGTCTAGGACCACCAGCCCAGAGATGACCCCACTCACAGTGAGATGGGCTTCCCCCATCAATTATCAATCAAGAAATTGCCCCACAATCTTGCCTATGGGGCAATCTAACAGAGACATTTTTCAGTTGGGGTTTCCTCTCCCAAAATGATTCTGACTGGTGTCAAAGACCTCTGCCTTGAACAGCTCCCTCTCTTCTCCCTGATAATCCCAGGGGCTGGCTCTGAGGACCTGCTGTGGAGCCTGCAGATGCTCTCAGAATGAGTGCAGCCTTCCATCTACACCTATAGAGCCAGACAAGGTGGGAGGCAAATGGGTGACCCCAAGTGAGGGTTCTACATGTCACCCCACACTTAAACAGGAGTTGGCTTGGCACCCCTTACTGCAGAGGTTATGGGCTCAACCTAGGCACCCTGAGCCTGGGCCACCTTCTCTGCTCTCAGCTCTATCTAGTCTTGGCCTCCAAGGGGCCCTGACTCCCTGTCAGGTGCTGCTTGCCTCCAGCCCCGGATAGTGGCCAGCACACTATTGGTCCTCATAGATAGATTGCTCAATAAATACCCTAGAACAGGAGACAGCAAGCTCCGGACCAAGCCAGAGCCTGTCAGTTGCTTTTGTAAATACAGTTTTATCAGAACACAGCCGCACATGTTGGCTGCTTGCTGCACTGTCCCTGGCTGCCCCTCAGAGACGAGCATGAAGCTGAGAGGCTGAGCAGAGACACACTACAGCCAGGCGGACTGATTTGCTGCTATCCCAAGTGTTTGCCAGGGTAAGGGAGGCAGGGGCTTGCTGCTCACCAGTTTTCTAGCTCTTAAATCACAGCTAAGTTTTCTCCATGTTCACAGAGGGGCTTGGACCAAGTCTCTAAGTTTTCTCCTGGATTTAAACCCACAGTAGCTGTGTGTTCAGGACTGAAGTCTACCTTTGTCGTGATGTCCTTTCTCACAGTTGTCAGGCTTTAGCTGAGAATCAGAAAGCAAATGCTGGCAAAGCTGTGAGAGGCCTAGAACCCACTACATACCACTGGTGGGAAAACCAGAGGGGTCGGGCCTGTGGGAAACCCCACAGGGTCTCCCTGAACATTAGTGGTTTCAGACATCTTAACCAGCAGGGAAACACAAACTAAAACTGGCTTGTGATTCCACCCCACCCCAGTCACCGTGGCCTCATCAAAGGAACAGATCATAACGAACTCTGGTGCGACTCTGAGGAAAGAGGAGCTTCCTTCACTGCCATGGGAGTGTGAACTGGTGTGATCACTGTGGGAACTGGGTGGAGATTTCTCATAAAAGGAAAAATGGAGCTGTCTTGGTACCCACCTCTGCCACTCCTTGGGCATCTGCCCGAAGCCCTCTGAGTCCACACATCACGGAGATGCACATGTGTCCACAGCTATTGCTGCTCTAGTCACCATAGCTGGGAGCCCAAAGCAGCCTGATGTCTACGTGCAGAAGATGGAGAACAAATATAGGGTGCGTGTGCACGGTGGCAATTTATGCATCTGTGAAGAAAATGAAACCATGACATTCGCAGGGGAATGGATCCGACAGAAGATGATTATGTTGAATAAGACAAACCTGACTTGGAGAGACAAACAGCACTTACGTTCTCTCTCACAGCAACCCTTGTGTGTGTGTGTGTGTGTGTGTGTGTGTGTGTGTGTGTGTGTGTGTGTGTGTGTGTTCGTAGGTTGGAAAAGTAGGATGTAGAGGGGAGGAAATCTTAAAGGAGAAAGAAAGGATGAAAGAGGAAGAACCAATACATGTGAATCTTAGGTGTCTAAGTGGGTAAAGACACTTGTCTCCAAGCCTGACCACTGGAGTTTGATACCTGTACATGATAGAAGGAGAGAGTGAGCTCTGGCACGTTGTCCTTTGATCTCCACATGTACATGCCAGAAGACTCACACACACACACACACACACACACACACACACACACACACACACACACTGCATGAATGAATGAATGAATGAATGAATGAATGAATGAATGAATGAAGAATATATAAATATTTAATTTAGGGAATGCATATGGCATGAAAGCAGAAGAAGATCTACTTGCCGGCTGAGAGTAACCAGAGAGGGATGGGGGAGGGCAGTGGGTGGTCCAGAGAAGAACAGAGTGCAGTAATGTAAAGGAAGCTCTTTACTCTGTGGCTGTCTTTAAGGAGATCGATAAGCCAGATGTGATGCACATCTTTAATCCCAGCACTTTGGAGGCAGAGGCAAGCATATTGCTGTGAATTTGAGGTCAGCAAATCTGATCTACATGGTAAGTTCTGGGCCAGCCAGGCCTGTGTAGTGAGACTGTCTAAAAATAAATAAATAAATAAATAAATAAATAAATAAATAAATAAATAAATAAGGAAAAGAAGTAGGGTTAGGGTGTGGCTTGGTAATAGAGCAATTACCTACCATGCATAAGGCCCTACGTCCCATTCTCAACACTTCAATAAACCAACCAGCAAACAGAGTTGCTTCACCACCCAGCGGTCTCACCACTGAGCGCATGCCCGGAAGGAGTGGGAACAGACACTTTACACGTGAGTTCTCGGTTGTACTGTTCACAGTGAGTGGTGGGCACAGTACAAGTGCCCATTGAAGAATGGACAGACAAACAACACATGCTCTGGTCACAGAATGCGACAGTGTTTGGTGTTTAGCTTTATGTTACAATGCTGACTCCAAGGAAGGGCTGGGTGAGAGGCTGCTGCAGGCAATAGAGGTTTTCACATGTCCAGAGCTTGGAGTTTCACAGGATGCCATCATGAGAATGGTTTAAAATTACAAAGAGGCAACAATAAATAAACAAACAAACAAACAAATAGCAAGAGCCTTGTGTGTCGAACTGGGACTCACCACCTTGCCTCCTTTGCTCTGGCCTTGTGCTCAGTGTTTACCATCCATGTGCCCGGGACAGTTTTGTGAACTATACAGATTGTTGCCAGCACCGCAGTCTTGTCTCCTGCACCCACAGCGACAGTCTCAGCATCAGTGATATAATCTGCCTGTCACATCTTGGGTTGGCCAGCATCCCGGCATCTCCCTTTCTAACGTGTCTCCCCAGATGTCACCTCCAGGCCAGGCCAGGCCAGGCCAGGTGCTTCACTGTCTGTCTTCCCCTGAGGACATTCCTGCAGTCTGCCTTTTTGTGTTTTGGGTTCAAAATAGCTTCGAAGAGTGCAGCATTCTCTTCCTGAGCCACCTCCCTGGGCATGCTGGGTCTCCAGGGAGGACCCTGAGAGTACCCATCTTTGGCTGCTATGCTGAGCTGTGATTCTTTTCCTGGTGCAGGACCCAGCTGCCCCTCCCGCCATGCTGATTTCATAGGCTGCATTCACCTAACTCTTCTGCTCATGTTATTCTGATGAGCTGGTCAGGGTTGTCTAATTTATCTGTTCTCGTCTCCTGGAAACTTGCAAACGCCCCTGGCAGACACACTTGGACACAGAAGCTTGTTCCCTCTCTCCACTTGCCCTGTAGTTAGTGTCCTTCACGCCACTTTAATCTACTCTGCTGCTGCTGCTGCAAAAGGTAGGATTTCAAGCCAACACTTTCCAGTATCCTGTCAACACCCAGCACACTTGAGAACAGCAGTCTTCCGTCTCGCCATTGCTCCACCCCCTTGCCCATCATCACTTCCACCCATCCCCCATCTGTCCATCACCTGCCACCATCTATTCAAACATTATCTAATCTATCTACCTATCTATCATCTATCAATTTATCTATTATGAGCTATTAATCACTTCTGAATCTATCATCCATCAATGTATAGCTATACCTATCAATTATTTATCTATCATCTATCAATCATCTATCAACTATCTACTGTCTGTCAATCATCTGTCTACCTATGGATCTATCACCCATCCATTCACCTATGCGGTCATCTATCTATCATCTGTCATTTATCTATCCATCCATCCATCATCTAACTGCATCCACCCAGCTTCCACCCATCACCTCTCTTATCTGTCCCCCACATGTACTTGGGGACCGCCATCTCTCCAGCTTAAAACTCAGCTCCACACATCACTATTTTGGTGCCATTTGGTTCAGATTTGACTGAAGTGGCCACCTCAAGCTGCACCCATGTCTCTGTGACCGGTGTCTTTAATTGAATACTTCTTTACTTTCTGGCATAACAAGATGTTCCTGTCTAATTTTGTACATTTCTTGCCCCAGCCCTAAACCCTGCCATTTCTCCCAGGAATCTTGGCTCCTTTTAGGATTCCAATTTTTTTTTTTTTTTTGGTAGGAAATGCTTCAGAAACTAAGGCCTAGGTGCCAGGATCAGACAGGGTTTGTGGGGTTTTTTTGTTTGTTTGTTTGGTTGGTTGGTTGGTTTTTTTGGTGTTTTTTTTGTTTTGTTTTTTTTTTTGGTTTTTCAAGACAGGGTTTCTCTGTGTAGCTCTGGCTGTCCTGGAACTCACTCTGTAGACCAGGCTGGCCCCGAACTCAGAAATCCACCTGCCTCTGCCTCCCAAGTGCTGGGATTAAAGGCATGCACCACCACTGCCCGGCTCAGATAGGGTTTTAAATGGCCTTTAAACAGACAAGAGATTTACCCAGGCAGTATACAGAGAGTCACAAATATCACATGAACCCGTGTGTACATAGAGACAGACAGACAGACAGACACACACACACACACACACACACCCCTGAACATACATGTACTTACTGTCAACTCAAAAACACAGTTCTCACCTCAAAGAGGATAAGAGATAGCCTATTCTAAAGTCAAATATGAGTGACCACAGCCTGGAAACACAGATTTAGGTCATCCCAAATTCCATGCCCCAACTTGGAAGTGGTTTCGTGAAGTTTTTATAGTAACAGAACAAAGAAACTCATAACTCAAGGCACCTTTCAATACATTTAGTGGAAACACTGAAGTGGGCAGATTGAAGCAAAGTGAGACATCTCAGCTAGAGGCCTCAGATGCTATCTGATGGCATTCGTAGCCTTTTGGTTGGTGGAAACTAGGGTTCTGTTTGTACATTCCAAAAGGTTCATTTGCTAGTCACGGGATGTTGGATCAGATGCAGAGGTAGGCAAGGAATGGCTTTTAAGAGAACTGAAGATAGCCCAAGATAAATTATAATTAGACTCTGGCCCTGCAACATTCCAGCGTTTCCACTGCCACTGAAGTTCTAATAAGTTACTCAGCCTTGAAGAAGGGTCAGTGGGAGCTGTGATTCTTTTCAGGAACTCTCATGTACAGTTCACCCAGGCACACACAGAACACACGACACACAGAGAGTACACGGGCACACACAGAGCACAGGGCACACACAGTTCACCCAGGCACACACAGACACACTGAGAGTACACAGGTACATACAGTTCACACAGTTCACAAAGTACAAACAGGCACACGCAGAACACAAGGGCACACACAGTATACCCAGGCACACGCAGAACACAAGGGCACACAGGCACACACAGAACACACAGGCACACAGTTCACACAGGCACTCACAGAACACAAGGGCACACACAGAACACACAGACACACAGAATACACAGGTACATACAGTTCACACAGTGCACAAAGTACAAACAGGCACACACAGTGCACACAGTATATACACACACACAGTTCACATAGACATACATACTTCACACAGGCACACACAGTTCACACAGACACACACAGTACACACAGGCACACACAGTACATACAGGTATACACAGTACATATAGGCATACACAGTTCACACAGGCACACACAGTTCACACAGACACACACAGTATACACAAGCACACACAGTACACACAGGAATACACAGTACACATAGGAATACACAGTTCACACAGACACACATAATACACACAGGCACACACAGTGTGCACACAGTATAAACACAGGCACACAGTACACACAGGCATACACAGTACACATGGACAATATGAGTGTTCAGTTGTAAATCTTGTGTTCACGCCAATTCCACATCCTCCCTGAAGGTTCTCTGATTTTAGAATCACTCTTCTTCCAGCTGTAGGGACACATTTGTACATCTACAAGCCTAGAGACTTCTACCTGCTGCCAGAGAGGCTATAGCAACTGCTGGAATAAGAAAGAAAAAGTTCTGGACTGTGGAGACGAAGCACTTGCTATACAAACACAAGGTTCTGAGTTTGAGCCCTAGAAACCATGAAAAAGCTGAGCAGAGTGTTTTTTTAAATTCTAGCGCCTGTGAGGAGTAGACTGGTGGATTCCTGGACCTCATTGGCCAGTCAGCCTAGCCAATCAGTGAGCTCCAGGTTCAGTGGGGGACACTATCTCAAAATATACAGTAAAAGTGCTGGGGAAATGGCTCAGCGGTCAAAAGCACTTGCTCTTTTGCAGAAAACCTGGCTTCAATTCCCAGAGCCAACATGGCAGTTCAAACCATCTCAACTCCAGTTCAAGGGATCCAGTACCCTCTCTGGCCTCTTCAGGCATCAGGCATGCATATAGTGAACAGAAACACGTGCAGGCAAAGTCCATACACATGGAATAAAATTAACTAAATAAATCCTTAAAAATATAAAGTTAAGAAAAATAGAGAGACCTAACATTGATCTCTGGCTTCCACAGGTATGTGCACACAAGTGCACATACACACACGCATGCTCACACACACATGCACACACACATGCACAGGCACATGATACACACTGCACACATGTGCACGTGCACACACACATAAAAACACACGTGTGCACACATATGCAAACACCACACACAAGGCATGTGCGCACTCACACACACACACACAAGCACAGACACACACACATGCACACACATACAAGTGCACATGCAAATAGCACACATACACACACACACACACACACACACACACACACACACACGAAGTTCTGAGTGTGTCTGTCTCTCCCATTACCCTCCATCCGCATTCCTTCTTCTCTTTCTGTCCCCAGCGCTGGGATCCAGCTCACCTCCTCACTTCCACTGGGGCAGTGTTCTCAAATATATTTGTCCTAGGTTTTCCACTTATTCCCCTCTTTCTCATGCTCATTATTGCAATCGAATTTACCTTGTAGAACATCAATTCCAAAGGTCAAAGTGCAGGGCAGGCACTGGAGAGCCCTGCTGACCAGGCTATGGGGACAAAAGTGTCTTGCTTGTCTCTGCAGATCTCTTCACACGAGCTCACACTCTTTGTATATTTGGTGATTAGCCGATGCCCACAGTAACCCCCACGGGGATATCTCCAGGCCAAAGCTGCGTTTTTAGAACCATTCATCAAAGCAGTGTTGCTTTGTGAAGACTCTGGCTCTTCGGCCACAGGAAGCTGACCCTTATGGCTTGCCCTTACACAAGGATTCCTTACACAGGAATCCGTGACTCTGTTCTGCGTTCCTTAGCTGGGGGTGATGAGATCTCAGACCCCCCCTTGGGATTTTTCCATGTGCTGGGTGGATCTAACTCTTCTTTCACAGGGCCATCTGCCCACCCATCCAACACCACGTTACGTGACACATTGGCATGGCTATGGTGATTTGGGGGCCACCTTACCCCGGCTCACATCTCCGGAGTGTCTGGTTCTTGGCTGCTTGGATGTCACTAGGAGATCATTTTCCATGTTGAGCCTGTGTCGCTCTGCCTGCCAAGCTGCTCGGCCGCCACACAGGACACTTGTCCTTCCTTTCACTCCCCTTCTCCATATTTATTTTTCCATAAGAACCTTTGTCTTAAACCCAGCTCTGTTCAAAAGAAAAGTCACTGGGGTCTCTGCTAGGATGCCTTTAGATCCTCCTCCGTCAGGCAGCTGACACCTGAGCCTACAGCATCCTTGCTCTTGTATTTGGGCTTTGTATGCCTTGGAGTAGTTTATGACCTCTCTGTGAAGCTGAGAACACATCTGGTTCGGTATATCGCCATCATCAGGAGGTGGACGTGGTCGGGTGCTGCTGACTCTCTTTGCCTTTTGATGTCCATGCATTCCACGTCCTCCCTTATCTGGCTGATGCATGGCCACAGGAATCAGCAGTCTAACCTCAGCCCCACTTACTATGCCTGCTGTGCTCTAGCTTCTTTGGGGAAGGTTGTGGCCTCTGGGTCTGAAGATATCCCCGCCCCACTCCCCCAACTCACATCCTGGCTAGCTCCTCACCCTGTCGCTGCAGCTCATTAGCTCATGGGACCCACACCACATCAGGAAAACAACTAATCCCTAATCCTGCTGGCCTGTGCCCTCTGTCGCCTAGCAGGACTCTAAGGTTCCACCTTTTTGGAGAGAGCAGACTAGTTTTCTCCTGAGACCTGCACCCCTTCACTGCTGTGAGGCAGGGCAACCGTGGAACCAGGGAGATCTAGTCTGGAGCAACCCCAGAAATCTTATCAGCAGTAGGAAATGGGATCTCTCCCTGTTCTACCTCAGTCGAACACCCAACCTTTGCTCATACCAGAGGAAGTCACATAGTCACAGCCAGGTTAAACTTGGCCTCTCCTTATAAAGCCATGTCCAGAAAGCACCCAGAATTCTTCCCTATATGAATGAGGCATGCCCAGCACCCAACCCTGACCAATGCTATACACCCACCCCAATAGCACCTACTCACCCACAAAGGTTGGAAAAGCCTTTGCCCTCCCCCAATTAAACAAGCTGCTTCCTGAAGCTTGTCTCCTGTCTTCCTGAAGTCTGTTTCTCTGTTGTTTTCACTCCGAAGGTCTCCATCACCCTGGGCTGTTCTCATCTCCCTTCTTCTCTGGTCTCAGGTGATCACACCCTTACGGGAGGGAAGCAGAGTGGGACAAACACGCTGCATCTTCAATGGGATAGACCCTGCTTTCAGCTCTGAAAGTGACCTGAGACACCACTGCCATCCTTAACAGCCATTCTTGCAGGCAGAAGAGGTTCAGAATGATCCAAGCTCCAGACAGACATGGAGCATCCATCCCGGGTCTCAGAACATTGAGACATTTCCCCTTCGGCAGAAAGGGACACAGCTGGGCTCTTCTTGTCAATAGGAACACAGGTCTCCATCAGAAGAAGTAGAAAGACAGGCCTGGGGACATGGCTGGGCCCAGGAGGTGGCCATGCCTGAAGAAGCCCTGTGTCAACCTCCATATTTTTTGTTCCAAGAGTATTTAAGCCATGTTTTTGCTTGGGCCAGCTTGCTTGTGTTTCTGGCACTATGGCAGAGTCTCCTGCCTTTCAACTCGACCAGGGGGAGAGGGAGTGGGAGGGGGATGTCTGTTATCTAGGAACTGAGCCAAACTCCTTGCAAAGTCACTGCCTTGGTGTCTACATGGCATAGTCCTGAGGGGCCCTATCTCCAGTGTGGCCCTCGGAGGAAGTGATGGAACCCCACATAGCACAGGCGCAGGAGCCCCAGCCCCAATGTTTCAGGGCCAAGCTGTTCCTGCTGCCCACTAGTCTGAGTGTCTGACACAGTTCTGGCTAGAGGAACAGGCTGCACCGTCTGTAACAGCAGGCTGCTGTCCCTCTGGACAAGCCACTATCACTCCTCTCTTCCATCCTTGTCTCAGTCTTTGTGCAAGCCCATCAGCATCCCTGCTTTGCACTTGGTAAAAACAAGGTTCAGAGAGTTTGGTCAAGTGTGTGTGGTCACACAGAGAGGACCTAAGGCCTCCTCACAAGATAGATTGCTAGTAGATAGGGAGGGAGGCCCTTTGTTACCAGCCAGAGAACTGGCCTGCTGGCCCAGCACTGCCTCCACCTGTGAAATGTTAAGAGGGAGAAGGAGAAGGTGGCTCTGGACTGGAGCTAGACTTGAGGGCTTTGCCTGACAAGGAGTGGAGACTAATGTGTGACCATTGCTCCAGTTTGTAAGAGTTTCTGAGGGAAATGTCTCCTTGGCTACCAACTAGCTGGGCCTGGGCAACAAATGCAAACATGGCTTTGCCCTTCACTCTTTTTTTTTTTTTTTTTTTTTTTTTTTTTTTTGGTTTTTCGAGACAGGGTTTCTCTGTGTAGCCCTGGCTGTCCTGGAACTCACTCTGTAGACCAGGCTGGCCTCGAACTCAGAAATCTGCCTGTCTCTGCCTCCCAAGTACTGGGATTTAAGGCGTGTGCCACCACTGCCCGGCTGCCCTTCACTCTTGAATGAGTGCAATCAACGATCACTAATTCAAACTACTCAGCTGGGGACTATTTGTCATGCAGCAGTAGCTAACTGAGTCAGGGTGACTAAGTGAGTGAAAGAAATCAACACAGCAACTGCAGGTCCAGCCAGCCCAAGATCTGCAGGGCAACTGGGGACTGGGGCACCAGGGAGGTGTGGATGTTGCAGCTCAGCCCACGGCACGTGCTGCAAAAGCTCTGCTTCCCATGGAGACCCCAGCTTCTCTCTCAAGGCATTCAACAAACTGGGTGAGGTCTGCTAGGTTTTCTGTCATGTAGCAAAATACCTAAAGTAAACAACTGGAGGATTTATTATGATTCACAGTTTCTCAGGGCTCAGCTTCTCTCAGTCGGAGTCTTTGTTGTGGTGACATAATACACAGTATCACAAGTTTAAAGGAGGAAAGGCTGAGGTCAGAGAGTCTGCTTGATGGCTAAGAAGGCTTGCCTCATAAGCCCGATGACCCAATGCCCAAGCCAGGTCCTGAACATGCCTGCAAAACCAGTACCCAGGAGAGCAGAGACAAGAGGAAGGCTGGGGCTGCCTGCCTGCCCAGCTCCAGGTCTAAGGAGAGTCCCTACTCACAAGAATAAGGTGATAAAGATGATAAAGGGAGGCACTCAGTGTCTCCCTCTGGCCTTGCACACAGGCACAGTGCACTCTCACACCAACACAGGCACATATGCCATACTGTGTATGATGTACACTCACACCCACACCCACAAAGGTGCATACTCCACACACACACACACACACACACACACACACACACACACACACACACGTATATACATGCATACTACATATACTCACCCCCACACAGGCACATAGATGTATTTACACATGCGCACATTCACACACTCATACGCTGGCACGTACCCCATAGACACGTGTACTATCTACACATATACAAACACTGAACCCCTTGTCCTAGTTAGGGTTTCTGTTGCAACAACGAAACACCCATGATGAAAAAGTAAGGTTGGGGGGAAAGGGTTTCTTCGGTTTATGGCTCCACATCACAGTTTGTCAACAAAGGAAGTCAGGACAGGAGCTCAAGGCCACTCAAGCAGCAGGCACCTTTACCCACTGAGCCATCTTGCAGACTTTTAAACTTTTATTCCCAGCTTTGGCCAATAATTCTCACCATCAATTTTACTAAAGCAGTTACCAATGACCACACCACAGCCTGAGCGCTGTGCTGCCAAAATTCATTTGTCCCCTTCAAACTCAGTTTGCCTCAGTGGTTTTTGGACATGAATGAAGTGCAAAGTCTTTGCTACAACCCAACGTGAACGGCTAGTTCCACTCCTAATAGAATCCACTGGCAGCTTCTCTCTTGGGTTCCCACAGAACCACTCACCCAGCTCTGCTTAAACACCCAGAACGACCTTCCTGTGACATTTGTCTTCTGTCACTGTCACAAAACACCTGACAGGAACAACTGAAGAGGAAGCGGCCTTGCTTTGGCTCAGGGTTTCTGAGCTTTTGATCCACAATCCTTGGGTCTGTTGGTCTTGGGTCCATAGCGAGGCAGAGCAGGACCATGTTGAGAAGCTACTCACTTCAGGGACAGGTAGCAAAGAAAGGGATCCCCACATTAGTTGGCTTCCTCTTTTAATTCTGTCTGAGCCCCCAATCTCTGAGAAGGTGTCACAGACAGGCCAGGTCTCCCCCAATTCCCAGACAATGATTCCTGGAAGTATCTTCACACAGAGGAAGCTGAGGCTTTATTCATTCCCTAGGTACTTCCCAGCCCAGGCAAGCTGCCGCTCAAGATCATGCACAGGTGCTGTGGCCCGGAGCCTGAAGGCCCCAGAGAATACATCTGGGACTGCCCTTTCCTCGGGTCCCCTCTTTCTTGCCTCACATGAGAGCCCCTGGATCTGTCTGGGATTATCCAGAGGCCCCAGAAGCCTTCAGCACCCAACAGAGCCCCACTCCACAGCATTGGTTGACATGAAAGCCCAGCTGTGCTTCCAACATAGAGAACTGATCTCTAGGAAGGAAAGTAACAAGGGCCACGGCCACCTTCCCTGGGGACTCTAAGAAGCACTATGTTCCACAGTTCTTCACTCCGCCTCACCTCACAGGCTGGAGAACACATCACCGGAGTGCAGAGCGCACACTGGAATCTAAGGGGCCAGGACTCTAAGTCCAGGCCAGCCTCTGTCAGTCCCACCACCACCACCCATGGTGGGGTCTCTAGTGGGCTCTAAGATATCAAGCCTGTAAGGCCCAAAATGCAAAGGTTTTCTCTTACATCTCCAGTTTCACAGCATCTGGAGCATCTTCAAAGATTCCTCTTGGCTCTGCTGAGCTCTGCTAGCCAGAGCTGATCTCAGAGTCACCCACCTGCCTCTATAGCCACGTGTGACTGAGCAGGCTGGGGACCCAAGCACCTGGCAGTTCTGTCTGTCTTATCTCTACTGTGCTTCGAGTGGCAACCTGCAGCTCCGGTCAGCGGTATCTCCTGGCTGTCTTTCATCCAACAGAGACCCCTCCAGAAGTTCACGGGCTCCGCTGCCAAATTCCTCCCCAAAACAATACTTTTGGAGGTTTTAGAAAAAACAAACATCTTACTTTCAAAATGTTTCCTTTGGCAGAAGCAAGGGCTGCAGAGGAGCTGTGGGGAGCAAATCTGCCCCCTCCTCACAGGGTCCAGGCCCCTCTGGCCTTATGCTCAGGAGCCTTCAGGTTATCTGTTGATACTCGGTCTGCAGCATAGATCCTGGGGTGACAGCTCTTGCCTCAGTCTCCCCCCCAAGGCCTTGGGACAAGCGCTGCCCGATTGGGTAGCAGCAGCTGAGCTCTTGTGGATCTCATCCTGCAGGGAGCTGTCTGAGCAGACACCCAGAGCCCATCCTCCACAGTGCTCACTTGGCCCCCACTTCAGCTGTCCTCCCCAGCACTTTCCCCTCAAGCTCCATTCCAGCACGCTCAGGATGCCAACCTCACCTCTCCAGAGTTCATCCACTACCTCAGCCCTGAGGCCCTGCTGAGGACAAAGGTAGCCCCTCCCACCTGCAGCTTAATAGACAGCCCTCAGGAAGGCAGGGGACCCCTGGCTGAGTAGACATTTTCCCCAGGAGGACATGGGTCCTCTTCCTTAGAACTTGCTGCTTGCCACACACCTGGTAAGTCACTGTGAGCTTGACTCTTTGATGCTTTCCGCTGATGACAAACACTTCATAGGACCCTAGCTGATATTTATTGAGCATTTACTTGAGGTCTGGGTTATGGATTCCATTAATTAAGTACTGAGTTCACCTTCAAACCAAGCCTTTGATGTAGGTTTTATGGTTGACCCAACCTCACAGGCAAGACCCTGCTTCTTGCTTGCAGACACAGAGATGAAGTATCAGTGCTCCTATTGATAAAGGGCATCTAGGGTACTTCATGTCTCTTCCACCCTCCCCTGTGCTGAAGTAGAAAAACGGGCTGTTTCTATTATAATGGAGAGGGTGAGTGGAGAGAACACGACACCAACATGGCCACAAACGGGAAAGAGAGCTGTCCTCCCTTACAGAGAGGCTCCCTCACAGTAAAGCAAGTTGGACTCAGAGATTTAGCCAGTTCTGATACGCTTTGATTAGGATGAAGTTCAGCCTGCAAACTTAGTCAGCCATGGCCACACCCACATAGCAGACAGCACCGGAAGCTTTGTGCCTCTCCTGGCCGAGAGGAATGGCTGTGTGGAAGGCAACCACCTCTCAGTGGAGAGCCCCCCCTCTGTGGTCAAAGGCCATCCCAGCCTCCAAGCTCAAGCCCTCCCCTACTTTCTATGATACTCTGTTGCCATCAGAATGGAAACATTGTTCCTGGGATTCAGAGAGGATGAGAAACAGCCCACCCAGGGCTGAGTTCGGAGAATCATGGGT
This sequence comes from Uromys caudimaculatus, assembly GCA_028551405.1. Classification (NCBI taxonomy): domain Eukaryota; kingdom Metazoa; phylum Chordata; class Mammalia; order Rodentia; family Muridae; genus Uromys; species Uromys caudimaculatus. The sequence continues at coordinate 26,580,973 of CM052712.1, read as the reverse complement.
GAAGTTTCCTTGGAAACAATGGCTGCCGTTCTCTGCCTGGAGACTTGCAGCACAGGCCGGTATGGCACAAACAGGCTCCTCTCGCTGGCCCTGCGGCAGCCCAGGCTGAGATTCTTTGCACTGACTCAGAGCGTACATAAGTCAGAAAAACCACTCATCCAGGCGCTACCTGCAGCAGCATGCACCTGGCAGATGTCAAGTCACTGTGGTCCAGAAGTAACTCTGGGGACAGCTAGCTTGCTCCCTGTCCCCAAGAGGCTTGGCACCTAGTCCAGCAGTGATCCTGGAGTGTATTGCCTTGGGATTTAAATTCAAATCACTAGTGCATCAGTGGATGCTCTCAAGGGGAAAGTTAAAGACTCCAGAGAGACTGCTGCAGCAGGCCCTGGAGCTGGGGCCCTTGGGGCCAGCTGCCTCTCTCACTGACAGTTTTCTAGAGAGAGGTGGATCTGGGTCAAGAGCAGGCAGGGATATGGGGCAGGAGAGGGGCTCAGTACACATGCTTCTTAGCCACGTGGCCTCTGCCTTGTTTGATGGTCCCTTGGACCCTGTGGAGCTGTCACATGGCAGCCCAAGCCACTCAGCAATGTTGCAAAGGACAGGGTCAGGGAGGCAGAGCCACTTGGGAGCCTGACTTCTGGATGGGTTTGCCTCTTTCCCTCCTAGTGAGAGGTGGGAACACTTAGCCAAACGATTTGCTCTGAACCCTAGAAGGGGCCTTGGGGCAGCAGGACAAGACCTGGTGGGCTGTTGACTGTGGCAGTGCAGGTTGGGAAGAAGAGCCACCTGGAAGGAGCCGGGCTGGTATCTCCAATGTAGCCTGGCCTGGTCCCTCTGCTATGGGCTGATTTGTTTATTTGGTTGGTTGTTTTGTTTTTTATGGGTAAAGGAGTCATGGCTCTCTGAGAACTATTCACCTGAGGTAGGGCCTGATGCCCACAAGGACAGTCCTCAAGTCTCTTCAGTACCCCTTTCTGCCCTTTCGGTGGCTTTCATGGGGTATTATTTCCTTCTCTTCTGAGATCAGTTTCACCAACACCAAAGCTTTGGTTAGGTTCAATAGCACTAGAAATGCAGGTGCCAACTACCAAACTATCGTGGGCTTTCTCTGCAACAGAAGAGGGAGACATGTGTTCAAAGGACTGGTTCTTTTGTCTCAGGAGAGATCAGGGCCCATGATTTATCTGTTCGTCCCTACCACAGAAGGTGGCTGGTACATTCAGGTGAGTAACCGTGAGTGCACAAGTGTGCACAGCTAGACAGCTTGCTTCATTTATGTCAAGGCTTCCTAAAATTCTCTCCACTCAGTACTCGGCCCTGGGTACAAAGCTCTACAAAACAGGTGTATAAAACAAACACTTACTGATAGCTCAACAAATGTACTTGAAACTATTATCTTTGGCCTATGTGTAAGTTCCCCACTTTTTAATGATGAAGGCAAATTTGCATATTGATGTAATGAATGCACTTGTCTATTTGCATAAAGAACTCAGTCTTGGCCGGGTGTTGGAAGCTGCAGGACGCAGAACATCTTCAAGCTTCTCTGAGCTGATCTTGATTTTTGTAAGCTCAGTGCTGCCACTGCAGCTTCACATAAGCACACACAACACAGAACAGCAGAAGGTTGGCATCAAAACTCCTGTGACCATATTTTATGAAATACAAGTCAGTAGCTCAGATAAGCGATTTTAAAAACAAGCACTCCAACACAATGCAAACCCACGACACAATCAATACCCACATGCTGAGGAATGACATTTAAAAATATTATAAGTCTTCATTTTCTGATATTAAGCTATTATGCTTCCATATGAGCAGAAAACTTTGTATATATGGTAAAATCACAGCTACCCACAATACCCCAAGCTCTCGCATTTGAACCAAGCTGTTTCCAGCAGCTTTCATTGGTGCTGTGTGGCTGGACCACACTTGAAGTACAAAGCACGTATGTTAAGTCTTCAGAATCAAGATCACAGTGAAGTTATGAGAAGCAGCATGGATGAGCACTGCCAGAGCACCTCAGTCTTTATTTGATTTTGAATTGATTTTTGGTCACTGCATATCCAAAAAACTTTATTGGTGTCAGATTTATTATAACCTTCCCATTCAGTTGCAGGACCCTATGCAAGGCCAGACACAAAGTTGGGCAGAGGCAATACAGGGAGAAGAGGCTGTTACTAAAGGAGGATCTGCCTCCCAGCTCAGTCATCCTGGGCTCCCTGAAAAGTCAGTCCCCAAAATGTCAGAGCTAAGAGGAGTAAATCCCAACCCACAGACTCAGAAGGAGTCTACCGTAGACACCTAGGGTCTGGCCCAGCCCTCAGCAGGGCCTACAGACTGACTCTCCACTGACTGGAGGAGGGCTCAGTGATATGGGCATAGAAGGGTGGAGGAGGCGCCTGGGTGTTGGTTGACTCATCCCTGAGCTTGGCAAAGTGAAAAGCTGGGATGCCCTTCCCAGGTCACCCCATTCCTCCATGGAGAAGACAGTGCCAGTCCACCCACATGGCATCCTGGGGCTCACTGTGCAGAGGCAGGACCAGCTTCCTCAGACTTGCTAGAGGCCTGGCCCCACAGTGAGAATGTTAGACATGGAGCTGAGGAGGACCTCTGTCTCTGAGTGGCTCTGCTACTGGCTGTGATGGAACTTCACAGACCCTAATCACTGGAACAGGGGTGGGGGATGGGCTGTGGACAAAATTATCTCTCATCACAAAAAGTATTTCCACACTGAAAAAGGCAAGGACAACAAAAATCGTTTGCCTCTTCCTCACATCGAGCAACTTCAGGGACATGGCAGTTGGAGGAGCCCCTCAGCCCTGTGACCAGAGGAGTCACAGGAACAGCAGTGTCTTCATCTGAGACTGCCTCTAGGAAGCCACACAGCTCTGCAGAGATTCCAGGTAGAGTTAGATTATGTTGAAAAGTGTACAGAACCCCATCTCAGACTTATGTCTGAGCCTGGGTGCCTCTTGATACCCATAGAAACCAGCATTTTGGGTGGTAAGCCCCAGCATTGGAGAGAGGGTGTGTGACAAGCATATGTTTTCAGCTGTGGAGATCTTCTGTACTGCCTCAGGCAACCAATCCCTGGGTAAGACAAGGCATGAAGAGGAGCCACACTGCAGTTGATAACCTACAGCATGTGGCCCTTGCCACAGGGTGAAGCTGCAGAGAACAGGCGCGTGCCTTCTGCCCCAGTCTGGCCCGCCTGCTCAGTTGGTGGGGAAGGCAGGATCAGCTCTGGAGAAAGGTGGTTGTGCCTGCTCCTCTTGGTCATGAGCTAGCTGAAATGTTCCCAGGAGCTGCTCTGTGTCCCCAGGCTCTCCACAGCACAGTGATTTCTGCCAGCTCTGCCTTGAGCCATGCCTAGGGCTGTTACTGGAAGAGGAGCAACTGGGGCTCTTCATGGCCAAGCATGACTTTCACTCCTTGGAGAAGAAGAAGGTGCTCTGGCAGGTGAGACCTGTTCTCTCCTTGTGTCTTGAGAACAAGGTGCTAAGGAAAGGGACATCTTTGTTCCTCTGTGATCCTTTAGGAGCAGGCTTCGAAAGGGGCTGTATTGGGCCCACTATGATGTATAGAAGGGAACATCTCTGAGGCCCAATTGCTCCCCCAAAATTTCTTGGACAGCATCCTGGGGCTGAGCCAGCCAGTTTAACTCACCCAGATGGAATGTTCTGGGCCTGGGGCTGGGGGCAAAGAGCAGATCATACCGACCTCCCATAAATTCAGGATAATGTCATGGGTTAGGATTGTGGGTCTTTAAATTTGGTTCCATAAGTACAGAACCTGTCTTCTTCTAGGTGGGAAGTTGTTCAACTAATCTGTGCCTCAGTTTCCCCTTGGTAGAGCAAGAATAAAGATGCTGTTTGTCCCTTAGGAAGAAGCTCTGGGTTCTGGTGACAAACCTGACACTTGTTCTTCCTCTCTCCTGACCCCTTCACTTCTGCTGTGTACCAATGTCTTCCTCCTCTTTAAAACACTCGGTGGGGGTGGGATTTCCTTCTGGGATGAAGCAAGAGTTTGGAGAGACAGTGGAGGCTGGACTCAGCCTACCAAAGCATCTCTGTCCCACTTGCAGAGCCAGTCCTGAGGCACACCTCAGTGGGTCACCTCAAAGGACGTCTCCTGCCACCACTACCATGGCCCCACTGGGCATATTAGCCCATCACCAGCTTCCAAGGAGCAGCCCAGAGCCAACAGGGTTTGAAATGTTCTGTCCTTCCCTGTGAGGTACTTGTCAAGCTCTCTCTAGCCTGTGGTCATGGAGAGAGGCTGGTCTGTGCTAGGGTGTGGGGGTTTTTGCAGATGCCTTTGGCTCTCTGTGTCTGTTTCCTTTCCTAAAAAGAATCCATCCCAGGGCAGCATCTCTTCAAGGTCTCTTCCCTTTGACCCTTCTCAGCCTGGCCCAGGGTGATTGTCTTTCTACAACTGCTAACCAGAAGCTAAACTCTGGCGTGCCAGCATGTGTGAAGATGCTGCAATTCTGACACCTTTAAAATAATGTTTCTAATTGGGCTTGTCGCTCACTTTTTTCTACTGTTTTCATAAATTGCACTTAATTGTTTTCAGGTTGATTCTTTAAAAATAAATTGTTACCTAGAATCCCTGGGGTACCTGCCCACACAGCGTCGTGGGGCAAGACGTCCCAGGGGCCTGGAACGTTTATTTCTGATGTGTATGTGTCTTGCCGTGGGTGCTCTGCTCACACCTCTGAGGGGGCTGGTAATTTCTTCTGAAGTCCGGAGCCTTCAGTGAATCAGATGAGTGGTGCCCGGCCTGTGGAGACCATGTGGGTAACAGTGACAATGGGGTGCCAGCAGCAGACAGTGACAGAAGTGGAGCATGGCTCTTGTTCTGTGCATTTCACCTGATGTCTCCTCATTGTTCCTGAAGGGGTGACTATACCCACTTCATCAAGAAGGAAATCAAGAAAACCACTCTTTTCTCCTCCCCCACCGGCCCCTTCCTCAGCACCTCAGCAGAGCCCTACCAGGTGCCTGGCTCCCCTGCAGGCAGTCAAGGAGGCGGTATCCATGGCAACAGGGCCACCCGCCTCCTGGGCAGGGCCATCTTCTTGCAGAAGCCTTCCTGGCACAGGTCCAGGGCACAGTGCACCCTGTCCACTGCTCAGATCCTGGATGTAGCCTCAGGCACCCATGGGAGCCCCCACCCTTGGGGGCCGTGGGAGGAATTTTAAACTCCTCAAGTATTCTTCAAAAGCACCCATGTGGTTAGTTAAGCCTCCTAAGATAATTACAGTGAAGCAATTACTTCTTTAAAGACATTTGGGGGTGTTAAGATCCTGGCTCCTATTTTTCATGATAACAGTGAGTCCTTTTGTGCCTGGAACCTGGTGGGTCTGTTCCCAACAGGTGCTCCTGGGATAGGGGTGCATCATATTCTCCTCATGCAAGCACGAGAGGCTTCCTCCCCCATAACCTCCCCACCCCCACCCCAGCAGACCTCCAGTAAAGCAATGCAAGAGAGTCAGCGGTTTCTGAATCCCAGCAGAGGACAGAACAAAACAGCAAAGTATTTTCATCCAGTGTCAGCGGCAGCTTCCCCAGCCAAGACTGGCTGGCAGGAGCAGCTGTACCTTGGTCCATTTCCTGGCCACTCTCTGGCCATATTGTCTCTGAAGGTGAACAGAAGGCTGAGGTGCTGGTCTCCAAGGGCTTGCCACAAAGCCTTCCTACAACCCGTCCTTCCTCTCTCCGAGTCACCCCCTCCCTCCTTCTCTCTCTCTCTCTCTCTCTCTCTCTCTCTCTCTCTCTCTCTCTCTCTCTCACACACACACACACACACACACACACACACACACACACACGTCTCCTAAGGTGTCTGCCAGAGCACATACTTTAGAGGCAGCAATGGGTCTGAGCAGCCCTGAGCCCCCTGTCAGGAAGCCTGTGAGGGTGTACACTTCACAGTGGGGTATAGTGACTACGGTTGTTTGGAGGACACAATGAAGCTTTATGAAGGAGGTGACAGAGCCTCAGACCACTTCTGAGCAACAATGGCTTTCCTCGCCCCATGGGCACCTCAGTGATGCTGGCCCTGCTGGGTGGGTGAAGGTGGAAATGACAGAATAGGGACTCTGAGCTCAAGCACTCATGCTTCTGCTAGTCAGCCCAGGAGCTCTTGATGCGCCCCCACGCCCCATAAGCCACCTGATTTGCTGGGGTGGCCTACAGCACCTGTGAGATGGGAGATGTGGCGTGGAGCTGAAGTGACCACTCAGCCTAAACCAGACCCACCCTCTACCTGACTAGCCATGCATATCCACTCAGTCCCACAGACATCTTTCCTGCCCAGCCCCCACCCAGCTCCCTACCAATCTTCCATCCATTTTCCACTTGACTGAATTCCTTACGGCTTCTCTGCCCAGATCCCACCTCTAGCCATGTGTCTATCCTCCTTCCTCCACCTGGAAGGTAATCTCCTGCCTCTTTACTGCAGCATTCTCTCTGGTTTGTTTTCTCAGCACCATCTCTGCCCCCTGGTGGGCAGCACCCCACTTCTATCTGATCTGATGGCCTGAGTGCTTTCTTTTCAGAAACCCTTAGCAGATGCTTTGCCTGACTCCCCATAACTTATCCAGCCCCATTCCTGTCCCCACTCGGGTACTGCACTTACTACAGGAGGTGAGACCTAGCCCGATCCCTCTTGCTGATGAATGGCTACCCAGAGACTACAGGGTCCCTTCACTCTAGGCTGGCCTCATAGGAACAGCTACAAGCTCATTTATACTCCCCAAGCATGAGCCCCCTTCTCACTCCTGTCCTATGAGAGCCTTCCACTAAATGTACTTTCTTTCCTTTCCTAGCAAGGCCCACGTCATCGGAGCCTGAGTCTCCAGAGGATGTCACAATTGCCAACTTGGGCTGGACCACTGTGCATCAGTAGAGTCAGCAGGACCATCCCAACACAGGATGGGGACAGGAGTCCCAGCCTTCAGCTTCACCATGTCCATGGCTCCCCAGAGCTAGGGACTCACATCTACAAAGAGGACCAAAGTTAACTCAGAAAGTGGACATGGGAACAGTAGTTCCCACTGCCCAAAATGCTTCTTTCCCTGTCAGTTTCCCACTGATGAAATACTAGTAGAAAAGTCCAAAACTTGTTTACAACATCTACATTACAAAAACCATTTTGAATCTCTTGCAGTGTCCTGCTTCGTCCCTCTAGGATATGACTCATCTCCCTGTGCAGTGTATTCACAGCACATGCTACCTTCCTGGAGCATAGCCTTCCTGGTTCTGATATCCTGTCCTTCAATGCCTGTGTCTAGTATGCCTTTCTTATGGCTCCAAGGTAAGACAAGATGTTGGATGTTTTTCATCAGTATAGTGTTGTAATGGTTCTGTTTTTATCATCAGTGTTACTCTCTTACCCTTTCTAATTTATAAATTAAATCTCACCAAATGTATAGGAACAAGGAGAATATGGCATATATAGGATTTGATGCAATCGGTGGTTACAGGTGCCCATGAGTTGGAACACCATGCCCACTTGGAAGAGGGATGACTATGGTGAACTCAGGGATAAAACTGGCACCCTAATAGCATTTGTTATCCAAAAGTCCCATAGCTGTCAGCACTTAGTGGAAATTTTATGCCTTGGATGTAAAACAGTCCACTCACAAACCCAAACAGAAAAGGAATACATCATTGCAAAAAAAAAAAAAAAAAAAAAAAATTAACTCCTGATTAGTCAGCATATTTCAAAATGAGAAGGTAGTTGTGATGGTAGAACAGAGATGGGAAGAGGAAAAAGGAAGAACAGAGGAGAAAAGCAAAAAGTTTATTATTTGTCTTGTTGTTGTGACCAAGTACCCATTAAGCTGCACCTTAAAGACAAAAAGGCAACTTAAGGCACAAGGGTTTATTTTAGTTCAAAGTTAGATAGATGTTATAGTCTATCTTGGTGGGAAATCAAGGCCTTAGGAGCTTTAAGCAGCCAGTTACATTGTATCCACAGTCAGAAGACTGAATGCTAGTTACTCAGCTGGATTTCTTCACTCAGTGCCTAGGGAATGCTGCCACCCACAATGTGAGAGTATTCTCACCTCAATTAACATAATCAAGAGAATCTTTCACAAACATGACCAGAGGGTCACTTCCCAGATGATTCTAAATTCTGCCAAGGTGACAATGAACACTAACCATCACACACAAGTATTTGCATTTTTGCAAGTTGGAGTCTGAAGTGTGGGTTCTTGACTTTCAAGTCCCTTTCTTATTGTTCTAGTGCAAAGTACATGGCTTCTCATTAACTGTGCTAATCTCTTGAAGTGTCTGAATATTTTATCCATGCCTTCCTTGTCTGCAACTTTAGCTCCCATTCTTTTCCTCACCTAACTGCACTTTTTTTTTTCTTGTCTTACTGCTCAGTCTCCTATGTTCTCTCCCTGTACACCTCTGTAAAAGCACTAACCAGTAACCATGCTACTGCCTGAGTGCTTTTTTTTTTCTCTCTCTCTCTCTTAAGATCTCCTCCACCAAACAAATTAGTCCATTACGTTTGAGTTTGGTCTCACTCAAGTTCTCAGAACACAGAAAGAATTCAGCCAGATTACTTACCAGAATGTACCATGAATAGTCTCAAGTCCAATTCCTGAAAGAGTCCTCATTCTCCCCTGAAAGACTGTTAGCTGGGACTTCACTGCCCATATTTCTAGCAGAATTCTGGACTTCCACACTCTCATCAGACTGGCCCATTAAGCTCTGCTCATAGCATTTTCTTTCTTCTTTACTCCACAGCTCCAAATTCTTATGCATTCATTTCACGAACCAGCTAGAAATGTCTATAAATTATATGATCATGTTCACCACAGCAACGACCCCACTTCTGGTGCTAATGCTCCATATCAGTTACTTTTCTCATTGTCATGATCAAATCCTGTGATTTGAAAGGAAGGGTTATTTTAACTCATAGTTAAAGGGACACAATCCACAATAATGAGAAAGACACCATAACAAAAACACCATTATTTCTGCAGTCAGGAAACAAGGGAAGGTGAATGCTGGTGTTTCTTATTTTCTTATTTTTCCATTTTTATTAGTACAGGACCTAAGCCCATGGGGGTGGTGCCACCCATGTTTAACACTGGTCTTACCTCCTTAGTTAAATCTCTATGTAAATGCTCTTCTAGCCATTCCTAAAGATGGGCCTTGTTGCCCCACTAATTAAGGTCAAAGTCTATCATTGACTGAATAGCCTTCTGGGGCTTGGTGCAATATGGAGGACTCTCTTCATTAGCAGGTCTTCCCCTTCTCTGACCTTGTCTGGGCAGTTTAAAAATCCCCATATGCCTCTATTTGCAGAATGTCACATAGCCTTGGTTAAGATTACAGGTTCAGTTTCCTTTCCCTGCCTCTCCTCACACTCCCCCTCCCCTCAGAAGAACCCATTCAGCTAGCACCTGAGATTCCTGAAATGCTTCCCCATGCTAATGAGGCATTTCAGTACCTTTTGCCATCAGCCGATGACCTTTGCCCATCCTGGATGTTCCCGTCCCCAGTCCCTATAACTATATAAGCCTTGAATCACCCCAGTAAAATTGATCTGTCTCCCCGTAGCTGGTCCTGGTGTGTCTTCATTACTGTATGTACTCACAAGGCTTCTGAACCATGAGTCCATCACCTCTGTCCCCTTTGCACTCATGGACTGATATCAGCTGACCCTCCCCTGGGGCAGGGAGAGTCACAGGCCTCATTAACTTCCATAATACGTCTTAATTCAACTAGTTAAGATTCAAAATTAACCACCACAGAAAGGAAGGAAAGGAGGGGGAGGAAGTAAGGAGAGCTGTTGTGGATTCAGAGACAGCAGCGTACTCTGATCTCAGGTGGCACCGACCTTCTCACATACACTAGACACCCGCGATCTATCTCAACAATTTGTTTCTCTTTCCAAACTACCATTTACTGCCTTGTAAAGGAAGGCTCCAATTTCTCAGATAAATAAGCTGCTGCTTTTAAGTGAGCTGTAGACTGATGGTTGTGTTTACTAAGTCTACGTGTGACTATCCCAGTACTTGCTTTATTTATTCCTGACACAGAAAAACAAACGCTAGCTATCAGATCTTCTTTCCTCGTTCTGCCCTTGAACTTTCCCGAGCCCTCTGTCTGTTCTTATCCCCAGGCATCTAGGACAAGCTTCCACAAGTAGGGCTTGAGATGTTTCTCAGGCCACAAGGGAACTGCTCAAGGGAATGAAAGTCTGTATCAGTGATGGAAAGAATTCCAAAACCGCAACACACACACACACACACACACACACACACACACACACACACACACATCAATGTTTAAAAGAAAAGTATATACATGTGGTAGTGAAAAACTAAAACAATAAAAAACAGAAAGAGGGGTAGTAAAGATATCCCCAACTCCTCCACCACCCAAAAGTACTAGCCACGTACATACTGATAAACCTCCAGCTTTTGCCACCAAGTAGGTCTCAGATGGCATTTCACAGTAATGGACACAGAGCTTCCTTGTCATTTTTTATTATGTGTGTGGTATGAGTTTGTATACATACACATGCACACACACATGCACGTGCACAGGTGTGAACACATGTGGACACCAGAGACTGATTCTGGATGTCTTTTTCAATTGCTTCCCACATTATTTTTGAAGTAGGGTCTTCCTTAAAGTGAAAGACCCTTAAAGTCTACTTGGCCGGCTAGTGACACCCAGGGATCTATCTCTGCTTGCCCAACACTGGGATTACAGATGAATCCAGTTGCACCCAGCTTATCTACCTATCTATCTATCTATCTATCTATCTATCTATCTATCTATCTATCTATCTTTGTATGTGCAGACACACCATGATGTACATGTAGAGGTCAGACAACTTTTGGAAACTGGTTCCCCTTCAACCTTGTCGAGGCAGGATCTCTTGTTTCTGTTAGGCAGCGTTCTCTAGGCTAGCTGGCACGCAGAGCTCTGGATAATTCTCCTGTTTCCACCTCCTATCTTGCAATAGGACTGCTGGTGTTACAGATGTGTGTCCTTATGTCCAGCTTTTTGATGTGACCCACTGAGCCACCCCCTGGCTAACTATGCTTTCTGCACGTATGCTACAGCTCAGAGTCAGGTCTTCATGGCTACACAGTAAGCACTTTACTAACTGATCCAGCCACCACAACCCCACTACCAGGAACCATAGACCAAGAGAGCCTGCCTAGGGGAGGCTGTGAAGGAGGAGAGGGGAATGGCAACAGAGATAGAACTCTCAGAAGGAGTCATGGAGCCGCATGTGCAAGGTATGAAGACAGCCACAGAGTACATGGTTGTGAGGCTCCCACAGGGCACAAGAATGATCCTTTCAGCATGGACCCAGCTTCTCACAGCTCTCTTGCTGGAAGGGATAAGTGCCAAGGAAGGTATGTGCCCTCCCAAGGCTCACTGTAGCCTCACTGCCTAGTCTGAGGTACACAGGGATTTTTGTCCACTCACCGCAGTTACAACACAGAGCCTTGGTTGGGAGTACCCGAGGACTGTGTCCCCATGAAAAGAAGTAGAACTGGGAATCAGAGAAGGGGGGTCTTCCAAGGGTGAGGGAGTGAGCCGCAGAGAGCAGGAATGACAGGGGAATCTCCAAAGCAGTGTCTCCAGGGAGAAGATGGCTGGGACAAGCAGTCCATAGTGACCATCTCTGTGCATGACTCAAAGAAGAGGAAATTCTCAGAGCTCCCAAGGATGAGTGGGACCAGAAGGAGGAGCACAAATATGGAGGCAGCTGACATGACTGAGGCATAGTGGAGACTCAACCGAGAGACTGAACCTACCTCAAAAGCCTCCACCAGCATACTGGTGCTTCGACTAATATTGAGCAACGATTAGTGAGGCTTCCCTCTGTGGGGAGATGGAAGGAGTTGGTGGTGGGGTCTGTGAGAAGCCAGGGTCTGGGATCTTAAACACTGAAATCCAAACATACCTGCTTAGGTACACGAAGGAAGATCTAAACAAATAACCCCAAACCAAAACAAGACTGGAGGAGGTGGCTTCAGTCAGTACTGGTCAAATCGGAAGGACGGGAAACTGGCTGCTGGGAGCTTATGTACTGAGAGTGTTGTTTCAATAAAGCAGAAACTCACAGTGTACAAGGGAGTCTGCAGAGAGGGCGTGGTCGGCACACCTTCCTTTAGTGTCATGGTTTCCACATCTATGCGGACCTAGCATGATCCAGAAGGGCAAGTTCTTCCCCGAGACTCTGTCCAGCCAATTCTCTGCTGGAGGCCTGTGCTCTCCACCCCACTTCAGCCAATCAGTCCCCAGTAAGAGCTGACAACCTGTGACTTGCAAATTATGACCCAGGTGCCTCCTCAGTCCTTGCCAGCCATATGGGAACTACTGAGAGAATCTGGAATCGTGGTGGGTGAGCAGATGGAGCCAAGACCCTGTCTGGGCAGAGGATGGACCTGGCCAGGGCTACAATTAGGAGCCAGCCAAGCTAGGCTGGTGAGCATCTGAGGCCTCCTGGCCAGGAGGAAGGGATCCAGGTCTTGGGGCATTTGTTAATTGACTCCAGCATCCAGACTCTGAAGTTCTCTCGCCCTTCCTGTGATCATTCCAGAATTGGAGATAGGAAAGCTATTATATAAATTGCTTTTCAGAATTTTCCAGAACCACCTCTTGGCCCCTCCCCCATGGAAAGAGAACCTCTGACTCAGGGACCTGTGGAGCCTCTGTTATCACAGGGCAGAGGCTGCCTCCCTGGGGATGCTGAAGGCTGAAATAGCCCTCCCAACCCCCTGGTTAGCATCCACTCTGCCCTCGAGCTGTTCACCCTGCTGTGTGAATGCAAGGTCAATGGGAGAGTGAAGGCTGGTGCAGAAGGGAATGGGAGATGAGAGACTGAACACAAGGGCACAGCACTGTGATGGAGCCTGAGACATCCTATTCTGTTTTGTGAGCTGGAGAACCAGGAAAGTGGTAGAGCGTCAGACTACAGGCAGAAGAGCAGATGTTGCAGCTGACAGGTCTGTGGAGAGAAGATTCCTTCTCTGTCTCTTAGTCCTGTCCAGGTCCTTGGACATTCATTGGGATGACCCCCCTGTCTGACTTACTGAGTCCAAAAATTGAGAGCTGCTTTCCCTAGGAATACCTTCATTGACATGCTAGAGATGATGTTTAACCAGCTGCTGAGTCTGAGCAAAAGTCAACCATTATATTGCTGGCGTGGTCCCTGCATGAACCCCAGGGACTCTAAGGTGCAGCACCTGCTGCTCCTTTGCCTGCACCCTTGCTTCACCTGGAAAACTCACTCCACTTTTGAGATTGCTTTGGCAGGAAGCCATTTGTAACTGCTATAACTTGACCAAATGTTCGGATGCTTCTCATCTCAGGTCTCCTAGTTCAGAGCAGCAACTGGGCAAAGCAGTCAGTAGGACACATGTCTGAAAAATGAACTCAGCTCTGGAGTGTGACCCTCTGGCCTTTTTTTTACCATCACAGCCCAGGCCTGCTGCTTGTAGGTCCTGACTCATCAGAGGTAGATGAGCTTGGCTGAAGGAAGGAGAGTGAGAGGCCCAGTTCTTCCCTGTTGCCTGCCCTGGAAAGACCTACCAGGAAATGGGCGCTTAGGAGGGAGCCTGGAGCAACCTTGCTAGCCACCAGGCCCTCAACCTGCAGACCTAGCTTGTCAGGTTTTTTACACTACATAGTGTGTGTGTGTGTGTGTGTGTGTGTGTGTGTGTGTGTGTGTGTGTGTACTGTGTGTGTATGCATGTTGTATATGTGAATATACATTGTTATGCAGATGAGCATATAAGGTGTACACTGATATGTGTGGGAGCTTGCACTGAATTGGCTTGCAAGTGCTCATTTGTTGCATATGTAAACATACATGGTATGTGAATGCCATGTGTGTGTGTGCGTGTGCGTGTGTGTGTTTGTCAGTGCATAGCATCATGCACCACTGCTATAGACAGTAACCATCAAAGCTGGGCAAGTGAGGCTGGTCCAAGAGGAGAGAGCATCCCCAGGGATGCATGATCTGAGCTGTCTTGGGGAGATCACTTGATCCCAACTGATCATTCACTTAGTTTTTGATCATGGGCCAAGAGCAGAGGCCACAATGGTGACAACTGTAGAGCATTTTGCAGCAGCTTGCTCAGTACTCTGCCCTGGTAGAGGAACAGGGTAAGCTGGGACAAAGCTGGGACTCTGATGTACATGTGATGCCATTCCCCAGAGCTAACTCAACGGTGCAGAATTTGCTTCTAGAGAATATTCCTACCACAGGCTAACGGTAGGGCAGCTGAGTTAGAGATATTGAGCAGAAATTAACCTGCAGGAGCTACTCCTGTCTGCTGGACCCTGGGCCACTCTGCCCCACCATGTTTTTGCCACTGCCAGCCAGTAGGCTGTGACAATATGGCCTGGGGATGATGACAGTATGCAGTGTGGGCCCAGTGTGCAGGATGACTCAAGCCTCTAGGATGGTGGCCTGCATCTGCTGTCCAAGGAGACATGGGTGTCCATGAGTGCAGGACGACGAGGAAGAAGCTTTTCTATCTCAGTCTGGCATAGCTTACCTGACCGGAGCAGTTCACAAGGACAGTGGTGGCACAGTGAGGCCTCTCTGATACTGCCCTAGTCTTTTCTAGCCCTCCCTCTAGCTGCCTTAAGATTACACCCAAATGTCTCATTAGTACTTAATCCTTGTCTTGGGTTCTGCTTTCTGGAGAGTTCATCTTAGGTGAGCATTGAGTAAGGCAACTCTAAAGGAAGAGGTCACACGGAGTTCCACCCAGGAGCTGCAGGACATTCAGCAGGCCTGAGCTGCACAGGACATGGATGGCAGTGGCACTGCACTGGCCATCTATGGTCAAAACCCAGCTCACTGTGGAGATGCCAGGAGTTGTTGGGCGTGTCAAATTCTGAAGTGACACAGAGGCCACCACTGCTCAGGATAGCTGGGTGTCAGGAGGCACTGTCCCAGCAGCACAGCCCATGGGACTGTCCTGGCCCCAGCTGGCTTCTTCTCCACAGCTCCTAGAACAAGAACCACTGTGAGGAGAAGTCACCCAGGACCAAGGACAAGAATCCCAAAGTCAAGACAGATGTCCATGTCACCTCTCACAGACATGCTCCCCACTTCCGGTGAATATCTGTGCAATTCAGATGCTCGGTCATTTGTTTCTGATTTTCTGTGTAGTATGTACTGGCCAGACTGCCCCGGGCCCTCCTTACCTCTTCCTCTTTGTTTCTTGGCTTCCTTTGCTCCAAGTCCGGAAACCATATTTTTATTTCTTTTTAAACAAGGCCAGTGAACTGGAAAGTGTGGAGTTCAAGTTGGGGTCAAAACAACCAACATATCCAGCTGTGGGTGCAAGGTGGGCTCATAGCTCCAACCGAGTTATTCTAACCCCTCAAACAGAACATACCCACCCTCTCACATGGACATGTGTGTATACACATGGCACAAACACACATGTACATGTACACACACTATAAACATTTGTGCATACACACTTGAGGGTGTGTGTATATATACTGCACACATCCACAGACTTGTTTATGTGCATACACACATATGAGTGAGTACACACACAGCACATGCTCACCTACACAGACTTCTGTGTGCACACCCCACACACATTCACATATGTATGCACACACATATTACACATATATGAGTGGAGAGAGAGAGAGAGAGAGAGAGAGAGAGAGAGAGAGAGAGAGAGAGAGAGAGGAGTGCTGAACTGCTCCAGTTGCCTGCTCCCTACCGCATAGAAGGAAGAAGCAGGTAGTGGCCTGGGAGGAAGTGTGGCTGATCCTGGGGTCTACTGTGGCTCTGGGTCTCTTTGACCCAAGGAAGCAGCAGCTGCTGCTATTTGCTAAGAGTCTAGGCGTGCCTGAGTCTGCGTAGATCCCCAATAGGTGCAGCTGAAGAAACTGAGGCACAGTGAGCAAGTAAGGAAAAGCAGGCCCACAATAGTGTGGTAGCTCTCTGTTCATAAGATCGTCTACTTCATGTACCAGCTTGACAGGGCCACAGGATGCCCAGATAACAAGTCAAACATCACTCTGGGGGTGTCAGGATGATATCCTCACTGGAAGATGTGGGCATTTAGCTAGTACGGTTAAAGAGTTACAGTCTGTACCATGAGTGAGCTCACATATCAGAAGGTCCCAAGCCCCAGGAGGATCGGAAGTTTGGGGATGCAGCTGTACTGCATGGTCAGGGTACTCTTCAAAGTACTGCCTATGGGGAAGAGAGGGCAGAAATTCACAGTTAGGGCTAAAACCACTGTTCGGTGACAGATCAGCTCCCCAGCCATTTACTCTTTGTTTAGGCTGGCGTCTGGTTTTGGAGAATCCAGAATTTAAAAACAAACAAACCAACAAACAAACCTGCCTTGACTTGCTGCTTGACATCTCTTGAATTCACTGTTACTGGGTAAATCTTGTTTCTCACACAGAGCATCCAGGAAGGGCTCCCTGTGGGCCAGCCACAACCAAAAGCAGGAGCCACATAAAGCAGACAACAGAGGTGGGCAGAAACTACGTGCAGTAAGTTGGAGATCAGGGATCCAGTCTGTCTTACTTAGGGTTTTACTGCTGTGAACAGACACCATGACCAAGGCAACTCTTATAAGGACAACATTTAACTGGGGCTGGCTTACAGGTTCAGAGGTTCAGTCCATTATCATCAAGTCAGGAACATGGCAGCATCCAGGCAGGCATGGTGCAGGAGGACCTGAGAGTTCTACATCTTCATCTGAAGGCTGCTAGCAGAATACTCACTTCCAGGCAGCTAGGACGAAGGTACACCCACAGTGACACACCTACTCCAACAAGGCCACACCTACTGCAACAGGGCCACACCTCCTAATAGTGCCACTCCCTGGGCCAAGCATATACAAACCATCACACAGTCCCAGCCCATTGTCTTTTGTAGACTATTGCTCTCTGCCTGTCCTGTTTCCTTGTCAGCACAAGAGCTTCTTTGCCTCAGCCAATTATGTCTGAGGATCTGCCCTGTGCTGAGAGAGTCAAGGAGACAAACTCTAGTCCTTATCCTGGGTCATGGAGACCCTCTGGGTTTTGAAGTCTATGTAGAAGTTTGTAGGCTCCTTGAGATGGAGAATGCACACTGCTGGAAGGACACAGTAGAGGGTAGTGTGTTATGGGCAGAGAGTGCTGACCCTAGCCCAGGCTCTTCCAGGAAGGTGGCCTGGGTTGTCCTTTTTGTAGTCGCCAGCCCAGGTAGTGGGTGGGAAGCAAGGGCTCACTCTCAACCACAAGTATAACCATGAAATTCTAGAAACAAAGTGCAGAACCCATAGCATAGCTTCCAGGCCATATTGATGGGGACATGTGCTCAAGCTGTTGGGAACCTTGACCCTAAGGCCCTAAAAACATGGTCACAGCACTTGCTGTCATTGCTCAAAATGGGTTGAGGGCATCTCAGATGATATCTCACAAAGACTGTAAGAGGAAGATGTGTACAGGTATCAGAATTCCCATTTGTCACTCATCCATCAATCTACTTATGCCAATCCATTCATCTGTCTACCCACCTCGTCATCCATCCATCTAGCCGCTCATGTGCACACCCCTTCACCCACCTATCCATCACCTACCTGCCTATCCACCCACCTGCTCATCCACTCATTTACCTGGTTGTCCGTCCATCTATCTACTCATCTGCCTATCCATTCATCCGTCTAGCTATCAATTCAACTATCCATTCACCTATCAATTCAACTATCCATTCATCCAACTATCCATTTAACTATCCATTCATTCATTCATTCATTCACCTACCTCTCCAGCCATCCACCTGTCTATCCACTCAACTACCCATCTACCCATCCGCCCCTTCAGTCATGAAACTATTTATCCACTCATCTATCCATCCATCCACCTACTCTTCTATCTACTCATGTGCCCATCCATTTATCTACCCACTCACTCATCCATCCATTCATCTACTGTTCATCCATCTATCTATCTATCTGTCTATCTAGTCATCTTCCTGTTCACCCTTCCATTTATTTATTCCTTAATTATTTCCCCAACTATGTCCATTAACCCATCCATCCATCCACCTACTGTCAATGAACATTTATCCACCTCTCTGTCAATGAACACACAGGTCCAAGAGCCCTACTATGGTCTAGGCCCTACCACACTCTGAAGAAACACTTTCTGGTCGGCTCCCATGGATCTGGTCACAGACTGAGAGGGAACAAGCCACAGCTTGACAAAAACCAGTGCATGACCAAGAGGAAGAGTAGGTGAGGACAGCCTGGCTGGGAACACAGGTGGGGCTCTCCACTCTTCTTAGTCACTTTGTTCTGTCCTTTTTCTTGACAGAACAAACAGTGCTCAGGCTTTGAAGGACCAGGCTGTGCCTATGTGTGACTGCAGGTGGCCTGTCTGTCTGTGAGAAAGTTGCATTCCATGGCTTGTTGCACACTGCAAACTCTGGGAATGCACTTGGGGCAGACGGAGTCAGCCTGCACTGAAGCACTTCTCCAAATTTCATTTCCTTTATTCTTTTCTCAAGTGACAAATCCCTAAGGCATGGTATCAGGTTTGCCAGGGACACCTTAGAAGAACGTTCACACTGGAGATCTAGAACTCACCCAAGGCTGACCAAGGCCACAGCCCCTCCTGAGGACTAAATGTCTGCTGCCCCTTTCCTAGAATGCACAAGTCCACTCATACAGACTAGGATCCTGGGAAGATCTAGAACCTGCATACCATCCTGAGGTTGCAGCCAAAGACCTGGCTTTGGGCATGCTGGCAAGTGACAGTGCAGGGACAGGCCAAGAGGCTCAGTAAATGACTCTAGGCATGTATCCTCTCTAAGCCAGAGGCAAAGTCAAAGTGGGTATCCAGCATCTGGCCCCAGGGAACCAACAGGCAGGATCTGTTTCAGTCCAGATCACCACTGGCCAGGAAGCCAGAATCCTCCCTTAGACACTTTGGGAGTGAAACTGATGCCTGACCCTCTGGCACCTCCTCCCACTCCCCCATCCGTCACTGAGCAAGCACATTCCAGAGAGAGGAGAGGAGATATGGTGACATGAGCGAGCGGTCCTGCACTGCCCCTTGGAAGACTCTGAGAGCTCAGAGTCAGATTCTCTTTACCAGGTAGAAACTGAGCTAGGATCAGTAGAGTGGCCTTATCTTGGAAGACTGAAGATGAAGGAGATAGCGGCAGGTCCCTGTGTCCAGTGGGTTACTTCCCTTCTGTAGGTTTCTAGGCCTCATGGTATCGGTTCACGACTGGTTTGGGGTCCCTGAGTGCCCAGTGTGAACAGGAGCTTCTAGAAGCTTCTAGAGAGCCAGTGACCACTGGGGCAAAGCCTGTAGGACATGTCAGCTTCTGAGTAGAGGTATGGGCTCTCCCCAGTAGTCACAATGAAGCTCAGAAGCAGCTAACACTGGCTCCTTTACCCTGGACTCACCATTTCCAGAAGATGCTGGATTAGAGGCTGCCCCTGCTTGTCTCTTCCCACACCCAAACCACCCTCTGGGGCCCAGCTGATTGGTTCCTATCTTCATTTCTCCTAGTCAGCCCATCTAGCACTTCCGAGACCAGGGTGGTCTCTGTTTCTTGACACTCTCAAACCTCTACTGCTAGACAAAGATACAAAGAGCATGACAAAGTAGCTCCTTAGCAGATGCTGGAAAACAGTTTGTTTGCTACCTCTGATCACAAGGGGCAGCTGCTATGGAAGGAAGTTCAGACTTTGGTAAAAGAATGAGAAATACTCTGGATCATGGGCATGCCAAGAAATTTAAATAGGAGAGTGCAGAGTCTGAAACAAATGCTATGTGTGACATTCCATAGGGTAAAGGCACCCAGGGCAAGGAGGGGTAGTGAGAAAGAGTGATATCAAGTAAGATGACAAGCCACTCATGGCCTGCACTGATGCCATATGGTGCAAGCAGAAGAAAGGCAGAATGGTCACACTCTGCACATGGGGATCCCAAGAAAAAATACACTCACAGGACAGAGACTGTACTTCCTGGTTGAGGGCATATGGGTAGGGCATCATTAGTCCAGGGTGACCTCCTGCACTCAGCCAGTCCCTATTATCTGAGCATGGATATCACACCCTCAGCTGAAGGGCTGTCTGCTGCAAGTGAGATGGCTAACAAGAGAAAAATGGTGCCTCGAGGTTGCCAAAGTGGCTCCAAGCACACTGCAAACCGTAGCCTTAAAGGCTTTGGGCATCCTCAGGGGAGCAGCCTTCCCCTCTGAGCTCACCATAGAGGGCACCGTAGAACCTTCCTGCAGGGCGGACTCCTCCCTTCCCAAGGCTGCTGTGACTAGTTGTTTAAGCCAGGCAGCCTGAGACAGCATCCTTTCTCCCACAGCTCTGGAACCAGAGCTCAGAGTAGGACACACTCCCTCCCCAGGCTCAGGAGACAGGTTCTTCCCTGGCTTCTCCCTCTCCTGGGACTCCAACTGTCCCAAGCCTATGGCCATAGCACTCCAAGACTGCCTCAGTCCCTACAAACTCCTGTATGTCTTTGTGCTTCTGTGTTTCAGATTCAGGGCTGCTTGGGCAGCCCAGGAACACTATGTCCAGAGACTCAGCCTCATCAGATCTACAGGGACATCTCTCTAAGTTCACACACAGCAGCATTCTGGGATCGGAACAGGAGCAATCTTTGGCCTATGGCAGGCAATGAAGGCAGCCAACAGTGTGAGCATAACATAGCGCTTGGCCTTGGGACTGTGTGCCAGCCTCACCGGACCACAGCTACCTCATTTCTCCAGTCAAAAGAACTGGGGAGTCCATCTCATTTTAAGGTGTAAGTTCCTTCAGAACTGTAGTGTGACCCACGGGATCAGGTCACACCTCCTGTAGAAAACCAATTGTGGAGATAACAGTGTCTCCTTTGCACCCTGAAGCAGCCTTCTGTTTGAGGGCTTTCCCATCTGCCTCTGCTAGCCCCAACCTGTCCCTGCCAGTCTATACCTGTCCCCTTGCCAGGTTGGGTTTTCATAAGTCATCTATTGGGGTATCCTAATTGCATTAGCTCAGATTTAGGACTCTCACAGACAAAACTGGAGGTACCCAAGCCAGTTTGTATCTGGTATGTTCTGAGTGAGCCAGGCATTTGTCTTCCAAGGGCAGTGGTGGTGATTGAAGAGGAAGGGACCACCCAGAGAGCCTCCTCTCAATACTGGCTGCAGGACTATTCATTAGCTCCCTGCTCCTAGAGACTATGCACACCCTATTGGGCAGACAACATTGTCTCCCCTCATTCAGAGTTGAGGAGAGAAGACTTGGAAAGGTTAAGCCACATGCCCAAGGTTATACAGTTTAGAAGCAGCAGGTCAGAGGTTGTAATCCTGTCTGTCTGAAAGTAAGGCGTGTTCTGTCTCCAGCATTTGGGGGAAGACAGGGCCGCAGACAGCCCTGAAGCATCTTGGGAATTAGCAGAAAGTTCTGAAACTAGGTTAGGAAATAATAATTAGATACCTCCTGGGGTGGGGGACTATGCTGAATAAAAATTCAGGTCAGAACGCCTGGGATGCCTGTCTCTTCCCCTAAGATAAACATA
Organism: Uromys caudimaculatus; assembly: GCA_028551405.1. NCBI lineage: Eukaryota > Metazoa > Chordata > Mammalia > Rodentia > Muridae > Uromys > Uromys caudimaculatus. Next base: position 26,559,410 of record CM052712.1, on the reverse strand, counting down.
ACCCGGGAGTTATACTAGATTCCTGTCAACAGAACGGCCTGCTGTCCTGGGAGTCCAGGCTGTGGAGTCCTAACCAGCAAAATCTGTTTCTCTCCCCTCCCTGGGTCCCCTTCTATGCTGCAGACCCGGTGTGATGATGCAACAGACTGTTTCTGCCATTCTTCCAGGCCTCGAAAGCTCCCAGCCCACCATCCCAGCCAGCTAACAGTCCACTGGAGACTCTTCTAGAAAATGGACCCCTTATCTCTTTTTTCCCTAAAGTATGTCCCAACAAGGAGAGGCCATGTGCTCCCCCTCACGCCCCTCTTAGTGCTACTCCCTGATCACACTGCAATGACTAAGCCACACAATAGAAGTGGCCATGACCACACAGGGTCATTATCAGGGCCTTCCTACAAAACACACGGTCAGAGAGAAGCCCCAGAACTTGGTGGCCACAGCTTCTGCATATCAGGACACTCCTGTGGAGTCCTCCAGACTCATCCCATTGCAGACCTAGAAGCACATAGCTGTGAGCACCTTGGCACAGCTGACAGCCGTACTAGAGCCCTGACCAGCATCCACATCTCTGGGGACCTTGCTCACATGCTGTCAGCTGGTCCTGTGACATCTGTACTCACAGCATGACAAGCATCACAGAGGTCACCTATGTAAGGACTGGTCACCTGCAAACACTGGAGTGCCCGGGGCATAGGCAGGTCTTGGACAAGAGGGTGTGGCTGCTCAGCAGTTCCCGCATGGGTGAATAGGATGTAAGCTACCCTGTGGGAGGGTGGGTGAGCAGGGAGGTGGGTGAGCAGGGAGGTGGGTAAGCAGATGGCTACATGGATGGTTTGTGTGCGGGTTTTTCTGTGTTTTTTAAAAATCTATTTATTTTGCAATTCTAATGATCAAATACAGGACCTCATGCATGACAGGCAACCATTGCAGCACGGATCTATACCCCCAGCCCAGTTGTAGCATTTTTTAAACCTTGATTTCTTGTGAATTTCATATCATGCACCCTATCGCCCATCCCTTCGTGTCCATCTTCTGCCCTTTGCAGCCTCCTCCCAAAAGAAAAGAAAATAAGATAATAATAATAATAATAATAATAATAATAATAATAATAATAATAATAAAAATCTCATTGTGGCAGTTGTAGTGTGTCACAGTATGTCACACAGTGTACCCTTTTGTCCACACATCTTTACTTGCAAATGTTCATTGCAGTGAGTCACTGCTCTGGTTGGAGGCCTCTGGCTTCTGCTGTCCTATCAGTACTGGGCCCTCCCTGGGACTCCTGTTGTTACTGCCCTGTGTCACGGAGATCCAGCCGCTTTACTGGCTCCAGCAGATCATCAAAGGGATAGGTGTTGGCGTGGGCCAACCCAAAGCCCTGGTCTGGGCCTTGGAGGTAGCTAGGTTGGTCAGCCTGCCAGCTCTCCTGCACCCACACCACCAGGGCCAGCTCTCCAGCACTGCTCTGGCTAAATCACTCAATGCTGCAGCCTGCAAGGGGCGGGGTCAGCTCTCCTGCTCTCATGCCCTTAAGGCTAGCTCACCTGCATCCTCATCACCAGGGCTAGCTCTTCTGTGCTGCCTGGATAAGGTGCAACCCTTAGATATCAATATGGTTCCAGGCAGCAGCCCAGATCAGGGATGTCCATAGGATCTTAGGTGGTCCATGGACATCAACACAGACCCCTGTTGCTGCATGACTACAGATCCAGACATGGCCCTCAGCAGCAGCATGGGCCGGGGCTTCACCATGGCCTCAGCTGGCAGGGCAGGCTCCTCACATCAGGCTGTTCTTCTCCACCCCCATGTTTCCACTTCTGTCTTTCTTCATAGTGCTCAAACTGATCAGTTTCTTTTTCTCTTCCATCTCTCCAACACGTGTGTGTGTGTGTGTGTGTGTGTGTGTGTGTGTGTGTGTGTGTGTGTGTGTGTGACCATGTGCATGGGCCATAGCACTAGGGTGGAAGTCAAAGGACAACTTTTGAAAGTTGGTTCTCTCCTCCCACCACGTGGGTCTTGGGGATTGAACTGGGATTGTCAGGTTTGGTGGCAAGCACCTCTACCTGCTGAGCCATATTGCTGGCCCCGATTCCCCCTTTTTTGAAATAACATTTTTATCCTATTTTTGAGCATTAATTTTTAAGGTGTGTCTTTCTTTATTGTGGTGCATTGACTTTCCCTGGAAAGACATGAACCTATTTACCACAGGTAAGACACTACTGACAGAGTAATGAAATGATTCCACCCAGACCTTGTTTGGTAAAGCAATGCATTTGCTGGAGTTATTTGGGATATCATGGGTGACCCAAAGGTAACTGCATCACTGAAAAGCCCACCCCAAGGAAAAATGTAAATGTTTCAGGCAAACACTTAAAAATCTAAATCTAAAAGGATTTAAGAACCATGTTACAAAGCTGAGTGTGGCAGTTTACACCTTTAATCCCAGCACTTGGGAGGAAAAGGCAGGAAGATCTCTGAGTTGGAGGCCAGCCTGCTCTACATAGTGAGTTCTAGGACAGCCAGGGCTACACAGGGAAACTCTGTCTTGAAAACCAAGGCAAAAATAAAACAAACAAAACCAAAAAGAACTCTCTCTCTCTCTCTCTCTCTCTCTCTCTCTCTCTCTCTCTCTCTCTCTCTCTCTCTCTCTCTCTCACACACACACACACACACACACACAAAATGAGAGCAGAGATGGTGTTGGTTGCTTGAGGCTCAGTCACTTGGGGTTCACCATCATCTATGCAGTTGAAGGTATGTAGTTGGCTTTCCTGAAATCCCCTGCAGTTGGATGAGTCTTCAGAAAAGACCCAAAAATCTCAAAATCTTCTTGTTCTTCTCCTTCTCCTTCCCCTCCTCCTCCTCCTCCTCCTCCTCCTCCTCCTCCTCCTCCTCCTCCTCCTCCTCCTCTTCCTCCTCTTCCTCCTCTTCCTCCTCCTTCTTCTTCTTCTTCTTTCCCTGAGTAGGGCTCTCTACATAGCCCTAGCTGTTCTAGAACTCACTCTGCAGACCAACCTGGTCTTGAACTCACAGAGACCCACCTGCCTCAGCCTCCTAGTGCTGAGATTAAAGGTGTGCACCAGCATGCCCAGCTCTTGGGGAGGCTGGAAGTGCCTGGCAAAGTCCTTTCCATAGAGGCTGAAGGAACAGTTTAATGTTGTTTTAACGGACAAATGGCCTTGCTTTATTCCTGATATTGACTCCATCTCCCAGAAGCTCACTATGCAAGACCCTGTAACCAAGTCTGCATTTTTCATTATCATCTAAAAAGCCTCGATAATAATATGGAATATCTCCTAAGCAGAGATGGCTCACACAGCCCTTTGGCTTTTTTAAAGGACGCCCAGTGATTAATTTATTAAATCATTGATGTCTTCCCAAAGGGTGGATCATACATTTAGAAGAACTGGCTTCAGTTAAGAAAGCTGAAAGCTTTAATCAATTTTGACAATTTGTAAGTACCATTTGTTATTTAGTCCCCAAACAGAGGATTGGGAATCACAGGTACAGTGACAATTTGTGCAGTGGGCCCAATTTTATAAGCAGATTTAAATATTTGTCCAGTAAAGTGAATTTCATAATCATATAACGTAGCTGGAATATTTCAAGTAAGAGTAATTCTTTCTAACAGAATTCCTCTAACGTATTGTAAGGGCTTATGAGAAGAGGAACCTCAGCCCAGTGGGAAACATTCAGACTCAGCACCAAGACCCAACACGGTATCTACATGCCAGATGAATTTGAATAAGACACCATCATGAGGTTTCAGATGCTCTTTTTGGTAAAGACAAACATAAAATCCTTGTCCTATATGCTAGAATTTTTGTAAATTTAAACCTTATGCTACCAAGCAAAATGTTAAGTTTTAGTTTTATTTCAGTATATTTAATTTTGAACTCAGAAAATGCTTTAGATAAGCTTAGATTTTGAAATATTTTGACAAAATACTTTGACATTAGACAAAATTATTTTAGTATGAAAAAGATACCTTCTAGTTTTACATCCTTATCAATAAGATTAAATATTTATTTCTGTATATATTATGTAACTATGCATGTCAATTTTCATTTTTAATTCCAAGTAATCTGATTTAAGAGAGGACTCAGGAAGAAAGTGATTTTAAGTCTTTTCTCTACACATTGGTAATTTGTGAAAAAATAATCATTGCAGTCCCAAATACATAATAAAAACCATCAGAGACAAGGTATCATCTGAGGTGTAGATAAACAAGTTAGGACTGCCCGAGTTTGTGGCTAAGCTTAAGGGCATCTTCATCTTCAGGCAGCTAGAGCTTGACTTTAAGATCACTGGGGTTTTTTCAACCTCACATTCTACAATTTGCTCTTACGTGCCTGAATTTCCACCCGTTCAGTCTCAAATAAGGACCCAAGAAAACCGGCTTCTTCAGAAGAGCCAGCATCAGGAGAGGAAGCCAGACAGACAATAATCCTGTACATTACAGCCCTAAGTTCAAAACCATCCCAAAAATGTTGACACACATTTTAAATTAGGCATGCTGAGAATAGTAATTTTAGTATACAATAAGTTCAAAAATGTAAAATGAAGAAGCACAGATCTGGCACTTAATTACTTTGAAGAATTCAAGGAGTGCATTGAGAGATGACCCATGCTGGCTTAGACAGAAAATGAGAGGTTAAAAACAGTCCCATTAATTTAGAGTACACTCTTCATAGAAACAATGTAGGAAATTGCACATCTTAGGTAAAAACTCCTCAAAGAACAACAAAAGTCCAGGATGTGAAAATTGCTACATAGACAGAGGATAACATCTTTCCTTATTTTAATTCTTTATTTTTATGTGTATGAGTGTTTTACCTGCACGTATGCTGGTACACCATATTTGTGCAGTGCCCACAGAGACCGGAAGAGAAAGTCAGATACTCCCAGAACTGGAGTTACAGATGTTGTGAGCCCCATGTGGATGCTGGGAACTGAACTTGGGTCCTGAGGAAGACCAGCCAGTGCTTTCAGCACGGAGCCATCTTTCCAGACCCTTTCTCAATTTTAAAAACCTGAGCAGCAGCAAGGAAGATTCCCTTGAAAAACAGAGGTTTCTAACAAAAGTCAGAAGATTCTGGATTTTTGGACCAGTAGGGTGGTCTGAAATCCCTTACCAAATCCCTTACCACATCCTGATGTGATGTGGGAAACTCCATAATCAAAAATTTCAGCTCAGTCTTTAAAAAGCATAGACGGCATAAGAACCATCTTTCCCTCTATGCTTTATGTGAGGAGGCCATGCCATCTTTTCCTGTGATACAGGATCTGTTCCCATGGAGATTATTGAGAAAGAATTGGAGGGCAAGGAGGAGAGGCGCAATCAGAGGACAGGTGAGGGTCAGGGTCTGAGCAAACTTGGGGTCCCCAGGGCTCATCCTGAATTCTCATACAACCTCTTAAACTTCCAAGTCTTTAACACCCCTTTTAATTTTTAAATATAGTCCCCTAACTCTCTTAATTTCCGCCCCTGCACCTTTGTTTCTCTTCTTGGTGTCCTTTTGGGTCAGACTCCTGTGCCCTTTTGGGAGGGGCTCCCTCTGCTCTCACCTCAAGGTTGGCTCCTGCTGAGGCTTTAATTTACACGTATGGGAACTTGGGGAACTTGGAGAACTTGGGGAACTTGGGGAACTTGGGGACACCGAAGATGCTGATTAATCAACCCTTATGTGTGTTTTCTCAGCGGAGCTAAGAAGACTCCTCAGACCCAGGAATAGGGTGTGTTGTCTTCCCTATGAGGCTGCTGGCTGTCCTGGAAGCTAGTCCATAGACACGTGCTCTGCTGGACGGAGGGAGCTTTGGCAGAACTGTGAAGACTGTCTGCGAACTTCACAGTAAGGCAAGACTTCATTCCAAAGACTCAGTGTGGGGCTGTAAGACAGCTCAGTGGATAAAGTCACTTGCCACCAAGCCTGAGGCTCGAATTTGATTCCTAGTATACACATGGTAGGGGAGAACTGTCTCCAGCAAGTTGCTCTCTGACCTACACTTACACACACACACACACACACACACACACACAGAGAGAGAGAGAGAGAGAGAGAGAGAGAGAGAGAGAGAGAGAGAGATTTTTGTTGTTGTTTTTTAAACTAAAAAGACTAGTGTGTCCTCCTCTGAAGGAGGGGAATCTCCTTTTGCCTTGGCCTCCTGTGACCAGTGCCCACCATTGTTCCTCAGGACAGCATGGTTGTGACCTACTTTCTCTTCACATTAGGCCAGAATCTGCCTCCAGGTATTTCCTGTCCACTGCCCAAGCCTTTCCCTAACACAGGCTGGTTTGATTTAAGCTTCCTGCAGGGTCAGCAGATTTGCAAACCGCAGGTTTCTTCCATTTCTTTGAAGAGGAAAAAAATAGAAAGGAAAATCATTTTCCAAAGTATTATCTTCCCTCCTAATCAATCAAGGCCGCCAGGCCTGGCTGAGACCCAGAACCTGCTGGACAGCAGATCCGGTGATTATATCCCAGCAGGGTGTGGGGAGGTTTAGATGCCCTGCCCCAAGTCCCTACTGGCTCTGCCTGCTAGCCCAGGAGGAGATCTGGCCCAGCTGGATGGAAAGGAGTTAGCACCTATTCACTGCCCTACACTGCTCCCTGATGTAGACAGGAGGGGCATCCGGGGTGCCCTGTCAGGGGGATGGAGCTCCCACCAGCTGAGATCCCAACTCTTCCCTTAGACTCAAGGATTTAGACCCACTGAGAGGTCACCCTGTATGGCCATGGTGACCTCCATGAGCCTGAGCTTCTCCTGAGCTGCACTGAGAGACTGGGAGTCAGCCCCCAAACAGGCTTCCAGCCCCCTTGGGGTCACCTGGGCAGGACCCTGGAGGTGTCTGTGGGGGGTAGGGGAGGGATGACACAGCACAGGCAAAGGCGTTCCTTCTAGCCACCCTGGAAGGAACAAAGAGGACAACAATGACAAGGGATGACTTGCTGAGACCTGCCTCTCTGCATCCCTCATGGCTCCCACCCACCCCCAGTCAGTGTGCTTGCTTGCTTGGTTATCAAATTGATGCACAGCAGGGATCAAACAGTCTGCCCCATCCTTGACAGCTCAGCAGATCCCTAGCAGGCCAATTCCCTAACCCAGTCACACACTCTCCCAGCCAAGTCTACGTGATCTCATTCACGACCCCATGAAGACCTGGCATTAGGGTCCCACCTCTGTCCCACCGACCTCCTGCCCCATCCCCATGCCCAACTCCTTCCTGGGTACTCCCCTCCCCATTTCCTGGAGGTTAGGAGGGGCATCGGCTGTCAACTGGGGGAAATGCTGGCCAGTGGCTGTTGTGATCATACCTCCATGTCCTTTCATCCTCTTACTGTTGACATCCCTGTTAAGGCCTCAGCCACAGCAGCAGCCAGCTTGGACTCCATCCCTGATATCTCGACTTCAGAGCACGGCTAGTCATGTCTGCTCTTAACTTTGCAGGTGGACTTTACCATGGCCTTCAGGAGACTGTGAAACAGCCGCCCAGAGAAGGGGAGAACAACAGGGGATTACAGAGTTCCCACAATCAGCTACCCAATCCCCTGCAGCAACCCCAGGGAGCAACAGATAGTCCCTCCCTTCCTCCAGAGCAAAGTAATGGGGGACCTATGCACCCCAAATTTGCCTCACAGTTCTCTACTCCTCCCTGTCTTACACAGCATGTTGGATCAGCCCCTCTTAGCTGAGGGAAATGGGCAGAGTCCCTCTGCCTCATGAGGTAGCTCCATATCCTCCCACAGAGAGGTCTGCCCTTCACCAACCCATAACCTTCCCCCTCAGGCCAGGGGCATGACACCCCAGTAAACCACCTCAGCACCTCCTCCTACACCTAAACTCTCTGCAGAAAGATGGTCCCAACTCTTACTAGTCTCCAAGAACACAACAGCTACAGCATGGAGGTAGGAAACAAAAGCACATAGCTTCTGGTGCTGCTCACAGGGCCCCCAGTCTGGTGGGATCTAAGGGCAGGTGAGGAGGCTGTAAAGGGCCCAGGGCTGCTCTTGGCAAAAGCCTGGCTGGGCCTGAGATAGAGAGGTCACCATTGCCCCGCCCCTCTAGCCCCTCGCCCCCAGCACTTAAACTCTGAACTCCCAGCACCAGCAGCAACTCTTGGCTCTTTATGAACTTAGACGTGAGCAGTGTGTGTGTGTGTGTGTGTGTGTGTGTGTGTGTGTGTGTGTGTGTGTGTGTGTGTGTAGATGTTTGTCTTTAAGTGGAGACTTGTATGCACATACCTACTATCTGTTTTCCCTCTACAATTTATCAGCTTCTCTATTCCCCCCCCCCCCCCCCGGCCGTTAAGCCCTGCAGCCTGCAGGCCTGGTTTCACATGGCAGAAGTCTATCACATTATGATTTGGGAGGTGGATCTGACCTTGGATTTGGGGCAGTGTGACTCACAGGACCGAGGAAATCGCTGCTGGTGGCTGCAGCTCCATGGGCAGGGGGTGGACAGGCAGCAAGCAAAGCTCAAGGGCACTGTGCATCCACTTTCAGAAGGGGCTGAGGCAAGCTGTCATTTAGGAGAGCTCAAGGACAGAAGACAAATCTAAGGAAGCTTTCCCGAGGCAAGGGACAAGCCAGGCGCTGGGGATGGAGTCGGGGTGGAGGGTTAGGCCTGGCCCTGCTGAACAGGAAAGGACAGTGGGAATTACATCCAGTCCTGTCTCTAGCCATGACCTCCATGGTCACTCATCTCAAGGAACGCTGTCAGCTCAGGCATTGGGTTGGCAGAAGAAACCTCACCTGCCTGCACAGTCTCCCTGAGCTTGGTGTGGATGCTGACCACAGAGCAAACCACAAGAGAATGCAAAGAGCTGAGAGCCCAGTGCAGTCACCAGCAAGAAGGCTTGGCCTCTGGGCTGGGCCAGGCTCTAAAGCAGCAATAGGGAGGTCTGCCTGGTGCTGGATGTGAGGCTCAGAGGAAAACTGGGGCCCCTATACACAGTACCAGGGCAAAGCCCAAGAATGAGACTACACTGGTAGGTCTGGGAGGACCAAGTGTTGGGATTGTCCTCAGATGGGACCAGCACTGTGAAGCTGGTTGCTACAGGGGAAGGACAGTCTGTTGAGTGGGCTGGGGAAGGGTGACACCATCTTTGAGGTCATGAGTCTGTGAAGAGCAGTACGAAAAAGTCCAAGGTAGGACAAGCAGTATCCAAAGAAATATCCCAGAGGCTGGCTTCATCCAGGGTGTCTGTCAGTTGTTGGGGACGGGCGGTTGGGTCTTTGTTTTTACTGAGGTGAAATTCACATTTGCTAATGCGTTTCTTAATGGATTGACTGACTGACGGCTGAACATCAAACTCCTGGTGCCCTCCCCTGAGCTGCTTCCCCAAGTCTTCCCATTCACAACGTTAAAGTTCACCATCATGGGCTGGAGAGAAGCCTTAGCAGCTCTGAGTGCTCACTGCTTTATTAGGGAGCAGAATTCAGACGGCAGCACCCACATCAGGCAGTTCATGGACCTCTCTAACTCCAGCTCCAATCTAACAACCCCTTCTAGCCTTTATGATCACACACAGGCACAGACAGACAGACAGACAGACAGACAGACACACACACACACACACACACTTTTTCAAGTTTCAGAGACAAAAAATAAAAGTTCACCACTAGGAGCATTTAGGGTATTTGGTGCTGAGCACACACCTCTGTCTACGTGTACCACATTTTCGTCTCCCCCAAAGGAAACCAGACACCCACTAGGCAGTAGCTCTCCATTCTCCCTGCAGCCCTGGCAGCCCTGGTCTATCGTCTGTCCCTGTGGATTTGCCTGCTGTGGACAGTTCACGGTATCATAGCACAAGTGCCCGCTTGTGCCTACCTGACTTATCTCACTCGGCATGAATGATGTCAAGGTCCAGCCGTCTTCTGATGTGTCAGGGACCATCCTTTAGCGTATCATGTATACTGACCACACCACTCATGTTTATGACAATGGGCATTTCCATTGTTTTCTCTCTGTGGTGATTGTGTCTGGTGTGGCAGTGAACTATCTGGGTTTCTGTATATTCTTGGGGTGATCAAATAGGAGAGGAATGGCTAGACAGAATTTCAGAGACAGCTTTTTTAGAAGATGAGAAAGACTGATGAAGGAGAGAGCAGTGGAGATTCAGCAGAGAGGCCTGGAGGGAACAGAGCAGGGGAAAAGCCAGGTTTGATGGGGGCGGTGGGTGAGTGGCCTGGAAGAGCTGCAAGACGGACCTGCCAGGCAGGAGATGGTAGAGGGCTCCTGAGTTGAGCCAAGGGAGATGGAACACCTGCTCTAGTTACACCTTTCTCTTCTCTGGCCCTGGGAAAGTTCCGTACCCTCAGGCCTCTGACAGAATTTGAACAGAGGGAAGTACCAGTGGCTGGGGTGGATTTTGTTCCTTTTGCTCCCCAGAATCCACCGCACAAAGCTAACTTTAAGAGTCCTTCCCTGGGGATGCTGCCTTACAAGCCCTTAGCTTCCCCCTGACTTCCCTGCCCACAGCCTGTACATAACCACTTTCTCTGACCCCTTTTCCCATGTGAGGTTTCTGCTTGAGGCTCTCTTGCTGGCCTTGCTTGATTCAGAGGAGTCTTAAGGGCAAGACCCAGGCCTGGGATGGCTTTCTGCCAAGTGCAGTGGGTGGACCAGTGTGTTAGACTTTTCTTCTCACTGGGACAGCATGTGGCCTCTCTCTTGGTGCCTGAAGCTTTCCTCAATAGCAGATCTAAGCTTCTTGGCATCTTCAACATCCTGGGATGTCCACTGCTAATTAAGAATCACTCTCAAAGCTTCACACACAATCCATTCAGGGGTTCTCTGCAGGGAAATGTACCTAGTCCAATGGGATTTTTTTTCTGGAGGCTTGGTGAAATCTCTCATGACTCCATAACTCTTGCATTCTGCTGCCTGAAAAAAAAATCACCATATGGATGATGCCAACTTCCACTACCAGCTCAGACTGCCAATAGGCCTCTTCTACCATGGCTGCAGGAGCTGAGTGTATGTGCAGCTGAAATGAGGGGTACACTCCTTGGGTGTACACATTAGGAAACCCTTTTTGAGCAGGGCATCCCAACAGTGCTCTCTTGTCAGGCACCCTATTTTTAGTTTCTGTAAGATTTATTATCTTATGTGTATGTGTATGTGTGTGTGTGTGTGTGTGTGTGTGTGTGTGTGTGTGTGTGTGTGTGTGTGTGTGTGTGTGTGTGGTGTAGATACCTTCAAAGGCCAGAAGAGAGTATCAGATCCCCTGACACAGTTGTGATCCGACATGTGGATGTTAGGAATTGAACACAGACCTCAAGAGCTTCTAATGCTCCTAACCACTGAGCCATCCCTTCAGCCCCCAGATCTTCTTAAAGGAAAGTCTTGAAATAAATGTGCATGTTCTCACCCTGGAGCCTTCAGCGGCTCTCACTTCTTGCCGTTGTCCTACAGTTTCTTCTTTTCAGCTAACACTGGGTTTGTCCATAGCTTTAACAGTGGACAAACTGACCAAACTGCCCCCCTCATCTTTCTGCTGCACATTTTGTTCCTCTCACTGCAAACCTGGCAAAAAGCAGCCACCACTAACCATGCCACAGCCTGGATGCTATGCAATATGGAAATTTCCTCCACTAATAATTTATCTCATTTCATGTGAATTCCGTTTCTGGACACAGGTAGGCCATACCTAGAGTACAACACAAATGGCTTCCCGTTAGATTCTTAATGAAATCACCATGCACACCCAGAAATTTCAAGAGCAGCACCAAGTTCTTCCATGTTCCTCCTGCAGAGCAGTTACAACGGCCTGTGAACACACACTTGAGCATAGCACAGAGGTGCCCAATTTTAGTACTGATTTTCTTTTTCATTGCTGTAGCAAAATACCAGGCAGAGGGGACTTGAGGGAGGAAAGATATACTTTGGTTTGTGGTTTCAGATGGCTTTTGGTGGCTTCATTGTGGCAGGAGTGTGTGGCACAGGCTTCTCAAATCTTGGTGGACTAGGACAAAAAGCAGGTTTAACCTTCAGAGATCCACTGCTAATGGCCGACTACTTCCTCCAGCTTAGTTCCCACATTCTAAGGGCTCTGCAATCTCCCTAAACAGCTCCACAATGCATGAGAACATGAGGACCATTTCACACTCAAACTTTAACACCAGAAGTGGGGTAGCAGGTTTGTCATACAGGATCTCTGACTGCGTGTTGGGGAGCTTTCATGGGAAGGTCAGCTGGCTAGGCTCGTCTGAGGGGGCAGATTCAGTAGGAGGTTGATTTACATGTGTAACTCAGATAAGGAAGTCGAGTGGGATGGCCTCGGGGACAGGTCAGGTGACACCCTTGATAGGAAGTTTGGGTGGGCAAAGCAAAGATAGGCAGAAGGTGGAGGTCTATGGCCATATAGGTGAGGACGTTGGTATACACACAGGAGACCTGGGAGGTGGGGATCCCAGAGGGGTTCCCTGAGATGCAGGCATGAGAGCCCTCTACTTAAGATGAGCTGGTGAGTCAGTTTAGAGTTAGGGTCAGGGTTGGTCAAGCAATGCTAACAGGGCATCACCATCAGACACACAACACTGCACAGCTCAGGTCCGGAGAAATGAGGATAGCTTGAATTGGGGCTGAACAGAGCAATCAGGAGTGCGTGCTTTTGCCTGGTGGTCAATGGCTCTACCTTTTAAAATGGGGGACATAGATGGAAAAGTATTGGTGTTAAGAGACAAGGAGAGAGTCAGAGAGGAAAGGCTGATGGACTCCAGGAGCTGAGGACAGGGAAGAAGTGGGCATGATGTGGGAGGTATTCTCTCAAGGGTGGCCAAGGCAGGACCGGCTAAGGAAGGGGCAGAGGTGAGTAGAGGGGCTTCTCCCCCTGCTCTATTCCTCTCCGCTGTGCCCATGGTCTTTCCCCTCTCCTGATCAGGATCTCCAAAGTCTCCTCATGATTTCAGCTCCACCAGGCAGAAGAAGTAACCTGTATACTGTCCCCTCCACGCCCAGGGACACGTAGTAAGTTCTGATAGAATAACAGAGCCACAGCGTTGCTCTGCTGCAGGCCGCACCATGCGCTTCACAGGTGCTGATGATACACCCTGCCCCCACCCGTGAGAACACAGTGCCAGTAGCTCTCCTCATTCCTAGACACTGCAAATGTCCCCTGGGGTGGATAGGACTTCTTTCAGCTAAGAGCAAGTCATTGGCCTGGGACTGTGGGGCACGGTAGGCCATTATCCAGCCTGGCATCTCCCATTAGTCTATTCACTACCCAAAGAGGTAGTGACTTAATGTCAGGGACACCTGACCTAGCAGAGATATCTTACCCCAGGGACTCCACCCACTCAGTAAAATGCTACAAAAATAAAGAAATGAAAGAAAGAAGAAGAAAGAAAGAAAGAAAGAAAGAAAGAAAGAAAGAAAGAAGGAAGGAAGGAAGGAAGGAAGGAAGGAAGGAAGGAAGGAAGGAAAGAAAGGTCAGCTAGAAAAAGGAAGAGCATTTTCCCCCCAAGCAGAGTCCCTTTGTAAGAGCCAGAGGCACACAAACAGCTGAACCACTGCAGAGAGACAAACACATTCTCTCTGGTTAAACAGCCTGGGTCTCCTCCTTCAATCTCACTCTGAGGAGGCATTTCTAAGCCTGAATGTGGGATGGTGCTAGGGTTTTGATTTGCTGAGAATGACGATTGAGACCAATTATACCTAATCACCATTGTGCCAGGCAATGAGTGGAGGCGGCCCTGGCCGTGTCTGTGGGTGGGGCACGAAGCAAAGGAGGCTCCTGCCAGAGTCCAGGTGCGGCGCAGGAACCAGCCCAGGGTACTGAGAATCCACTGTAGTCTCTCTGGCCACTTTCTTCCTCTTTTGAAGCCTCATTCTGGGGCCATCTTCCCATTACAATGACAGAAATTAGTGGCACCCCATGTGGTAGGTGATAAAAATAGTCATGTTTACAGATTACATGACAGATGACACATGCTGTGTGGAAACACCTCACATTTACTTAGTCACTTATGGCTGGTGACAACCCCTCAGCTAGACTTTCTAAGCAATGAGAGGGTGGTGCCCAGGGTGTCCAGGCAGCCTAGCTACTGTGAGTTTGAAGGTTAAGTCATGACTGACTCAGTGGGCATTTGGAAACACTATACCTTAGACTCTGTCTAAAGAGTCTCCCTAGTGGAAACCAAGCCCAGCTGTGACTTGTGGCCGAGGGAGGTATAAAAGCCTGGGCAGGGCAAGCAGGCACGGGCCAAGCGGGCACGAGGTTCTAGGAGGTCAAGCTTGAGTCAGTGGCTCTGTCAGTCAAGACCAGCCATCCCTGTGCACCTGCGACAATTGTTTCTTGAGATGGGGGCGGGGGGGGTCTGCAACAACCAGGACAAGGCCTGTGGTCCTTGTGACTGCACCATAGAAGATGTGTGAGCCCGAGTCTGAGAAACTATTCCACCTGCCCAACCTCCACTAGGCACAGGGCCTTCTGGGAGGCGTCTCCTGCTAAGGTTTATTTTCACCCATGATGGGATAATTACAGAGAAGAGGGGAAGAATCAAGTGGCAGGAATCACAGACTACAGAAAACGCAGCCTACTTCCTCCAGCTCCTCTGAAATCATAATCTCTTCTTCATTGTGGCTGCCGACGCAGGCCCTGTACAGGGAGATGCTCTCCATGACACTGGCCCAGTGACATGGCAACTTCCAACCAGAAGTGCCCTCTGTGGTCCTGACTGGCCAGCAGTCCGCAGGCACAACCTGACTCTACCTCTGGACTGTGACTATGTGGAGACCTCTTCTCCAGGGGCCAGTAGGCTTCTGGCGAGAGTCTATCTCCCGCACAACTATCCTGATGTAGATGGGATCACCTTCCTTCCCTGCCTCCCCCACATGGAGGGAGTGGTCTTCGTTTACTGTGCCCCATCTATTGTTCTCCAGGGGCAGAATCCTCCCTGTCCCCTCCTCACCCTCCACTCTTCTGGCTATAGGCCTGGAGGGGTCCTCTAAAGAGCTGAGGAGATCTGAAGCTAAGAAGAATGTTCTGGAAGGCAGCTGCCCCATCTTGCCACTATTATTGCTCTGCTAAGTTAGGGACATCCTTTCACTGCTCTCAGGTGACCCCAGATGAGCCTCAAGGGGCCCTGGGGTGGGTCAGCATGAGTTGTAAGGTCAGCTGCCTCCTATCTAATTCCTTGCCCCCCCCCCCCTTTTTCTTAACAAAATGTAGCATTTGCTGCCATTTTAGGCCTACACACAAATTTGGCTGAGTCCCCTCAGACAAGCCATTCCCCACTCATGACATCTTGCTGTGCTGCTGCTGTCTGCTCTACCAGGAAGCCCATGGGGATGCCCTGGCAGTCACCAATGCCTGCTGTTGGTATGGATCCTCCTCTGTGTGAACACTTGGACAAATGTCCTGCCCCCATCATGACAATATGGTACAAATCAGCGTCACCACTAGACCCGCTCCAGGAACCTCCCAATATGGAGACCAGCATAGCAGGTCAAGCTGTAGCAGGACTTGGGGTGAGAAGAGGGAAGGGTGGCTCTCAGAGGAGCTAAGGGCATATGACTGGGCCAGTTGGCAGTGGAAGACTCCAGAGTCTGCAGGAAACAGGTTGTCATGATTTGCCAGCCAGCCAGCCAGCCACACCCCTTGTAAAGTCAGTCTCCCTTGTATCTCTCACTGGGCCCAACCTGTCCCTTCTCTCTAGTGGATACTGTCTGCTGGGCTCTGCCTCAGAGTACTGCCCCTGCATTACCTGAAGGTCTTGCTCAATCTTAGTATTAGGTAGCTGTCCCTAAAGAGTCATGGGCCTCTCTGGGTGTGCAAAGACTCCCTCTTGGGTTCAGCTGGGCCTCCTGGAGTTCTTTCAAGTTGATACAAGGCCCAGCCACCTCCCAGGATCTACAGCAACCTCCCACTGCATCTCAGTCTCTGTCCCTTCCGAGGCTCTTCTGAGCTTCCTGCAGGAGGTGAGGCACAGACATAAAGCCACCTGGAGAAGGGACAGAACAGAGCCAGGAGAGGAGCGTGTTGGGGAACATGTGCCCCTCTACCTCTCTAACCCGAGAGTCACCTTGGAAACCACTCCACCACAAGAACAGCTCTTACTTTGTGAATAGGGGCACAGAGGTTCAAATTGAGCAAGGGTCATTCAAGGTCACTATACTGGCCTCTGCTGCAGTTGTCACCATGACAGGGTACAGAATCACTTGGGAGAGGAGCCTCTGGGCTCAACTGTGAGGACCCGTCTCAATGATGTTAAGTCTCTCCTAATGTGAGACACACGATCCATGGTCTGGGACCTTGACTGAGGAAAGAGAAAGAGGCTGGGCAGCAGTGTTCACGTCTGCTCCCTGACAGACCTCAGTGTGGCCACTCCTGTGGCCAGGGCTTCCCACTGTGCCTACTGTGCCCTCAAACTGTGAGCTGAAACAAACCCTTCCTTCCTTCCTTCCTTCCTTCCTTCCTTCCTTCCTTCCTTCCTTCCTTCCTTCCTTCCTTCCTTCCTTCCTTTCTTGGGTTTCTTTTGTCAAGGTATTTTGCCACAGCAAAGGGGAAAGTAATGAATACTATCACACAGCTAGCCAGGATGCGGGAGAGACCATCCTATACCTAAGCATCAAGCATGCCAGATCCCCAAACCCTGAGTGGCACCTAGATCAGGACTTAGAAAAAGAAGCCAAGCAGGCAGGAGCAGGGACCAGACACTGCTGTGACCTGAGACGCTGTAGGGCTTTGTGCTTGTGCTTCCCCCTCTGGAGCTGCTTCGGCCTCCTGACTATGTGAGGATGATGCTGATCAGGTGCCAGGAATTTAGAACCGGTATCGAATGCCCAAAGGTACCCACCCACGGGGCCTCCTTCCCTAAGGGGGCCACCCAAGACTCCATGTGGGAGGACAAGCAGCTGAGCAAGGAGTGGGGAGTGCCAGAGGCATTATTGTTTCTATAGCAACCTAAGCTGCTACTCACCTTCTGCTGCAGCAGCTGGGGCACACCAGGGAGGGAGAGAACCAGCATCTTCTCATCCCCTCCTGGAGCAGCCACTGTCTGGGCAAGTGGCAGGGTGGGCTGGATGTCCATGGGAGAATCACCCTGACTTACTCAGTATCCTTTGTCTGCTGAGCACAGAACAGTTGATCCAGCCTTTACCCTCCTTATAAGCTTCCAGAATGCCTCCTCTCCCCAACTTTATCCACATTTTTCAAGGTGGAATTGAACCTCTTGAGAACCCAGGTGACTGACCAGGCATAGGCTCAAGGGACCCACCCAAGCACCTGCCCTCTGTGGCTTCAAGAGCCGAATACACCCTGAAGAAAAGTCCAGCAGAGCCCATCTCTCCTAAACGCTGCTCAGAATAGATGTGTGCACAGGCCCATAGGAGCCAAGGCTATGAACCAGGGCAGAGAAAAGACAGGGAGACAGTTTGCTGAGGGGCAATGTGCTCCTAGTACATAGGGCACTCAACAGATGCTGACTGTGGCTGTACAAAGTGTTGGGACTTAGTGACTACAGGACCACGAGCCTTCTTCAGGCCTCTATGAGGGGTCACACTTTCAAACAGTTCACTGCACAAGTCCAGGCCCCAGGTAACAGTGGCTCACAGAGCAGGGTTAGAGAAAGATTTCCTTACAAGTACAGAGTCCCTAGTACCTACACCAAGGACAAGGGTTCTCAGTCCCTGCTGGCCTGCAAATGGTACACAAGTGTGCATGTATCTCACCCAGTATACACACACCATGCTTGTCTCATGCAGATGGGGACCCACAGAATTGCAGGGTCTCCATGGCAGCCCCATGCTCACAGAAGATGCTGAAGAGCCATTCTAATGGAACCTGAATTCACTGTAGTTCATCTCAGTTCAGTTCAGCTCAGTCCAAATCCAAGACGATAACAATCTGGATTTATTTCAGTTCATTTTAGTTCAACCTAATCAGAATTCATCTCACTCCTAAAATATGTGCCAGTTGTTGGGAACTGGCACCTGTTGAGAGGTATCAGGAAGAACCCCCAAACCTGGACATACTGCTGGCTCCCTAGTCCACCTGTCCGACCACCTGTCTGACCACCTATTTGACCACCTGCCTGTCCACCTGCCTGTCTACCTGTCTGACCACCTGCCTGTCCACCTGCCTGTCTACCTGTCTGACCACCTGCCTGTCTACCTGCCTGTGTACCTGTCTGACTACCTGTCTGACCACCTGCCTGTCCACCTGCCTGTCCACCTGTCTGACCACCTGTCTGACCACCTGCCTGTCCACCTGTCTGACCACTTGTCTGACTACCTGCCTGTCCATGTGCAGTGCATGAACTCTGCCCACCTAGCTGTCCCTCTCAGAAGCTTATTTGTTTCCCAGTCTCTCCTCTTCTACGTCTCCATGTTCCTCTTCCACATCTCCCTCCCTCCTCTATTCCTCCATATCGCCATTTCTTTCCCTCTTCTACTCCTCCCCCTCCTCCTCCCCAGGAGCATCACGGTTTTTTTTCCTTCTTTTTTGAGACATAGTCTCTCACTGGCCTAGAATTCACCAAGGCTAAACTGACTGCTCAACGAGCCTTCAGGAATCCCCCTATCTCTGCATCTACACTCTGGATGACAAGCGGGAGCCACCATAGTTGGCTTTTGAAAATGTGGGCCCAGGTGGTAGGGTATTGTGGCACATACCTTTTTAGTCCCAGCACTGGGGGTTGGGGGTGGGCAGAGGTGAGTTCAAGGCCAGCCTGATCTACGTAATGAGTTCCAGGACAGCCAGGGCTATGTAGAGAAAACTTGTTTTGTTTTGTTTTTCATTTATTTTTTTATTTTATTTTAAAATAAATAAATAAGCAAACAAACAAATACAAAAAATTTTTTAAACGGGTTCTGAGAATCCAGTTCTCATCTTGCCAATGGATCTGTCGCTCCAGGCCCCGTGGTTCCCCCATTTCTCATGAGTTTTCTTGTCTTCTTCAACAAGAAGAGAGACTTTTATTGTTATTTTTTCTTCTCTGATGGATTCTCCAGTGCCTAAGACCAGATCAGGCACTTTGGAGGATCTCAGTAAATATTTCCTATACTAACCAAGTAACAAACAAAAAGCAAGGTAAAGGGGCTTGCTCTGCCAGACTACAGCCATTATACAGTTATGGCCTCACTCTGAATCCCTGGCTGGCCTGGAACTTGCTGTGTAGACAGGCTGGCCTTAACCTCACGGAGATCCACCTGACTCTGTCTCCCAAGTGCTGGGATTAAAGTGTGTGATTTATTTTTATTTTACGTGCACTGGTGTTTTGCCTGCATGTGCGTCTGTTGGATCCCCCGGGACTGGAGTTGCAGACAGCTGTGAGCTGACTATGGGGACACTGGGGATTGAACCCAGGTCCTCTGGAAGAGCAACCAGTGCTTTTAACCACTAAGCCATCTCTCCAGGCCCCCAAAGTTCTATTTTAAAAGCAGGTGGCTTTGGACAGGGATGGGCAACATGGCCAAGGGCAGGGAACTGAATGCCCAGAAAGGGACCCTGCCACTGGAGTGATCATGCAGGTGGGGGAGGCTGCTGCGTCTGGAGAGAGGCACCCTTGACATGTGATGGAAGATCAGGGAGTGAGCAGGAATGAGCAAGGCTTGAATCCCACCAGACTAAACTTTAAATGTAAAAAAAAAAAAAGTTTCAAATGCAAAAGAAATAAAGAAAACCATAACCTCAGAATGGGTAAGGATTTCATGGCAAACCACAAAACCACGAGCCCTGGCAAAATGATTAATCAATTCAGCTCCATTATGGCAATAACTTAAGCTCATTATAATCCATTATACATTCTTGTTTTTAAATGCATACTGAAATATTTACAAACAAATGCAGAGGAATCGACATTTTAATGCGAAAGGGATAAAAGTTATGGTGGCAAAAAGACAAGACGCCAAAAAGAAAGTAAAAAGAGAAAAAAGCACCAGATAGCTTATTATAACTCGAATAACTGCCACATATACAAGAGAATTGCTACCTTGAATATGTAAAGAATTTTCCCAAATCAACAAGAAGGGTGAGAAAGGAAACAGGAGTCATAGAGGGAAATGCAAAACATAAATGGTTACCCAGGGTTAGCTCAAATGCCATATAAATCGAACTGTCTTGTGAGGCTTGACAGGCAGCAAAGTTAACTACGGCATCCTAAGGAGGGGAGGGCGGTGTGCTGCAGGGACTTAACACTTAACACAGCGCTGGGAGCGTGGATTACATAACAGTGACTTGAGGTGTAGATATGGCAACACCTCCCTCAGCCCCATAATCAGACATTCCAGCCTTTGAGCAATGGGTTGTATCTTTGCAGTAGGGTTTGTTAAACAACCATCTTGTGCGGGACACTTTCAGCTTAACCTCTCTCTCCACCATCAAAGCCATTTACAAGTAGAGGGATGGGTCATACAGAAGCAGAGTATCCAGTAAAGCTCAGCCTGGAAAAACAAAAAGAGTGTTTGAATTCATTGCAAGGCAGAAGCCCCAGCCAGGCTGGTTCTTCAAACAGGCATGGTGGTGGCCACAGCCGCCTTGCCGGGTGGGTGCTGAGGGAGCCAGGCTGCAGGGCTCTGGAGATAAAGCAGGCTGGTTACTCATTCCAGAGGCATGTAAATAGATCACTCAGACATTCAACTCTTTCTCAAGTGGGCCTCACACCTGTCCCTTTGTCGCCATGAGTGGTAATCAGCCTGAGAGGAAGCTTGTAAGAGGCGTGCGAAGCCTTGCAGCAGCCTCTGCTGAAGCTCATCTCCTGTGCTGCCAACTTCCCTTGGTGAAAATAGAGAGGCCACTGGCATTATTAACTGTCGCAGCTGGAGAAATATCCCCACACAGCCCTGGGGCTGTACAGGAAAAAAGATGTAGCCATAGCCAGAACTGGGACTACAGGAAGTAGGGTATAGTACCCCCATCTTCCTCTTGAATCTGCTGAGGCTGTACCCCATGGATGAACCTCTACATTCGGGCTGTACTATCAAAGGAACCAGCCTCCAGGGTGACCCTGCTGTGGATCACCTCACATGGCCCTGGTGTGCCGTCACCTGCCTGTTACCCTAGGACTGGGGACTTGGGGCTACATAAACAGACTATGAGCTTATGAATGCATCTGAGTTTAGCTTTATGGTGAGAGGACACATCCTCTGGCTGGGGAGATGACCCAGTCAGTAAAGTACGTGCGCCTGAGTGAAATCCTCTGCACCCACATTAAATGTGCGTATCTGAAATCACTGTCCTAAGGAGACAGGACAAGCAGATCCCTGGGGCTTCCTGGCCAGTCTAGCCTAAGCAGAAAACCCCGGGTGCCAGTGAGAGGCTCTGGCTTAAAAAGCAGATACAGCATCAAAGAACAGACCTCTGAGGCTGACCTCTGACCTCTTACATGTTTCCAGGCAACAGGGCTATGCAGACACTGGTTTGAGTGGCACTCTGGTATTCTATACTGGATCATGTGCACAGCCCCCTGATGGCAGACAGCCAGTGGCTTCTCTGTTCCTCTGATGGCCAGTATGTTGTGTGGAGTTTTCAGAGCCTCGGGATCACAGAGCACTGACATCCTTCACAGCATCCAATGTTTCTAAAACTCAATGAGCAATATGACAGCATGGCTCCAAATTCAGCTACAATTTGGTTACTTGGTGTGTGATAAGTTCCCTGTTGGGGAATATCTCCCAGCCAGAAGTGGGCAGTGTGAAGACAGGAGTCTTGCAGGTGTGGTGTTCTTCTCTGATGGCTCTGCTCAGTTGGGCAAACTTTGTCTACAGCCTGTTATTCACAGCCTTGTGGGCCATGTTCAGGCAGCCCTTCCTCCCAAGAGCTGAACCCCCACCCTGCTCTTGCTTTCTCTACCTCCCTCAGGTATTGAACTTAGCTAGCTTCTTAAGGGAGCCTCAGGGCTCTGAAGATGTACTTCATAGAGTTCTCCTCCCCACCTGTACCCCTCAGTCACAGCATCTGGTACCCTAGAGTTATTCCTCTCTGCCTCCACTGTCCCATCTCCACCCAACCCTTCTGTAGCTGTGTCCCCAGGGCCCAAGGCACTCACTGCCCTGAGTGTATATGCAGACTAGAGGACAACTTTGGCTATCATTCCTCAGGAGCCCTCTCACTGAGACTGGAGCTCTCCAATTAGGTGAGGTTGACTGGCCAAGGAGCCTCTGGGATTGCCTGTCTTTGCCTCCTCAGTCTGGAACTACAGATGCACATGACCAAGCCCGGCTTTTCTGCAAGTCCAAGGGATTTGAACCCAGGACCTCATGCTTGCACACAAGCGCACTTTCGCCCGAGCATCTCTACAGCCCCTTGTTTCCTTATTACATTCTGCATGCCTTGTAGCATTGTTCATGGCCACTGACTTTCCAGTGCGTCCTCATTTGTCATGGAGTTAGGTGACTCTTCTGTGGAATGAGGCTGAATTTCTGACTCATGTTTGGGCTCCACATCTGTACCCACAGAGGTGGGTTCTGAGGTTTTCTGACAGGCTTTGATATGAACCCGGCTTCATGAAAATGTATTAGGTAGCTTTCCATATTCTTCTCTCTGGAAAAATGTACAGAACCCGGGTGTTATTAGCGCTTTGAATGTTTACAGCATTACCTGGAAAACCACTAGCCCCCAAGCTGTGGGAGGAAGGAATTGGGGTTGAGATTGTCTTCTTGCCTTGAGACGATCGTGATGAGCCACACTTTCCAAGGAAACATTCAGTCTATATGACGTCTCTTATTAAAACTCTTTTTGCCCAGGTTTTGTTGCCCTTTTTCTGTTTGCTAGCTTAGAGTTTGCTTTTCCTTGTTTAAATTAGCTGGAAAGTGTGTGTGTGTGTGCGTGTGTGTGTGTGTGTGTGTGTGTGTGTGTGTGTGTGTGTGTGTGTGAGAGAGAGAGAGAGAGAGAGAGAGAGAGAGAGAGAGAGAAGTGCATGTGGTATGTGTGTGGTGTAGTGTGCATCCACACGTGTATATTGAGTGTGTCTATGTGCGTATACATATACACACATAACCCTACATGAATTCTGCTATTAATCATCAGTTAACCCCACTGACTTCTGGCCTGACCCTCATTATCCCCTGACCTTGGCTGACCAGGCACCTGCTGGGCATTTATGGCTGAGGACAGCCTTCCATTCCTCTCTGCAGGATGCAAAGTCCTACTTCAGTTCCAACATAATCTCCCTGAGTCTTTCTGACTGAAGTTGAGTGTCCTTGTCCTCTAGGAGGGACCTTAGTCGAGATCATATGACCTGTGGCATGCCAATGGTTGTCCCAGAACTTCAAAAGAACAAATTTGAAGACAGGAACCAGGACCACCTGGGAAAGGACTCTGTGACCCCCCAAGAATGCACCCAAGTGCCGGGGCGTCTGTGTCCATGCATATGTTCACTGTAGGGTGTTATGTGGAAGTTAGCAAGTTCCTCCCAGCCTCTAGAAGTAGACTTCATGGCCAACTGGGGCTGAGAGAGGCTACATAAGAGCTTAACAACTTGGGCAGCCCCAGCCTAGGCCTATTTGGTGGTCACCATCACAACTATGTGTCCAAGTTGTCAGCAGTGGAAGCCAACCCTGACTTCCTGCATGGCTTGATTGCTGGACAACCATATTGGAAGGCTGACTCTGCCAGTCTCCTTCCACCATGGAGGGCTCAGTGGAAAGAGGGGTGAGGCTGAAGTTGTAAGGCTCCAAGCTCAGAATGTGGACTGCCTGTTCTAGGTCAGCCCTGTTGCCAACATGGTTCCATGCAGTCCCACAGATGAACTGTGATAACCCGTCAGCATCATTTGTGAAGGAATCTCACTTGACCCAGAAAGCAGTATGGCTCTAACTCTGCCATGGATACCCCTGTACCAGTGTATGCCTGAGCTCGAGCTAGCGTATCAAGAAAGGGCCTTCTGAGACTGGTCTGGAGTCATTGGGAATTCCTTATGGATGGGGGCACGATTTAAGTCTGTGGCCATGATCTGGAGCCCCTTTCCCCATTCCCTGGATACCGGGGTAGGTGAGAGCAGTTCTCTATTAAGGATGCTTGCAGGCAGCTGCCATGGGTTGTCAGTCTGATCTGGATTCATGGGGCTCTTCCTGCAGGAAGCACTGCCAGTTTCCTTCTGGACTTCAGTATACTCCAGCTCCAGAATCCAGCAAAGAATCGGATCTCCAGCCCCACTGATAACGTCACAATTGACTACAGAGTGCATTTTCCTAAAGAAAATGAGGCTGTTAAAAACAAGTGAACTCTGCTTACTCAGAGCCAGAATGTCCATGACCTTGGGTAAAATCATATTGGCTCCCTTTTCACCCCCA
Source organism: Uromys caudimaculatus (assembly GCA_028551405.1). NCBI lineage: Eukaryota > Metazoa > Chordata > Mammalia > Rodentia > Muridae > Uromys > Uromys caudimaculatus. The sequence goes on along the minus strand of CM052712.1, from coordinate 26,535,171 downwards.
AACCCTAATGATGCACCTCATTAAACCACCTTACAATTTTTAAAAACACAAAATTTTGTAAAGAAATAGTATAACCAGCTCATGTTTTAAAACTTTGCTTCATATATAAACCTTGTACATCACATTCTTTGAGCAATATGATATTGAAAGCCACAAAGCATCTTTAGCTGTTGCTAAGACACGCAGGGGCAAGTCTCTATTGAGGAAGCTAAGCCCTAACCTGGGTATGTGACGTTGTCCTTCCTTTAAGGGTCCCTCTCATGCTCTGGATCTCATGCTGTGGCTCTCTCTTGCTGTGTGTGTGTGTGTGTGTGTGTGTGTGTGTGTGTGTGTGTGTGTGTGTGTGTGTGTGTGAACATGCACTCAAATTTCTAGTATGGGGCTGAAAAGGTGGCTCAATGATTAAAAGGACTTGAGTTCATTCCCAGCATCCTCCATGAGGACCCAATGCCTCTGGCCTCCGTAGGCAACAGCAAGTGTGTGCATATGCCCACACACATATCCACAGAGATAATTAAAATAAATATTTTTTTAAAAAGAGAAAACCTGAAGTGTATACTGTGATCATTAATATCAATTGCCAACTTAGCAGGATCTAGAACCCCAGAGGAGACAAGTCCCTGAGCATGCCTTCAAGGGAGTTTCCAGATCCAGTTAATTGAAGTGAGACAAGCCATCCTGAATGTGAGTGGTACCATCTCATGGGCTGGAGTCCTAGACGGAATAAAAAGGGAGAGAGAGAGCTGAGCACCAGTGTTGGTTTCTCCCTACTTCCTAAGTGCAGATACAATATGACAACTGGCTCCATGCCTTCTCCATAGTGATGACTGTACCCCCAAGATGTCAGACAAACAAACCCTTTCTCCCTTAAGATGTTTCTGTCAGATATTTTGTCTCAGCCAGGGGGATAGTGACTAACACATAGGCAGTCCTTTGCCTCTACTTGAACCCACTGACTTTGCCTCATTCCAACTCCAGCTGAAGTGAGATCTGGATCCATGGTCCTGCTGCAGCTGGGATGTTTGTGGCTGGAGTTACCACCAAAGGCCAAGTGAATATCCATGGTCTGGCCTCTACCAGAGGCCATGTGAATACTGAGTGGCCTGCACTGCCACCTGGGGACATCAGGGTCCATGCTACTGCTGGGAACCATATCTGGGTCCATGGTCCTATTAGAAACTGGGGTCTGTATTGAGGTCCCAGGCCCATGTTACCACCAATGGCCATGCAAATGTCTCTATTCTGGACTGCTACCTGAGTTACTGCGCTTAGCAGGCTCTGCCCTTTGCCAGCCACCACACTTCTTACCTGGGCAGGATAGTAGAGCTGAAGGAGCAGGGGACAGGGGAGGGGAATGGCCCAAGGGTGTGACTGTTAAAGAGCTGGCCCTGTTCTTCATCTGCCGAGGGGTAGATGAGGAAGAGATGCCCCCCCACTCCTCACTGCCTGCAGCAGGTGGGTGAGTTAGCCCCACAGTCAAGAGCAGGAGAGCTGACACTGTGCCTTGCTGGCTGCAGCATTGGGCGAGCCAGCCAGAGCAGTGCTGGAAAGCTCATCATGGCAGGCTGACCAACCCAGCTACCTCCAAAGCCAAGATCTAGGGCTTTAAGTTGGCCCACTCCAATATCGACCTCATCTCTGATCTACTGGAGTATGTGAAAGGACCGGTCCTGCCTATCCAAAGCCGCAGGATCTCCATGACACGGGCAACAACAGGAGTCCCAGTGAGGATCCAGTATTGATGGTGCAGCAGAACCCAGAGGCCTCCAACCAGACCAGTGACTCACTGCAACGAACATTCGTACATAAAGATGTGTGGACAAAAGGGTGTCCTGTGTGACTCACTGTGACACATCGCAGCTTCCATGACAAGATTTTCTTTTTATTCTATCTTATTTTGTTCTCTTTTGGAGGCAGAGGGCAGATACGAAGGGATGGGGAGGTGAGTGGGACCGGGGTGTACGATATGAAATTCACAAAGAATCCAAAAAAAGATTTTTTAAAAATGCTTTTAAAAGTTGTTTTTTTTGTTTTTGTTTTTTTTTAAGCAACAGGCCCATACTCGCCCATTCTAAAAAGGCAGTGGGCACACATCAAAATGAGAAGGCAGTCTCTCCCTTCGATATTTAAATGTGAATGCAGGTGACTAGACCAGGATGGTACACAGGGAGGACAGAGTCCCGTGAGGGTGAGGTACAGTGAACAAGGTCTAGGCTGCTGGGAGGATTGTGGGTGGGCATCGAAAGAATGGGGGAATCTCAGAAAACCTGAAGTGAATCACAAGAGCCAAGAAGAGACTGGCCTCTTTGAAATGGCGTCTGTAGGGCATGCTGCACTACTGTCTGATGTCAAGTATGCTCTGCTGGCTCAGTAAATGAAAAGTGCAGCTTTGGAAAACACAGCTCCCTCCCAGGCTGGTTACAGCCACAGAGGCAGCGATGGGCGGAGCAACAGGAAAGCCACAGTAGCCCAGAGCCAGATTGGAGGTGGGGAAGGGGGCATCAAAAGTGTCCCAGGGACCAAGGAGCAGAGAGCTCGGGGAGGAAAGAGAACAAACAGAGGCCAATCATGGATGACTGATTGACGGTAGTGAGAATGTTCTAGAAGAGCAGAGACAGTCTTCCAATAACTGGGCAGAATGGGTGAAGTATTAAAGCCCCCAGAGACATGAACAAATGCCTTGCTAGTAGCTGGGAGAAGCCAGGAAACAGACAAATGCTCAAATGTCGAGGGAAGCCAGGACCATCTCTCAGTTTATGCTCAGCCAAAAAGCTGCGAAATGACAGCTGGGCTGTGCACGTGAGCTCGGTCCCTTTCATCTGTTAGTGACCCACTGACCCACCCCAGTGGCCAGCTCTGGCTTGACACCACTGGTGCCTTCAAATTACCCTATGTTGCAGCATCCCCTGCTCTTTCTGGAAGTTCCTCGGTGGTGGGATCTCAGGTAGCCATGGGCCTTCAGCGTAGCTCAGAGCAAGAGGGTCTGACACAATGTCCTAAAACCTCCCAAAGTGAGTGACTGCTGCAGGTTGGAACAGGGGTCCACAAAACCACCAAGTGATTACAGTAGCCCCACACACACACACACACACTACAACATAACATGACACACACTACAACATAACATAGCACACATCACACAACATAATATACACCACATACACACACACAATGCACCATACACACCTCACACACACAGCACACACACACACACACACCACATACACATATACACATACCACACCCCACACCGCACATACCACACACACCCCCACACACACACACACCACACAGACCACACACATACATCCACACACACCACACACATATACAAACACCACACAAACACCACACACACATACCCACACCACATACACACACACACACACACACACACACACACACACACACACACACACACACACACACACAGTGCAGAGCTGGTTCTCAGGTCTGAGGCTGAGCCATCCTGCCCTCCCTCCCGGTGCCAGGGTGTCCCTCCTTCTCTCATGCATTATTCATCTTCCCTGCATCAAAAAACCTGCTTATGGCAAACTCCTGTTCTCAGAAAACATTGTTCAAAAGGCTGGATTAGATAAAAAGTCTCTGGGCAGCCACTGGGAAAGTGATGTGTGTTTGTCTAAATTATTTACAGGGAAGGATGCAGACTTGAGGCCAGGAGCCAGGATGCTCAGCTCTTGTTTCATCATCTGAGAGCTGCAGGAGAGAAAGCCCATGTTCAGACTTGAAGAGGTGGCCACCTGGTAAAGACACTTGTGACTACCACAGAGGAAGAGCCATTGAGGTCCACAGAGCCCCAGGAGCAGGAGCAGACCCAGGGAGGTTTACAGGAGGCCACACTGGTGGGGCCCCCATCCCTGTAGGAGGAAGTCAGAGTTGCTTATGAGAGGCCTGGCTGGGTCCAGGGAACTGAGCTTGGTCACACAGGGAGCTAAAGAAGGTACCCTAGCAGTCTGGTGGGAAGAACTTATAGAAGAGTAAAATCTTAATGCTACAGATGCCGTGGTAGAGGACATCCAAGATCCCTGGGGGCTTCTGTCATAGGCTTGAATGCTCTGCACGGTCCTATTATAGATAGGGACATTGTGACCCAGAAGGCTAAGTGGCTGGGTGCTAAAAGAGACTCCCTGGCCTCTTTGGTTCATGTGCATAGCTGGGGGAGAGCAGATTGTATCTGTACCCACCTCTGGCCTATCCTACGTCCTGTTAGGCTCTGGGGTACTCCAACACCCAGCACCCAGACCGGACTGCAAGCCAAGCCTAGCCAGACCTAGAGCCAGGAAGTGGAACTGGTGCTTCACCTGAGTAGTCTGGGGCCTTGGTGCTGACCCTGACTGGGGAAGGCTTTTCAGTACTCTCTACAAAGGCCAGGACGCCAAGTTGAAGCAACCTGAAGGTCCCAACCTGGAGGGCTTGAGCTCTGTCATCTAGAGAGTCCCAGGACAGGGTTGAGGTGCTGACTTAGCCTACCTATTCTGTGGACAGAACTATGTACAAAATTGTTCCATGATGCTGTGGTAAATGGAGGCAGAATCAAGCCTCCCTGCAGCTCATCAAGAGTACAGGCAGAGGGCCGAAAGCACAGATTCAGGGCAGAGCAACCACCTAGTGTGTGTGAGGCCCTAAATTCAATTTCCAGCACAGAGGACTTGGCGGGCCGGGGGGTTCAAGGGAGAGTTGGGTGTGGGGTACACACACACACACACAGACACACACACAGACACACACACACACACACACACACACACACACACACACACGATCCCAGCAATTAGAAGGCTGACGTAGAATGATCATGAGTTCAAGGCTAGCTGGATTACCTAGCAAGATCCCATCTCAAACAAACAGCAAGCAAATGAACCACCACCACCAAAAGCAAGCAAGCAAGCAAACAAACAAACAAACAGTAAACTAAACAAACAAACCAGGAAGAGAGCTTCAGGGGCCTTATCACACTGTCTTCTTATGGAACCCAGAACCACCAGCCCAGGACACCACCCCCAGTGGGCTGGGCCCTCCTTCACTGATCACTAATTGAGAAAATGCCTTCTAGCTGGATTTCATGGAGGCATTTTCTCAGCTGAGGCTCCTTCCTCTCTGATGACTCTGTCAGGCTGACACACAAAACCAGCCAGTACATCATACCCTCTGTACACATAAGAACCTGAGTCCCAGGTGGCTGGCTGAGGTCCTGGAACATCAGGATGACACTAGAGCCTGTGTGGTCTCACAGTGAAATTTTATTTAGTGGTGAATTTATGTTTGAGGAAGCTCCTCCCTACTTAGCTCTGACTGACCTAGAACTTTCTATGTTGAACAAGCTGGCCTTTAACTCAATGAAGATTTGTTTGCCTTTGCCTCCTGGATGCAGGGATTATAGACATGCACTGCCATGCCTAGTTCACAGTGGGTTTTACATGCCCCCCCTCCCTCTTGCTTCCTGGGCCTTGTATCCATGGCTCTCTGCTCCCTCAGCCTCCACGTGAAGAAGAATGTACTCAAAGATCCTTCTGCAGAACTTGCTTTCTATAGGGTTGACATCCTGAGCCAAGGTCACGGATAGTGAATGAGACCAGCAGCTGAACCCCTGTGCTGTTTGTCTGGCCTGAGTCTGTGTTCACCATCAACCCAACAGTGCTGTCTGTGTCAGAGCAAGGTGCCTTCTATGGAGCCATTGCCTCTCTGCTACCTAGTCCCAGCACTGGCCACATGTCTCTAACGCCTCTATGTAGCAAGCTGGTTTGGAGCTGTGCAGTGTCCCAGTTACACACTGACCCATGCATAATCCACAAACCCCTGATTCCTTACCTATGGACAAAAAAATCATAGGAATGGGACATACCTCCTCTCTGTGTCTTGGTTCTCAGCCCAGATCTGTCCCTCAGGCATTGCGTGCCCAGCCCCTCCGCTCCTCGACTGGGTATGAGGTCTTCTAGAACACGCAAGCTGAGCTGCTACCTACAGTGCCAATGACACTGTACTTCTCTCTTCACACCAGCCGGCCCTGGCTGCCCTTGCTCCTTTTACCCACACAAGACACAGAAGACCACCTGGTCAGATGAAGTCTTTTCTTTTCTGGTAATCAAGAGCAGGCTGTCTACCCAAAAAATAGGTAAGGTAGGGTGTATAAAGCCAGAAACCACAATTATACCACTCCAGAGTTGGTATATCCGGGGGCAGAAATATCAACAGTTCAGTTGATTAAAACCATTTGTTTTTTGTTGTAAAACAATGGATCTTCAGAAGCTCCAGGTGGGGCCCTAGCTAAACCTAGGACAAAATGGAGTTAATTTGGGCAGTTGAGTTAACCTGCTCTACAGAGGAGGAAAGGGACAGAGGTGCCAAGGCCATCCCATCCCCTCTGCCCTCAAACCTTCTCTGGGCACCAACCCCTTCCTAGTAGAAGACACCTAGTGTTCAGGAGGCCCCAGGTCACTGCCACATGGTAAGACAAACGCCCTGGCATTCTTCCCAGAACCAACTGCTTCTGGCTTTAGCAGATGAAAGGAGCAAATGCCCGACAATGAGCATCGTGAAAGATTAATGCTGCTGACTACACAGCAGGCACTCAAGCCTGTTGTCACATCCAGGAGCAGAGGCCCAGACTCCAGGGTCCAGAAAGAACATCAGGGACTCACCCTGCCCTGGCCCTGCTTCTCTCCACAGAAGCATCCCCTGGAGCGTCCCTCTGGCTTCCCCTAATGCCCCCGGAAGCTCACAACACTAAAGCTGCTTACCCCTGAATCACACCAGGATTGTCCTCAGGATGGTGAAGCCCAGTGGCTCGCTCTCCCTCTCCAGAAGTGGCTGGAGTTGGGGTACAGGGTGCCTTGCCTCTCTGCCTCTTTGGGAACATTTACCAATAGAAGTAAAACTCTAAAACCTAACAGTTACACAGCAGAAATAGCAGCCACAGGATGTGATGCCAGCCAGTCCGTGCTTGCTGCAGACTCTCCAGTCCAGTTTTCACCTTGGTCCACACCCCCCTATACCAACCCTATCTCACTGAGGCTCAGAATAGCCTCATCTTATAATCAACATAAACTGTGGCTCAGGTTCCCTGGATAGTCTGATGCCAGAACTCATGACTTCTATTCACTGTTCTTTAATCTTCCTGCGAGAGCCACAAGCAATACGTGTGTGTGTGTGTGTGTGTGTGTGTGTGTGTGTGTGTGTGCGCGCGCGCGCGCATGTGTGTTTCTTCCACACAGGGGGCCAGTTGAAATCAGATTGGGCCCTACTCTGAGTTTCTCCATGCTTTGTAAAACAGTTTTCAGACTATGTCCTATGAAACTGTATTTTTGCAAGAAGTTATTTTTACTCCATTTTAAAAATGGAGGATGACTTTCTGCCTGAGTGAACACATGGTGACACCACCATCTACCTGTCACTACCTATAGCACAGACTGATAAATGACTTATTCCTGAGAGTTCAAAGGGAGTTACCCTATAAATTCATTAAGGTGGATTAAGACTGTGGGGATATATTCAGATCACATCAGGGGAAACAAGCCCAAGAATGTTTCAGATAGACCAGGCCAAAGACAGGGTGTAATGTTCTCTTCTGGAAACCCAGTGCTATGATAATTTAGAGGGAAGGGCTCCTGCACAGATGCCAGACAGGGCCAGCATATAGGAGCAGGGCTCCAGAGACCTGAGTAACTGGATCATCTGTGCAGACGGAAAGCCCCTGAGGCAGTGGCTAAGGCTGTCTCTGAATGCTCCTGGCTCCTTGCTGCAAAGATGACAGGGCCTTGGAGGATGAGTGTGCTGCAAAGTTGCATATTTTAAAAGTGGCCCAGGCTCAGACATGGTGGTAGCACAAATCTATAATCCCAAGACTCAGGAAACTGAGGCTAGAAGACCATGAGTTCAAGGCTAGTCTGGGCCATATAGTGAAACCCTGTCTCAAACAAAATGAAACAGAAAGACAAGGTGGCTTGGGACATGCAGGATGAGAAGGGACAGTGGAAGCTATTTGTCTAGCCTGCCAGCCTTCCTTCCTATGGCTGCCCTTTCCCGCTTACTTCCCAGAGCACAGCGGGGCTCAGGCTCCCCACTGAAAATCTCTAGGGCTGTCTAGTGAGGCGGAAACCCCAGGACTCTGTGGGAGCTGACTACATCGAATCCCAGTGGTGTCCCTTTCTTGCTAGACTTAGAACCGGCCACTTCCCCGCTCCCACCCCAGCTCCCTCCCTGGTACAATGGGATGCTTTCTAGTAAGTATCAAACACACAACACACACCAGCTGTTGCCTCCTTTGGGTTCTGTGTATTCACCAGCCTCCCAAGCCAGTGAGAAGATGCTTCCTGCTCCAGCTAGATTTTAATATTTAGATGGGAAGCTGGGCTTTTAATTTTTATTGGGGAAGAGATTTAATTCCCAGTCTTTTAGAAGTGTTCGGGAAAGCAGAAAATGCCTCTTTTTACAGAGAATATTGTACCTTGAATCAAAATGAGTGTCAATTATCTTAATGGCTGTTACATAAAGTGCCTGCTTAGTCATTTCTTCAACTATTTGTCTGAAATAGAGAATTTCTCCAACTCACAGGGAAGACTGAAATGAACTGAAATGCATTTGCACTCCCAGAAAATCTACAGTGGGTGTCCTGCAGCTAGGAGTCCTGACATCCCAGTAACCACAGGGACAGCAGCAATCACAGTGTGGGCAGAACCACTCAAATGCTCTCCCTGTCTCTACACTGAGCCTGAGACTTTGGGGAAAGGCTGTCCAAAGCAGGTAGTCCAAACACACTGGGGAAGGAAATACCACAGCCTACATCTGACCAGGTCCTGACTCCAGATCAGCTTCACAATCTTGCAGAATCCTCTGGGATCTTAGCCTGCTAATGTAGGGTGGCCTCCATAACTAGTGCCTGTGTTTGCTTCATATGTGAAATTTCATCACAGAGCATAGTTTGGTTTTGAATTCCATGCACGGAGACAGATGTGGCGTGCGGTGATGAGGATGTTTTGTGTGTGATGCCCTGATGGATGGGGATGTGGCTTAACTGGTATTTTGGCCAGCAGAATGAATAGCCAATTTGGTTCCCCTGCAGCTGTAGCAGCTGCCAGGAAGTCGGACAATGAAGTGCCCAAGTTTAAAATGGATGGAGCCATGGTTTGAGGGACAGCAGTCACACAGGCGGCTACAGAGTCAACCACAGCCTCCCAAGGGTGACTTGAAGTTCAGAAACACACATCCTTATCTCAGAGCACCTGGAGTCTCTCAAACCCAAGAAAAGTGACAGTTCTAGGCCTGTCCTTCATTTGGCCCATGCGCCAGGCTACTTCAGAGCCCCAGCTGGGTCTAGAGGCTGCTCCACCCAGCCCACCCCTGAGCCTCTACCACTCAGTCCCTGTGGACATGCTGCCCATGATGCCTGCTCAGTGACTCCAGAACTATCAGCATAGTGGGGCCAGGGCACAGAAACCCTCCACAGATGGATTTCACTGTCCACACACAGACTTACTGCACAGCCTTGGAAAGAGTGTTAACTACAAATCAAGCTCTGTGGCAGACCATCTGCAAGGAGAGCCACAGAAGGACTAGGGATCCAGGCTCAGGACCAGCCTCCAGGGAGAAGGGAGAAGGAAGTCTAGAGAAGCAGGTTCTTATCCACTAGGATGTGGGAAATGAACTCCAAGTTAAAGGCTCGGTGCAAGCAAGGGTTGGCAGACCAGATCATGGAAGAGAGGGTGTTGGTGAGCCTAGCAAAATAATAATAGTATGAAAAGTTTTAATCAGGGGGTAGAACATCAAGGTCTTATTGGCAGCCTGTAACCCAAAGCAATGGAGACCACAGAAGTTTGAACAGCATGTTGTCCTGTTGTGTCTTCGGGCCAGGGCAGCTGGACTTTCCAATCTACAGCCACAGGAGGAAGTGGATGGACTCCAAGGTAGACCCAAGGCAGTCAGGCACAGTGATGCACACCTTCCCAGCAGGAGGATCTCTGTGAGTTCAAGGTCAGCCTGGTCTACATAGTGAGTTCTGAGAGAGCCAGAGCTGCATCGTGAGACCCTGTCTCAAAAGACCAAGGACAAAACAAAAATAAAGAATGCAAGACTTCACGGTGGATAGCCTTTTATTATTAAACTGCCCCCACCTTGGTGGTTTGCTGGTGTTTGAAGTACTGTCTACAGGAGTCTAGCAGGTGTAGCCAAGGGCACTCTCTTTCTTGCACACATTTTCAACTTGGCCTCTTAACCAGATGCAATGAGGTTGGGCCAGGAGGTTCATAAGTACCCTGGCTTCCTGTCCCGGAACCCAAGATCCTGGACTCTTCAGCAACCCACAGATGGTGTCCAGGTTACAGGACCCGGGGTCTGAGTGTTGGAACATAGACCAGAGATATCTGCCCTTGGGTCCCCAGTACAGTGTGACTTCTGGACACATGCACATGGCGTGAGATATGAACTAATCATATGAGAACCTGGCATCATCATGTCTAAGAAGCAAGTCTAACTTAACTTGTGTGAAGTTCATCCCTGGCTTCTCATCCCCAACCTCTTGCTGCCCGCCTCCTCCCTCCCAGATAAGCCCTCTGTCTTCTGACCTCCTTATGACCTCTAGCTCTTTACAATTCCATGGACTTCTTTCCCTCTCTCTTCCTCTCCCTGCCCATCACAGCTTTCTCATCTACCTCTCTTCCCTCCTTAGCTACCGCTATGTAACAAACACCTCACAGCTTAAAATACTAATCTTTTATTCAGAAAATGTGTCCTTACAAGATGGCCAGATGAGAAGGCAGGGTCCAAAGAGGAATGGCCACCACGTCCTTATACTATCAAACTTCTTGAGTCTCGCAGTTCTCTGTGTGTATTTGTACTATGGCTGGAGCTGTCTCTTCCTACACCCTCACACCTGGTCTGTCTCGGGCCCAACTCAGCAATAAACTGGAAATGGCCTCAGCAGATCATTTGTGGTGTCTGCTTGTCATCCCCAGGCCACTGTCTGCCCCATGAGCTAGGGTAGGTAGTAAGAGCAGAAAAAAGTCACATGATCAGCCTCACCAAATTCCCAAGGAGAGAAAAGAGCAGAAAACACTTTCTCTACATTAGATGGAAGGCACCTGAGGAACCTAGCCAAGCAAGGCCAATCAACTGAGCCTAGCCTTAAATAAACAGGGGATGGATGAAGAAGAAGGAAGAGGAGGAGGAGGAAGAGGAGGAAGAGAAGAAGAATTATTACAAGATGGGTGGAAGTATGAATAATGGATGTATGGGTGAATGGATGGGTGCTTAATGGGCGGGTAGATAACCAAATGAGTGGGTGGCTTGATGGATATTGGCATTAGTGGAAGAGGAGTGGATGGATGATGGGTCAGTGGGATGGACTGAATCATAAAGGATAGGTGTATGGATAGAGGGATATGTAGGTGTATGTTTAGATCATAGGTGTATATGGGTGAATGGATGAGCACTTAGTGGATGGGTAGATGATGGGTGGATGATGGGTGGATAGATAGATGATAGATAAAAGGATAGATGAATGGATGGATGGATGGGTGGATGGATGAGGGGTGGATGAATGAGGGTGGATGGGTAATGGGTGTGTAGGATGGATAGAAAGATACAATGGACTTACGGATGGATGATTGTTGGGTGGCTGGATAAGTGAGGAGCAGCTGGATGACAGGTGACTGGACGTGTGCTGTGAGGAGTAGATGGGTGTGGGCAGAGGAGAACTTATCTGTGATCAGCTAAGGTAGATGCCAGTGGATCTTGAGATTTGACATTGACTTTCCTCTCTAAACCCTGCCTGAGCCAGTCTTCCTCCAGCACCCACGCTGTTGCAGCTCATCAGGATCTAGTATTTGTCTTTTGCTTAGTTATGGAGGCACAGATACCTGCTAGGGTCTGCTGCTCAGGTCTGTCTGCTGTCAGAGCCCATGGGGAGCCTAGCCTTGGTGGTTCTGTCTCCCTCCCTTCCCCAGCAGATGTGTCTGGCAGACAGTGGGTTTCATCATTTTTCTTCACTTGGGCCTGTATTCCTGGGTAATAACCAATGCTTACGGGAAAGCTGAAGTCCTCAGTAACGAGATTGAAATCAGATCTCTGTGCACAGGCTGCACAACAGGCTGTGGAGGCCGTGCATGCTGATAAGGCTGCTGATCTGAGCTATCCATCTGTACAGAGGGGTTCCTGTCCAGCATCCCCAGGGTGCTGCCCCAGCTTGCTTCATCTTCACAGAAAAACTAAAGTGAGTGGATGTCCCTTTCCAAGGCCTGGGATGTCTCTGCTCTTATCCATGTCCTAATGGCTACAGGAAGGAAGAGCCTCTGTCAGTTGTAGAGTGATCTCAGGAGGAGACAGATTAGAGGATCTTCCCTAGGAACACTACCAAGAGAACAGGAAGGTGCAGGCCCAGAGAGCAGCAGCCCAGGCATAGCAAGCCCATTCCAGGACACCCTCAGAGTAACAATGCTCAGGAATAACGCATCCAGGGACGACCTTGTCCAAGGATGACCACTTCCAGACTGTCCACACTCACGCTGCTGTTGCGTTTGGAGAATTTTCCAGCAAACAAGAGCGCCTAGTGTGCCCTCACCCTCTCCTGCCATGGGCTTCTGTTCCTCCTGTGCATCTGTGCATTTGCTATGTTCTATTCTTTGGTCAAATCTGGCCTCTCTTAGGGGATTCCCTCATGCCTCAACATCAGCACCCGTTGTGGGGAAGAGAAAGAAACAGGCTTGGCAGGCTGGCAGTTAAGATGCTACCCTTGCCTGCTGGGAAGCCCGACATAGACCTACCAAGGTCCCATTGCTACTCCCTGACAGTCTCTGTTCCATCCCGTGCCCTCTTCTTGACTGTGTTTTTAAGAACCTTGTTAGTTTTAGAAAATGTTTTCAAAGAACCGGCTCTGGGCTTTCATTATCGATTCCTCTGGGCTTGCATTTCTGTACTCGTTAGGTTAGCTTGAGTGTGGATAAACTTGTTTCCTTTGCCTCTGGGGTATGGCCACTCCTTATGCACTGCTTCTAAAGCCCTCAGAAGCAGGGAGAGCTTCTGAGCCCCTCCCTGCACTGCCCGACGTGGGGAAGGGAGGACAAAGCCCATCTTATTTCTGGCCAGCCTGGTCTCTGATCTTTGGGCTGATTTCATCTCTGATGTCTGACACTCCCACTCTGAATCACATCAATGTTCAGTTTCAAATATTTTTCCAAATCCTCACTTTTAAGTTTGAAGCCTACATCATAACACATGGGTCATCAAATCTCAGACTTTTGAACCACTTGAGCTCTTCAATGCTTTCTGTTCCTGCCTCATTGGAAAGTTGGGTGGGAACCACTTTTAGATGGGAAACTCCCAAAAGGACAATGATTGACATCTCCCTGAACCAATAACAGCCATTCTTGGGAGTGACCAGAGGTCTAATGGATGGCCATACTCCTGCCCACCCAGGGAGCAGAGTGGGAAGACAAGAAGTACAATGGTGAGTGGGCTCTGGCTCCCTGATTTTCACCTGCCCATCACCTAGACCCCACCCCAGGGTGTTGCCTGACCCCAGGTGTACCACCCAGATCTTCAGTGATGTCAGCCACCAAGATGCACTTGCTTAGGGGTGATGGTGCACACCCAAAGACCCCTCTCCAGCTGTGCCTGGGGAGGTCTCACCACAAAGCAAATGAGAAAGAGGTCCTTGAAGTCCTCAAACTGAGCATGGTGGCTTATGTCTATAATCCCAGTTGAGGCAGAAAGGTTGCCATGAGTTTCAGACCAGCCATCCACAGACCAAGACCTGTCTCAAAACAAATGAGCAAGGGGAAAGAAAAGAAATGGTCCTCACTTTAGAGCCTCTCTCTGAGCACAGGCAAGGCAGTTTGGTCTGATGGGATTTTCAGATCCTCAAGGTCCCCCAGGCTGTTCCCTACAATGTTTGAAGGGACAGAGAGCACTGCTACAGAAGAGAAGGCAGACAAAACTGCTTTCTGCTGCTGGAGCCTGGCCTCAGAACTGATGAGTTTGTTCCCAAGCCCAGCAGTTTCCAAAGCCTGCCCTGGCTGAAGATCCACAGGCACAGCTGGATACACGTTTCCTCCTCAGCCCAGGAGGTCAGCTCAAGAAGGTCCTAAGACCTCAGGGCCATACCCTTTCTGTAGCTCACGGGATGTAGGCCTGAGTTCCCCACGGTGCAGGAACAGGCCTATTCTTGCTTGCCCTTTAGAAGCTCGTGTTCAGGATGTGTGATCTGGCTGCGTGCTGCTGCTCAGGGAAGCCGAGGGAAGCCCAAGGACTCATCTGGGGAGCGTGCTTTTCAGGTGATAGCATGATTATGGCAGTGCTGCGTTTCCAGGTCTGACCTTTGAGCACCACATGTGGGCAGAAGGGGTTTGAGGCACCCAAGACCTCCCTTCGCCTTCTAAGGGGCACCAACAGCTTCTTGGAGGTATCCCTTTTGTTGATGTCTTCTATGAGCTCAAGGGGATCCTCAGCTACACCGAGAATTTGACTAGCCTAAGCTACATGAGACCTGTTTCAAAGAGGAAGGAGGAGAAGAGAAAGGAGGAGGAGGGAGGGAAGGAGGGTGAGGGAAAGGTATGGAGGGGGTGAAGGTAGGTGTACTGGCTGGTTTTGTGTCAACTTGACACAAGCTGGAGTTATTACAGAGAAAGGAGTTTCAGTTGAGAAAATGCCTCCATGAGATCCAGCAGTAAGGCATTTTCTCAATTAGTGATCAAGGGAGGAGGGCCCCTTGTGAGTGGTACCATCTGTGGGCTGGTAGTCTTGGGCTCTATAAGAAAGCCAGCTGAGCAAGCCAGGAGAAGCAAGCAAGCCAGTAAGAAACATCCCTCCATGGCCTCTGCATCAGCTCCTGCTTCCTACCCTGCTTGAGTTCCAGTCCTGACTTCCTTTGGTGATGAACAGCAGCATGGAAATGTAAACTCAATAAACCCTTTCCTCCCCAACTTGCATCTTGGTCATGGCGTTTGTGCAGGAATGGAAACCCTGACTAAGACAAATTGGTACCAGCATAGTGGGGTATTTCTGTGACAAGCTGATCATGTTTTGGGGAGGACCGTGGAAGGACTTTGGAACTTTGGGCTGCCCTGCAGGATGTTGTGTAGGAGCTTGGAAGATAATGTTGAGAACAGTGCAGAAGATGGAGGCCTGGCTTGTGAAATTTCAGAGGGAAGATTAAAGACTCTTATCAGGGCCATTGCTATTTTGACTGTGAAGGTTCTGTGGTTTTAGTTAGCTGGGGCTGAAGGATCGCCTGTGATTAACAAGATACCAGAACTACTAAAGCAAAACCATTGCATTGCTGGGACTATTGATGCTGGTTAGCTGGAGTTGGGAAATTGGCACTGATTGGGAAGAGACCAGCATCATTGAGGTGAGATCTTCTGAGAAGTGTTTTCTGAGAGCACAGAGGCTGCATTCCAGAGATAGCCAGGGTTGTACCTTGTGCTGTGGCATGACATGGTAATGTGTAAGAATCACCCAGGTGGTACTGGTTTTGAAGGCATGAAGGAGTCATGAAGAGCAGCTGAGGCCTGGGTACTGTGAGAGGCCTCAGAAGGCCATTGGTGAAGGTGCAGCCTCAGTTGCAATTGATGGCCCAGGACTGAAGGGGTCATGCAAAGGAGATGAGGCTTGGCACCATGAAGAGAGCCTATGAGAGGCTCTTGGTAAAGCCTAGTTGCAGCGGAAGACAGCAGTGTTTTGGAGATGCCAGTACCATGAGATGACCACCAAGAACAGCAGCAGCAGTGGAGTACAGGCATCTGGAGCCTAGAAGACAAGGTGTGTGCTACAAAGGGCAGAGCTAGAGAAGTGACTCAAGCCCTTGGAGAAATCCAGAAGATTGTGAGTGGATCCTAGACATTGGACGGTTGGAGTTGGAGTTTGCTTTTGATTGTGACTGTGCCCTAATATATTTTCCCACAGTTAGTGGAGCCCACAGTTAAGAGACTTTTGATGGTAAAAGACCTTGAATTCTAAGAGATTGGATATCTTTAAAGGGATTGAAATTTTAATATGTAAGAATTTGCAAAGACTGTGGGACTTTTAAAGTTATTTAGATCTTGAGGATAAATAAGAAAGTAAGGGTTGAGGCTTAATAGTGATGTATTTGTGTGTCAAGTTGACAAGGGGTCAATTGTACTGGCTGGTTTTGTGTCAACTTGACACAAGCTGGAGTTATCACAGAGAAAGGAGTTTCAGTTGAGAAAATGCCTCCATGAGATCCAGCAGTAAGGCATTTTCTCAATAGTAAACAAGGGAGGAGGGCCCCTTGTGGGTGTACCATCTGTGGGCTGGTAGTCTTGGACTCTACTCTATAAGAAAGCCAACTGAGCAAGCCAGGAGAAGCAAGCAAGCCAGTAAGAAACATCCCTCCATGGCCTCTGCATCAGCTCCTGCTTCCTGCCCTGCTTGAGTTCCAGTCCTGACTTCCTTTGGTGATGAACAGCAGCATGGAAATGTAAGCTCAATAAACCCTTTCCTCCCCAACTTGCATCTTGGTCATGATGTTTGTGCAGGAATGGAAACTCTGACTAAGATAGTAGGTAAGGGGGGGCGGGGAGAAAGAGAGGGAGAAACTATTCTTGCATTCCACTGTCCTTCAAGATCAAAGAGTCCACAGCTCCCTCTCCTCCCAGGTCCTAAGGAAGGCTCCTCTACCACTGAGTCTGTTGGCTGCACCACTCCAGGCTCCACCAGCATTGTCACAGAGACCTCTTTGGTGTTTCTATATTCTCTCTTCTCATGAAGACACCAGTCATGGGATGAGGGCCCTGCCCTTGCTATAACCTCATGTCAACTTGATGTCATCTGCAATAATTCTGTTTTCCCCAAAAGCCCATGTTCCTGGGTTTGAGGTTACAGACTCAAGCACATCTTCTGAGCAAATGCAATTGAACCAACTGTGCTTAGAATCTGCCAGTGAGGTAAGCACATTGATAAAGATATTTTTTGCAAACTTTATTTAAACTGACAAATGACAATTGTGAATGATGTGTGAGTGAGTGGCTCTGGTGTTTGGGGTGAGCTCATCAAGCTAATTAGCATACGCATCATCTCCCAGACCTCTCACTTTTGTGGCCGGACATTTGAAATTCACTCTTTTGGCAATTTTGGAACATAAGATTCAATTGGCCCTCCATTCCTGCAGGGTCGACACAAAGGGGTCAACCAACCCTGGGTGGAAAATACCTGAGAGAAAAATCACTTCTGCACTGAGCATGCAGACTGCTTTTTGTCATTGGGCCCCTAATGGAGCCCACATTAAGTAACATCCAGAGATAGTCTGAATCTACTACAGGAGGATCCCCGGCATTGTTTCGTTTTGTTTTGTTTTGTTTTGTTTTGTTTTGTTTTGTTTTGTTGTGGGCCTTTATTTTTGCCTTGGTTTTGGTTTTCAAGACTAGGTTTCTCAGTGTAACCCTGGCTGTCCTGGAATTCCCTCTGTAGACCAGACCTTCCTTAAACTCACAGAGATCTGCATGCATCTCCCAACCCCCCTATTCCCCATCAAGTGCTGAGATTAAAGACGAGCGTCACCACTGCCCAGCTTGTGTTATTTAAGAGACCTGAGTGCTTACAGATTTTGCCATCTACAGCGTCCTGGAACTCTCCCTGTAGACACCAAGGGACTATGTACATTACTGAACTGTAGTCACCAGCTTGGCCTCCAGCGTGAAGACACAGACACAAATGTCATGTTGGGAAAGCCACACCCATCTCAGTGTCTCTACCCATGAAAATGCTAGGATTGGGTGGGGCACAGCTAGGTCATACTCCGTGGATCAGTGCTCCTCAGTAGAAGGAAGGTTGGGAACCGGGTGAATTAATGTAGGAGAGCAGCCTGCACCATGCTGGGGCATTTATGCCACAGGCATTGCTTGAGGCCCAAGGCTCGCTCCCTTGTGGGGAAGCTTGACAAGTGCATTTGCAAAGGAAAAGGATGCTTGGCTACTCAGAGGCTCATGATGACCCAGAAGCATACTGAGGCCCTGCCAACAATGAAGGGACAGGGAAGGGAGCCAAGGCCAACAGCCTGGCTGAGCGGAGCAGCCCTGAGAGAGGCTACTGTGGCTAGAGGTCCCCAGAAGGAAGCCTCAGTCTCCCTTGCAGCAGCTCCTGGAGTGTCTGGGGACAAACACAGCAGGGAGCTGTGTGGCTGCACAGAGTCAAGAGTACAGGTCCCCACAGACTCTCTGGTCCCAACTCCCAGGGACTTTGCTTCTCCCCACCTCCCAGTGGGGTGAAGATTCAGACCAGAAGAGCTGTATTCGATACCCTGGACACTTATCAGGTGTTATGGAAGGGACTGTGCCCCTCTTTACAACTCTTATCGGGGCCCCAATTCCAGCATCAGTTGGCTCCCACTCTGCTGGAGACTGTTGGGGTCCCCTCTGTTCTTTTACTGGCTTCTTTCCACAGGTGTGCCTCAGGTCACAGGTTTCAACAGAACCCATAGTATGGCCAGAGACAAAACAAAAACAAACACCGCCAACAAACAAACAAACAAACAAAAAGTAATACATACACGTAGTTGAGCCTCCTTGACTAGAAGTAGAGGAAACAAGTTGTGGAAATCAAATCAGTGAGTGTTACCATCAACAGAACAACAGTGCCTGTGATCAGCATTGCCACAGAGCCTCTGGCGGAGGAGCAGAGTGGAGAGACAGGCTCAGGTGGGCCTGGTAGGGGCCACCAGCCCGCGCAAACTGAGGTGTCACCTCCAGGTAAATGTCCGAGTGACAGATTGGAGGCAGCTTGGCTTCGCTGTCTGCCCAGGTGGGAGGCAGAGACAAATGTGGAGCATCTGTGGGTATTGAACACCACTGCAGAGTTCTGGCCTAGCCCTGGGGAAGACACCTGCCCTTCTGCAGGGCTCGCTGTGGCAAGCCTGACTGTGTGGAAGACTGGGCCAGGTTCCCAGGAGGTTGCTCTAAGTCATGGTCCTGGTTCTGTCCGAATGACAAGCTTCTGTCTCTCAGCCCAGCTCCCGGCCTGGCTTCTCTTGCAGGGTGTGCCCCTAGGTGGTGGGAGAATACAACGGAATGAGAAGGTGATTGTGAGCTTCCCAAGGGAGTAAGGTCAAGAGCCCATCCTCAGAAGTACTGTGTGGACCCAGCCCTCAGGACAGACAGTCAGCTCACTCTTGTGGGACTTCCAGCCCTGGGTCTCTACCCTTAGGGAGTCAGCAGCAGAGGTGATTTCTGGAATGGCCCCCAGCTCCTCCCCTTTCCCTAGATCTCTGCTCACTTGAGGGGAACTGGCTGACAGAGTGTTTCCCCAACAGCAGAATACAGGTTAGAACAGAGAAAGAACGGAAGGAAAGAACGCAGAGCGGAAGGATGGGTATGTGCAGAACAAAGGGGCGAGGACAGCATAAAAGGACGAGATGGGAGAACAAATGCTTTGGAGACAGGGAAGGAGCGTCTGAGGGGCACGCAGCTGGGATGCAAGTGCCCCGAGAAGTCCCAGAGAGCAAGGGCTGCCCTCCACACACACACATTGGGAAGGATCCACGTGTCTAAGCAGGAGTAATGGGTCAGGTCAGAAGGGTGGGTGTGGGCCTATGGGCTATGTGACAGGGGCTGAAGGCAGCAGGGCGAGGGCTGAGAAGGAACCAGAGAGGCTCTGTGGACTAGGATAGCAGAGACAGGGAGAAAGGGGAGACTGGGGTCAAGGATGGAAGAGTCTGGAGGCGTGACTGGGGTAGCTCACAGAAGTGTCGTTCTGTCGCTGTAACAAATATCGTGGCCAAAAGCACTTTCAGGAGGAAAGGTTTTATTTGGCTTTAACTTCCAGGTCACAGTCAATCACTAAGGGAAGTCAGGGCAGGAGCTCACTCACAGCCAGGGAAGTATAGCAGGAACACTGGAGAACACTGCTTGCTGGCTGTTCCCAGATGCATGTTTATGCAGCTTCCTTCTACAACCCAAAACCACCAGCCCAGAGAGCGGTGGCACCCACGATGGTGTAGGACATTCTACATCTATCAGACAATCCCCACACACATGCCCACAAGCCACCTTAACCTTGGCATTCCTCAATCCAGGCTTTCCTCTCAGATGGCCCTTTAGAGGTTGAATGACCCTTTCACGGGAATCACCTAAGAAAACATAGATATCTACATTACCATCCATAACAGTAGCAAAATTACAGTTATGAAGCAGCAATGAAAATAATGTTCTGGCTGGGGTCTCCGGAGCATGAGAGTATTAAAGGTCACAGTGTTAGGAAGGTCAAGGGCCACTGCTCTAGAGTGTGTCAAGTTGACAAAGCTAACAATGACAAGGGGTCCAACAAGAGGGACAGCACCCTTAAGCCTAGAGGGCAGACAGGAAATGGAAAGTCTATAGATGTGCTGTGAGGGTGGGGTGTCCAGCAGGAGCTCAGGAAGGACAGATCAGCCTTTGAGGAAGACAGAGAGAGATGAGGCAGGCAGGGAGAAGAGATGCTACAAGACTCTCCCTGCCACACTCTGGGTGGAGGCTGAGAGAGAGAGAGCAGATGGACAGAGGGGCGGGGAGAGAGCTTGGGAACTGCTAAGGGCGTGGTATCAGGCAGTTTGACAGAATTTCTGTTCCTCCTTGTTCCAAAAGGAGAAGAGAGAGCTGACCAGTGCTAATGAGCAAAAACCCAGCAGTATACAGGGAGAGCTAAATGCCCATGGGAATGGGGGAGGGAGAACTGGTTGAGGCTGGCTAATGGAAGTGCCCCAAATACACACTCCGGGAGTCTTCCCACACATCACACGCACACCTGGTATGTGTGTACATGACTACGCATATTTGCTGGTACATGCAGGTGTGTATCTCTGTGGTCCCACAACACCATCATACATATGTATGGCCACACACTGCGCACACCTGTGCAGATCCGGGCACACACACCTGCTCCTTGCTTCCCAGCACTAATCAATAATGAAAGCAGCACCCCACTGAAGCTCCCAGAGCCTGAGGCAGGAGGAGAGGTGCCCTGCACTCCAGCTGGAGAGAAAGGAGGTCTCTGCAGGGAGAATGGGGGAGGCATTAAGGACTGAGAGCCAAGCAGGAGCCCAGAGACACCTCACCCCAAGACTCGGAGCAGGATATAGGCACTGGCACCTCCCCTCACTCTGGGAGCAAAGTTGGGTGGGGCAGGGGTTCGGGATAAACTGTGTTCTGTGTGTGGCAGCTGGCAGCCCTGTGTGGGGCCCTGACGCAGGCCTATTCTGAGCTAGCCCCTCATCACCACTTGGGAATTTGTGACGCACTGCCCTCCTAAGGGTGCCAGCATGAACTTACTTGGTAGTTGAAGTGAATTCAGAGTGTTTGGATTTGTCTTTTTGTTTTGGGTTTTTTGTTTTGATTTGTCTTTTTGTTTGTTTAGAATCTTTCAAGAGTTTTTGAAAAACACTTTCAGGATGCTCAGGACAAATTCCCAAACCAAAATTTACCCACAAGTAATATAGGGGGTGGCTGATTTATACTCAAAAATTCTCTTCAATGTTGCCTTCTAGAAGGAAGAAAAGTGAACTTATTCTCACTAACATGTGAGGGAGTTCGTTGTCAGAAACACGGGTGTTCAGCGTTTGTCGGAAACCAGAGTCAGTGAGATCAGAGTGGACAGTGGAAGAGGGCTTAAGACAGGCAGCCATCAACAAAGGCTGGAGCATCCCCGGCTCCCCACAGCAGGCAGCCCTTGGGGGTGAGGCATGAGAGTGGACAGGCTCTGCCTGACTCATTGCCTCCTGACTGTGTGGGACCTCCCTCTTGGGACCTGACTTTGCTCCTCTTGAAATGGTACTAGAAGAGAGTAGTAGCATCTTCATGGTGGTGACGAGGAGACCAGCTGGGGATACCACAGGTTCTTGGGACCCAAAAATACTATAATGTACATTTTATGTACATTCTGTTGGTCATGTGATGTTAGAGCTCTCTGAGAAGCTGACTCTGAAAAGCAATTTACTTCCCTGCCCCTTTCAGACCAAAGTATGCTATCTCCATGTCCTCCCAGGTCCTTTGCCTGAGGACAGGCTGTCTCCCTGATTCTGTGACAGGGAAGGAAGAGAATAGCAAACAGTAGGGAGTTAAAACATTGCCCTTGGGGTACTCAGTTCTGAGTGGATGTCCTCATCCACCCCTCATCTCAGGCTTAGGGACCTATGCAGAAGAAGAGGCAGGAAGCTGGGAAGAGCCAAAGGGGACGGATGACCCAAAGGAAACAGCATCTTCCAGATCCAACAGGACTGACACACGTATGAGCTCACAAGAGACTGTGTCAGCATGCACAAGGCCTGCAGAGGTTCAAGCCAGACAGTGTCCACCACTGGCAGGGGAAGTGGACATGGGGTCCCACCACCAACCATGAAGCTATCTGAAATCAATACCTGTTTTCTCCAACAGAGCATCACTGGGATTTTGTTTTCTTTTGGAAGTTTAAGAGAGGTGAGGAAGATCTGGGAGGAGCTGTGGGGTAGGGAAGATATATTGTATGAAAAAGATAAACATTTCCATTGCCACCATGGTTTGTCCTGCAGTATAAAATGTCCTTGATGGAAACAGGAGGCTGAAAGCATATCATGAAGAGAAAAAGAATCAGGATTCCTAGTTACTGCCTCAGCATCCCCAGTTAATCTCTACTTGATGTTGCAAGCACCCAGTTTGATGGTGTGACCTTAGTTTGCTCTCTCAGTCAGGCTACACTGTCACCTGACGGATGCTGTTATCTCCTGACTTGACGTTTCCCTCTACCCAATGCTCCTGTCTGTGGGCAGGTTGCTATTTGTTCTTTAACTTTTGGTTTAACTTTTGCTTGGTAAACTCACTTATTCAAAACTCAAGTGTGGCTCTCGCAGAGAACATTGGGCCTTAGCTCAGGGCTGGGCACTCACTTGTCAATTGTCTCCACCAGCAAGTGTATTGGAGGGGAGGCACGCCCCCACGGCTCACACAGGCCAGTTTTATTTGCATAAAAAGAGTGCTGGCTTTAGGACACACTTTGAGCATATCTGGTCGATCTGTTTTAATAAAACACTAAGTACCTCAGGAGCTTTCTAACACATATGGCTGCAAACAGCCTCTGCTCTCCACAGGCTCACCTGCTCTGCTCCCCACTCTGGTTTTTCCATTCTCCATGATAGAGTTGACAGATATTCAACCCTATCATGATTGACGTTTTCTTCCCTTGTTTTGCACTGAGCCAGGACATGGGATACTAAACATAAAGCAGAGGACTAAGCCACTGCATGTAATTCTGGTGAACATGAGACTCAGGCCTGGCCAGGAGCTAGGCCTCCCCAGGTTGAACTGCCTGGGCCTCATACTGCCTGTCCAGCCAACACCACCAGACCAGAGCACCATCTTGTCATTCTTCCCAGTAAGAACTAGACACATGGCAAGAACAAGCCTAAGAGGCTGGAGAGGCTTTGCATGGGCTTCTCCATGTCCTCAGGGTGATGTTAGCTTAAAGAGGGTAAAGACCCAACCTTCTTAACATTGTCACTCCTCTGAACCTGGGGCGGGACTCTGGGTGGTTCCCATGAGCATGGCAATATGAGCTGATGGATTCCAGGAAGTGGAGAATGGGGCATTTAAGAGAATAGAGACAGCTGTGACATTATCAGGTTTCAGGGTGCTCTGAACCTCATAGCTACAGGCAAGAGTGTGTGCAACTGTGGCTGCAGCAGGTCTCACGGCAGCCACAGAAGCCACCACCTCAAGTCAAAGGGGAAGCTTTCAACAGCATGAAATAACCATCACTACCATTTCAAAGCCAGAGCTATGCACAGGCCCAAGGCAAACACGTGCCTGGCTCAGGCTCCAGCTTCTATCCCATTTACGGAAGCTCTGGAGCCCAAAAGTTTTGTTGGGAGCCCTGGTCTCCTGGGAACCAAAAGAAACCATGCCATAAGAGGAATTTCTGAGGGACAGAAAAATGTCAGGCGCTGGCACTTTCCCAGCTCTGTCTTCAAAAACCCCAAGAGTAGAGCAAGTACCCAGTGCCAGCAATGAAGACAATCAAAGGACCTGGGAGGAAAATGCCATTAGCAACACAAGTGAGAGCGACTAGCTCTTAAGTCTCCATGTTGGGAAGCCACCTACCTCCATGGACCCTGAACATAATGTTCTCAAGGAAGGAAAGTTCAGAACCTTCATACAGCCGTATGTATGTACAGCTGCACAATTTCCGAGGTAGTGTGCCCCCATCTTTTTGGGACCCAAGTAGGGAGAAAACCCCTTTGGGAATGAGAGTGAGGGTGGTTAGACAGTATACTGGCTATTTCTTACATCAACTTGACACAAGCTAGAGTCATCTGGGAAGAGAGAACCTCAGTTGAGAAGTGCCTCCATCCATTTGGCCCATGGGCAAGTCTATGGGGTATTTTCTTGATTGGTGATTGGTGTAAGGTCACTCTGGGAAGTACCTCTGCTGGGCAGGTGGTCCTAGAGTATATAAGAAAGCAAGCTGAGCAAGCCAGTAAGCAGCACTCTATGGTCTCTGCTTCAGTTCCTGCCTCCAGGTTCCTGCCCTAACTTCCCTTCATGGTAGACTGTACATTGTAAGCAAAATAAACTCTTTGTTTTTGGTCAGGTGGTTATCACATCAGTAGAAACCTAACTAAGACAGATAGAGAGAAGTTGGGAGGAAGGAAAAGCCACAAGCCAGATGGAGAGAAAATGAAGGCATCAAAGGAGGCGTTTGTGAGGCAGGGGGAAAATGTCATCCACAGCTCTCCTTGAGAAGAAACCAAAAATGGCAAACCTCTCCACACCTCGACTTAAGGGAGACAGAGACTCAAAACAGCAGAGGGAAGAGGACAGGCAGAGGGCAGCAGGCCTCTTCATGCTGGAGCTCATGGAGAGGACAGAGACCTCAAGACAATAGAAGACGAATGAGCAGAAGGAGATGGGAGAGAAAAGACAAAGCCAGAATAATGCCACAGAGAAAGCTCTGTGTGTGTGCGTGTGCCTGTGTGTGTAAAGTTGTATCAAAATGAAACCATGGTCATTGGTGTAGGTGTTGTGTATGGCTGTCTTCATACTAAATTGATAGAGGTAAATAGTGGCTACAGAGACCAACTACAAAGCCAGAAGCACATAACATGAAGTTTCAAGTCCCTGGCATACAGACAGTCATAAATCTGTCTGCCATATAATAACAGGAGCAGGTCATTGAATGAAGTCCCCAATGACCCTATAGCATACCTCCTTATCGACACTTCAATGGAGTGAGTCAAGCCCTGATAAAGACTCTATTAAAGCTCATGGATTTTTTAACCTGGCACTTGGCCACCTTGGTCTGTTCTCTACTGATGAGAACCTGGAAGAAGTAGGGACTCCCAACTCACCAAACCACCAGCAGTCCGTTTCGTGAATCAGAGAGCAAGTGTCTCCATATGTCTTGTGTCTTGCGGACCTCCATTGGACCTCCATTGCACTGCCCTATTCCCAATCCTGCTGGCACCCTAATTCCAGGTTCTGTGGTGTGCTTATATAGTGAGGAATGATGAAGTATCTATCAGCTGAACAGACATAAATGAATGCATGGAAGGGTAATAAGAAAGAAGGATTGGAGGTAAGAAAAAAATCAGATAGATTGAACAGACAGATGAATGATTAGATGGTCAATGGATGGATGGATGGATGGATGGATGGACCATTTAGAAAGAGTCTGCATGGAAGCTAGGTGACTGGAAGACATGCCATGGATGGGCTATGAGGAGCAGGCCCCTTCCTCCTTCTCTGCTTCTAGCTGAAATGCCATAACTTGCTCTCACAGTGTGCAAAGCCCCAAAATGTGGAGGCCCAAAGCCATAACCCAACTAACTGTGGATGAAGCTAAGACCGCTAAGACCCAAGATAAGGCTTTCCTCCTTAGAAGATCATCTCAGGTGTCCCAGTGATGGATGCTGACACAGGCCAACTTTACGTTTGGAGCCTACATGTCTCTCTTGCTTCATTCCAGCCCCCTTGCAAAAAGAGGAGGCCTTGCCTACAAAAATAAACTGAAGAGTCCAGGGAGGTGGCTCAGTGGGCAAAATGCTTATCGCACAAGCAAGAAGTATCTGAGCTTGGATCCCCAGCAACTGTGTAGAAAACTAGGGGTGGCAGCACCCGTCCATAACCCCAGCACTGGGGGTGGAGACAGGAGGGTGGCCAGCCAGTCTAGTAGAAAGAACAAGTCCCAGGTCAAGAGTCAGGTTCAATGAGAGACTCTACCTCAAAAAGTAAAAGTGATAATAAAGTAGAGAGCTATAGATGAAGACACACGATGTCAACCTTTAGTATCCACGTCATGTGTGCACCCCCAGAGGAGCATGAGTGGGAGAGGGGGGAGATAGATAGATAGATAGATAGATAGATAGATAGATAGATAGATAGATAGATAGATAGACAGACAGACAGACTTTAAAATGTCTGGCTGATGCTGCTCCAGTATTCAAGGCCAGGACACACGCAGGAGGAGGTGTGTGGGCACTGGAAGCAGGTCCAGCCCTGGCCTTTACCCTGCAGAGGCTGAAGAGAAGGTACTGGCTGGTGAGTGTTGTTTGTTTTAGTAGGCTCTTTCCTCTTGCCAGCATGGTATGCAGTAAACAACACAAACACAGCACATCTCAAATCAAATATTATAAAGAAGGACCCAATGGGAAGGGACAGCCACAGTGGGGAAGGCTGCCCTGCCCTTCCCCTGCCTCCAGTACCTGGGGCTAGGGATGAGTCATGCTTAGGGGGTGGCTAGACAGAAGCTCTGACAGATGACTGAAAGCCCTCAGGCATTCTTCCTGTCAACTGGTCCCAGCCATACCCACCGGCTCTGCCACCTGCCTGACAGTCCCTGAGCAGGGGAGGGGTCACCCTAGTTTGCCCTCATCCCCTTGCAGGCTCTAGCAAGGAGACCCTGGGCTCCAAGTTGCTGAACTGAGTCTGAGGTCTCACCATCACTCAGAATTGTAATCCCTCAGGTGACCAGGGCCCAGGCAATTGAGGCAGTTCATGACCCTGGAGACCACCATATCAGAGCCACCAGGGAGGGTAGGCCTACCTTGGAACCCACCTCTAAACCCTAGCCTATGTGGTATGTAGAGCCCCAGTATTGATAAGGCAGGTTAGGGTCTTTGTCCAGTCTGGCTGATGGGGTGTATTTCATCTAAGTGTCTTGAGACCACCCAGCTCTTTCAGAGATCTGAGAACCCTCCCAGGCTGTGCTGTGTGAGTGGGTCAGGTGTTTCTTTACTGGTCATGCCCGTTCTGCCTCACCCACACTGGTTACTGCTTCCATCGATGGTCTCACCCTCCTCATCAGTGTGACCACTCAGCCCTCATGGAACCCTGAGGAGCTCCAGCATCTCCAAAGGGGTCAGCAGCACTGGGTCTCAGCATAAAGCTAAGGGTCTCTTTCTTTGAGTCATGTTCTGGAGGTGATGGAAAAAAGGCCCACAGCTGGTCCATGAGGGAGCCCTCCAAGGGAGAGCATGAGCTCAAGGCCAGGCTGGGGCCTCTGTGTGCAGAGGGAAACTGAGGCTCAGACAAGGTCATAAAGCTGGCTCCAGTGTCCTGACTTGAGGGTCCTACTTGAGGCCCCAGAGAGGTGTTAGAAGGATTCTAGATAGCAGACCACACTCAGATGGTTCAGCACTGATCCTAGGCAAGTGGCTTCTCCTAGTGTGATTGTGGCCTCCCTCCTCATGTCTTGCAGAACATAGCATGTAGACAAGACAAAAGTTATCAGATTGAAATATGTGGAGAGGGCTGTGCTGCCAGTTACTCAAAAGCCAGCCTCCATTCTCCCAGGAGTATGAAGGGCCAGCTGGGCCATTCCCTGATGACTGACAGGCAGCCACTAGAACCAGTGCCCACCCCACCCCACACATGATATACTTAAACAAGCCACTGTCCTCAGGAATGCTCCTGTTAGAGGCCATCTCCCTGGGGACCCTCTCTCCCTACCAGCTGTAAGAAGATGCCCCTCAATGCTGTCCGGGCAGCATAGTGAAGGCCCCTGGGGCCTCACACTGGGGACCTCAGTCCACACAAAATCTCCCACCGTGGTTGCGGCAGAAATCAGAAATAGAAGTGTGAGTGGCTCCAGTTGACAGCCCTTCCTGACTCTTCCAGCTCCCAGAAGCTGCAAGCATCTTTGGCTTATGGTCACACAGCTTCCTATGGACACATTTGCATGCCAACCCTCCCTTGACATATTTTCTGGTCCCCTCCCCCAATCTAGAATCCTGCTTCTCTTAAGGACTAAGTGCAGCACAGGTGCTAAGAGCCCTTCTCCAACAGATCACACACACAGGCTCAGCACTAGAACATGGTAGCCTTTGGAGGCCAGCAGTCGGGCTCACCCCTCCCCCACAGCAGTCCCGCAACCTCAAAGCAACACACACACACACACACACACACACACACACACACACACACACACACACACACACACCTGAGGGCAGCTGGGGCTGCAATCCTGCCCACTCACTTTCTGATGGAGTTGGTGTCACATGCTCATGATCTGAGAATGTCCTTCACACTTCTTGCAGCAGTGCAGACCAGCCAGTGCTGACCGGTGCCTCTGTGCTTCAGACAATGGCCAAGGTAAACTGATTAACAGGGGACCTGCTCTTTGAAGGGTCCTCTCTAGGAATGCCTTACGACACTCTGGACACCTCAGCACTCGCCTGTGACTGTGCCACTTCACAGGTAAGAAACTGAGGCTGAAAGAGGTGGCTCACAGATGCCACCTGGTGGTTTCAAACCCCAGTCAGTCAGTCTCTGCTCCTCTTGGGGCCATCCTATTGTCAGCTCTTAGAATACATATCTCCCTTCCCAAGGCCAGAGGACAGTGTTCCCACATAGCTCTGGCCCCTGGTGAGTGCTCACAGGATCCCTCTCATCTGGAATTGACCGTGGTGGGTAGCCTGGCCCCTGGCTGCCTTCAGAGCCCTAGACTCTGGAGAAAAGGCAGGAAGGTGGCATGCTCCTGAGGGCTCCCAAGCCAGCAGAGCTAGGTCCCAGCCAGCCCTCTGCCACTGTGACCCTGCCTTCAAGACAGACTAGCCCTCTTATGGTGGGGTTGAGGTTCAGTATCCACATCCAGGAGCTAGCCATCCGTTTCCATACTGGCTTCACTCTGGAAACCAGTCAGGTCGAAGACAAAATGACGGGTGATTTCTAGTTAAATGGCCAAGCAGAATGAATGTGCCTTGTTGTATTAACCTTTGATTTTGTCAGTTTGAGGAGAAAGGTGAAGAAATTGGAAACAGCGTTCACACAGCCCCTAGTGCTGGGGCCTCCACCCCAGGATGACAGCAGCAGAGCCAGGGGAAGCTTGACAACAGAGCCTGAGCCTTTGCTCGCCTGTCTGGGCTCTGCCTCTTCTCACTGAGCAGATGAGAAAACTAAGGGACAGGCAGACAAGACCAGTCACAGGGCCAGGATCCAAAAGCAAAGCCCAAGCTGGAAAAGGCAAAGGGACAGAAAGTGTCACTCACCTCCACTGCACTGTGCAAATTAACAGAGAGCCCTCCCCACCAGGGCTGGTAGTAAGGGAAAGGTACAATTGTAGGAGGAGGCGGGGCTATGCAAATGACCTGTAAAGGGAGTGGGTGGGGTTAAGCCTCTCTGGCCCACTCCTATTCTCAAAGCCTTTCCCTTCTCTCCTCAGGGATCTATCTACAGCTTAATTCTTTGTTCCAGACATAAGGACCTGGAAATCTCAGTGGATGTGCCTGGATATGCTTACACCTATAACAGTGCCACCCTCTCAACCTTCAGGAACAGACTGGGGCAGCTGGCAGAAGGGGCAATCCCACAGACAGGGACCTGCCTCAGCTGCCAGCTCTACCATCAGTGCCAGAAGAAAAAGAAATTGCAGAATCTAGAGCTGCAGAGGTCAGAGATGATGTGAAAACACTAGGCACAGAAGCATGGTCTCGCCCTGGATTAGTCAGCTTCCTGGTCCTGTTACGAAGCACCTGAGATGATCCCTCATAAGGGGAAAGGGTTTATGTCGGCTCATGCTTGAGAGGGTACAGTTCATGATCTGTTCACTAAGTGCTTTGGACCTGTGAAAGTACAGTTTGTCGGGAGCATATAGCAGAGGAAGGTGCTCACATCTTGGCAGCCAGAAAGCAGAGAAAAGAAAGGGCGGGGCCTAGACACCCCTTCAAAAACATGTACCCAATGACCTAATCCCCTCCCACTAGTCTCTACCTCTTGGAGGCTCCATTAGCTTCTAATAGTGCCAGGAGCTGGAGACCCAGTCTTTACCAAATAGCCTTTGAGGACATTATCCAAAACACAGTGCTCCCTCTGTTTATGGAGGTTCCAATATAGCTCTGATCACATGTCCAGAATGGAGGTACAAAGTTAAGGTAGAAGGAGGCTCCATTGTCCCTCCATCTTGGCCTCAAGCCAATCCACAGCTGTCTCCAGTTTGATGAATATGCCAATGTGAGGCTTTACAAACCCTAAATTTTGAGAGAGAGTCCTTTGAGAAAGGGTTTCTATATATCACCCAGGACAGCCTTGAACTCACAACCCTCCCGCCTCAGCCTTCTCTGGTGATGAGGTGTGGGCACACATCATCACACTTGGCTAGCTATGATATTTGTAAGTCCATGTGCTAGTCTTACCGGCCTTGCTCAGCATCAGCTACTGTGGGCCCAGGATTCCTGATGCAGGATGAGGAGGTTTCAGGGTTCCCTACCAGAGGGTGCAGTGCACAAGAGTAGAGATATTTGGAGCATGGCTGAGAACCACCTCAGGACAAATGAAAAACTCAGCAGCAAAGCCACCGTCTCACATGGAGCCAGCCTCACCAAAGCCAAGCTGTGGGTCTCAGAGGGGCTATGAGCAAACACATTCAGAACAAACAGTATCTGTCTTACAAAGAAACGAAACACCAGCCACGCTGCATAGGCCACATGGTTGGACCTCAGGGACACCGTGCTAGGAGGAGCCATCCAATCATGAAGGACAGATCCTGTAGAGCCCCACTGATAGCAGGTCCCCAGAGTTGCTGAACCTGAAGAGTTGTGGTGTGGGTTTTTCTAAGAGAGTGTCCTGCTTCGTTGTGTTTACAACAGTCATATATAGACTAATACTGGTTGAAACTATTGTCGCCATGTTACCAGGGAGCAGAAGTTGGCTTCCTGACGGGTATTTGACAAGTCAGGGCTGCTAACTGAAACCTCTAGCTTTCTGCGGTGCCAGAAGGTAGGACACCTCCACTGTAATGATGTTAGCAGTCTCATCTGGCAATCCCAGAAAATGTCTAAGGAAAAAATGAGTCCTACCAGGGTCACATTCATTCAGACCGTAAGTCTGCCTCCTTGCTGGTTTAACATAAAATATCTATATATGGAAGGAATGCTGCTTCTCTGCCCAAAGCCTTCACAGCTCTGCTGAAATTCCTGACCCTCAGAGGAGGCTTTAACTAGACACCAGGGCGAAAGGCTCTTTTCCTTCCCAAGTCGCCATAATCTTCCCTGTCTTTCTACCCTGCCTGAAAACCATGTGATTCAGGGACTGGAGAGATAGCTCAGTGATTAAGAGCATCTGCTGCTCCTGCAAGAGGACCTGAGTTAGTTCACCAGCACCCAAGCCAGATGGCTCATAACCACCTATGCCAACTCTGGGGGATCCAACGCCCTCTTCTGGCCTCCCTAGGTACCTGTATACACATACAGAGAGGGGGAGGAGAGAGGAAAAGAGGGAGAGAGGGAGAGAGTCACATACATCTATTCCTAGTCAAAAATTAAAGGTTAAAAAATATTTTTTAAAAAAGGACATATGGAGCCAGCCATGGTGGGGGCACGCTTTTAATCCCACCAGTTGGTAAGCAGAGGCAGGCTGGTTTCTGAGTCTGAGGCCAGCCTGGTCTACAGAGCAAGCTCAGGGATAACCAGGATGTGTCTGAACAGGAATGGCTCCCTAGCTCGTATATTTGAATACTTGACATCAGGGAGTGTTACTACTTAAGAGGGATCAGGAGGAGGAGGTGTGGCCTTGTTGAACTAGGTGTGGCCTTGTTGGAGGAAGTGTGTCACTGGGAGTGGGCTTTGGGATTTCAAAATCTCAAGCCAGGACAAGTATCTCTCTCTTCCTGCTGTCTGCAGATCTGGATGTAGAAGTCTTAGCTATTTCTCCTGCACTATGTCTGCCTGAATGCTGCCATGCTTCCCGGCATGATGGTAATAGAGTAAACCTCTGAAACTGTAAGCCAGTCTGAATTAAATGCTTTCTTTTATAAGAATTGCAGTGGTCATAGTGTCTCCTCACAGCAATAGAACAGTGACTTAAGACACAGGGATATGCAGAGAAACCCTGTCTGTAGGTAGAGGGGACCCATACACATACTATATAATACCATTCTGGCTCAACCAACCACACATGAACTAGGGATCCATTCCAATGGAACTGAGCAGTCCTCAACCAGTGGTCTTGTCATTGTCCTTACACTGGGATTTGGCAAATGACTCCAGATGGGAATGCTGGGGAGACCAAACTTTCATGGCAGCTCTGCAGAAATGCACCACACACCGTGTGGATAACACTGGAACTTCGGGGTATAATGAATGGATGTGGTATCTGTGTTGACCATGTGACGCTTCCATTCTTACTTTAGAGTACACTCCTGCTTATAAAAACGTTTGGTAGCAGGGCTGGGGAGACAACTCTGGCTAAAGTGCTTGCTGTTCAAGCGTGGGGACCTGAGTTCAGATCCTCAGCATTCATATAAAGCTGGATTATAACCTCAGCGCCCACCGCGAGCAGATCCTGGGAGAGTCACTGGCCAGGCAGTCTAGCTGAAAAAGTTCACTGGGAGACTTTGTCAAGGGAGGGGGGATGCAGAGACAAGGAAGAGGAGAGAGTAGGAGTAGGTTAACTAAAACTAAAGATGTATAGCCATTTTTATTGCCAATGAAAAAGCATTATAGAAACCCACTACTTTGTGAGCTAATTTTAAAAATATAATTACTGGGACTGGGAAAATGGCACAGTGGTTAAGAGCAGTTGCAAAGGACCTAAATTTGGTACCCAGAACCTAGGCCAGGAGGCTTATAACTGCCTGTATTCCCAGCTCCAGAGGTCTGACATCCTCTTCTGATCTGCAGGTATCTACAGACATGGAGCATACATTCAAACACACACACACACACACACACACACGCACGCACGCACGCACGCACGCACATACACACACTAAATCTTTCAGATATGTATAAATTTTTTAAAGTAATTTGAACAACAGACACTGTATGGGTAGGCAATGCCATAATTAAATAACAATCTCAGTACCAGGCATTGGATACCTTCTGAACTATTGATTCCCAAAGGTTCCACAAAATAATGCAGGCTATCGTGGTTGCTCTTGGATACCTACCATAGCTCAATGGTAAGACTCTATTGCTGAAGACACACTTTGGCTGCAGAAAATAGAGAAATCAAACTAGAGCTGGCCTAAAAACGCCCTCCCTATTGGCTAGCCTTCGTACTTCGAGAAGCTTCCTATGCAGGCTAATGGAGGAGAAAGTTATCGATGGTCTTACCCAGATAAATCAACCATAAATGCCTCAATATTGACCTACCAGGAAAGATGTGCCTTCTGGTGCAATCGCAGCATGAAGGTTATCGGGGGAATCAACAACCATTTTCTGATTTGATCTGAAGCTCGTTCCACAGGAGGGAATTTGTGACTGTAGGCTGGGTCAAAGCTCATGGCTGGGAAGGCCATAGGCCCTCGGGGAGAACCTATTACTGTTGCTTGACTACATGGACACGATGTCAATCTACCTTCAAGTATTTGTACTTATCTCTATAGATTACTGCTGCTCTCAACCTTGACCCGAGGAGCCCTTTTCTCCGGAGTCAGCAGTTAATGTGGAGGCTGGTACCTGGTCAGAGTGCTGAGAATAAGTGACTGAGCTCTAGACAGAGTGTGTATCAACTCTACCTGCAAAGCGTGGGGAACAATACAGAAGGGCAGACAAATTGTAAGGTCCAGAGGATGGGTAAGAGTGCTGGGAAATGCTGTCACTGGAAGGAGCATGGCCATGAACTCACTGCAGCTGTGATAACCTCCATGCGATCAAGCCAACAAGCTCAGTCAGCATTCCAGCCAGCCCCATGAACTGGACTCAGCGGGTTAGGAAAAGTGGGTGGGGTAGTGATGGCGGGGGGGATGTTTCACGGGGTGTGGAGGGGTAAGGATGGAGTTGGGAGTGAATATGATCAACTTACACATGTGGGAAATTGTCAAAGAATAAATGAAAAACTTTCTTTTTTTTAAGAAGAAAGGGACTGGAGAAATGGCTCAAAGTTAAAAGCAATGGCTTCTCTTCCTGGGGACCCACGTCTGCTTCCCAGCACCCACAGAGGTGGCAGTTTACAACCATCTGCCACTCTAGGTCCAGGGACACCCTCTTCTGGCATCCGGAGACACTGCCTGCATGTACTCGGTGTGCACATGGTACACATACATGCATTCAGAGAAAGCACTCATACAGTAAATCTAGAGGAAAGAAAGGGGGAGGGGCATGTTGTAAATGCTGCCACTGTAGCCTGCAGTGGCCTCAGTTCACATGCACCATTTCTCCTGCTAGCATCCTGAGTCCAGGCCACAATGCTCACACATGGGAAGACCCTCTGATAAGACAGTTCTCAGAGCATGTCCCTTTGACTGTTCGATTGGCCTTGTGCCTCAGACAGCATCCATCCCCACGCTGGCCAGTCCTCACTACTGCACCTGTGCCAAACTCCCAGTCACTAAACCACTGGCAAACTGAGCCCCACTCAGGAGCAATTACTGAACGAAATGTTTTCTTTTTTTCCCTTAAAAAAAAAAAGTTATGCAGAGCCACATAATGGCCATTTTTATTGCCATTCTGCAAGCCGAGGGTGACAGCTGATATTTAGTGATGTGAGTCACGAGGATGTTTTTGCATCGGAAAATCAGCTGTCTTCCTGGGGACAGAGAATCCGTCAAAAACAGCATCTGACAGACAGTGTTTGTCAAAGTCTGCCTCGTGTCTTCTCAGTATACTCTGCACTGTGTCTCAAAATCGCCATATGCAGAAGATCTTGGTGGCGTCAAATTATGTATAAATTCATAAAATGAACTAAAAAGCTTCCTGCCTAGTCAGCTTGTGTTGCTGGAATGAAATGTCTGTGATCAGTGACTTAGGGAAATTGTTTATTTCGGCTCACAGATTTGGAGGTGTCAGCCTGTGACCGGTGGCTCCACATTGTGCGTATGAGGTTAGCAGTATAAATTTGCAAATCTTGGAACCAGGGAACAAGACTGTGCCAGGGCACACCTTCCGTGTCCTGTTTCTCCAACTAGGCTCCACCTGCCAATAAGACCACCGTTTTACGATCCCATCAAAGGATTAATCCATTGGTTGTCCAGAGCCCCCAGAATCCATTTACTTTAGCAAAGTCGATGAGCTCCAGGGGACAACTCAGATTCAAGCTGTAACAAAGGCTGCATTGATGCTGCTCAAACCTGCAGTGATTGCTACACAGTGGAGAACGTTTCCTCCCCATCTTTCTTCCTCCACGCCTGCCTTACATCCTCTCTCTCCCCCAAATCCCCTCTCTGTCTTTCTCTCTCTCTTTTCTGTGGTTTTCATGTGCGTGTTTTTGTGTATTCTGGTGTAATAAAATAGCTCAGCCTGGGGGTCATCAGCCTCAGACACTGACTTCTCAGGCTCTGCTGTCTGTCATTAAGGCACTGGCAGATCCAGTCCCTGGCAAAGGCCTTGTCATGCCCAGCCCTCTTCCCACTGTGTCTTCAGTGGAGTGGAGGAGTGGGCAGCTCTGGGGCTCCCTTATGAGGACACTGATCCCATCCCGACAATTTCACTTTATGGCTGTATTGCTCCAAAGTTCTTTCTGGGATAAGGATTTTAAGGATTTTACCATGTGGGTCTCGGTGTATTGGCTCTCAGCAGCACTGTGTGTGTGTGTGTGTGTGTGTGTGTGTGTGTGTGTGTGTGTGTGTGTGTGTGTGTGTGTGTGTGGTGTGCATGTGCGTTCGAGTTTGTTCAGTTCCATCTGAGCTGGCCATGGTAGAGCACACAGTAGGAAGATTTCTAAGGACGATGAGTTTAAGGGCAGCCTGAGCTACACCTGTGTCTGTTTGGTCGTGGACACCTGAAATCAGTACTCAGCATTCAGATGGCTGAAGCAGGGAATTGTGTTGGTCCTGGGGTTACACGGTGGTTGTGAGACACCGTCCTTTTGGAGGAAAGAAAGTCACCCAGTCAGGACTGGAGACTGGATGGCCAAGTTTCCACAGATCTGAGAAACTTTGTTTGCAGTGTCTGGACCAGTCCCAACAAGCCCAGCTGCAGCTTGCAGTAGCTCCTGGAGACGACGAGACCTTTATCACCCGGTCCCCTCTGAGTTGTCTGTCTGCACCTAGCTTTGGTTCAACAAGCACTGTTAGTTCTAGCCTTTTCAGCGTACAGTGAATCCACAGCAGAGTTAAGTTCTGATGCAAAGCTGACCCAAGTGATTACAGCAAAGAAAGGACAGGGTTTCAAAAATAGCAGTGGGTGAGAAGACTGACAGATGCTGCACACTTGACAGGGTGAATCATTCAGTGGCAGCTTGGTCCCCCAGGATGACTGTGAGTCACAGGCAAGAGGGGCTGCCTGCGCCACATCTCAGGGGACCAGGTGGACACAGGCTGGCTTCAGAGTGAGAGAAGGGCATGGCAATTGGGGTTGATGCTCTGGACAAACCTGGATTCAGTCAGACCTTAGGGGACCTTCAGGGCCCAGGTAACATCAAGGGGACCAAAGTGTTTCCATGACTAGGTTTGTACACCACAGAAGTGAGGCTCTCTGTGGGAGGACAGACACCATCAAAGAGCAGGGCAAGCAAGACAGAGCTGCCCCAGGTGGCTGTCACTCAGACACAGGGCAGTGTCTCACTAAGAGACACGGGCTTCACCAGCTCCACAGGGAAGGTCACAGCCTCAGAGAACATGGGGTCTGTGTCCCAAGAGTTCCCTGGACCCCAGCGAGCTGCTGACTAGTTCCTGTGACCTGGGATGACAGACAGCAGCAATCAGACAGGACCAGCTCGTGGGAAGACAGTGGAGACTGGCATAGGTAGGTGCTGGTTAAATCCCAGGGGCTCCTGAGGCTGAAGGGTGGTTACCTCAGAGTTGGTGACCATGACCTCAATGAGGAGTGTAGGCATACATTTTTCTCAACCTACTTTAATAAGGGTTCCAACTCTCCTCTATCCCACCACCCACCAGAGGTAGTGGAAAGAAAGGTTATTAGGACACGGGGGAAGTGAACCTGTTTAGAAATAGTTCTTTGGGGTGATTCCAATCTTCACTGTTCTCAGTCCAGTCCACTAGCAAACACCACACATGAATCAGCAACTGCAGACCAGTCCACTCGGCAGACACCACACAGGAACCAGAAAGGGCAGTTCAAACCACAAGAAATCCAGGACTCGCTAACTGGCCAGAGTCCGAGGAAGCAGCAGGAAGCAGCAGGAACCTCATAAAGTTCTTTGGCGAGTTTCTCTCTATGAAGTCACCACAAACAAAGCTCAGCAACACAATGTAAGATGAACCAATACATGTGTGTCGCCAGTGAAGAAGAGTAAGGCAGAGCAAAGTGAACCAATGTTCCAGCTCCCACTGTGGGGTCATATTCATATTCTTTCTAAACATCACACATATTTTCACGTGTCTGCTTCAACAAAACATCCTTTCACCTGTGTGCCCCAGCCAACCATCATTTGACATAACTGACTTTCCAAAGAAACCAGAAGTTTCCAGTTCAGTGGAAAAGGGCCTCTGATCACATGGCTTCCTCTACCTCCTTACTTGTCAAGGGACATAGAACCTACCCAAGTTATTCAGGGCCAACTTGTCTTGAGATTTTTATGGGTTAGTAAAGACCTTTTCTCCCCAGTGAGGTTAGTGAGGCTTCGAGGCCTCATGTAGACATGTCTTCGGGGGCTACACTTCAGACCTTTCTAAGTTTCCCCAACACCACAACCTGGCCACACTTGTCAGACAAATGCCTTGTAGTCTGTTTTGAGCTACTATCCAGCACTCCTTTGAGCCCAAGAAAAACATTTGTCCAAAAATGGCCTTCATGTTGGTGAGAGCTTGCATGGACCTTCAAGATGCTTCAAGTCACCATGACAAACGTCTCAAAGAAGTGTTCAGTATTGGGCTCCTTCCCAGTAATACAATGTTAAGGTAGTGTCTGCCCCTCTCTGAGCCAATCTGCCCCTCCATAAAGTAGTCATGGTACCATGCAACCCCCTATGATGGACAAGAGGTTGAATAAGGGGTAAAGTACCTGAAGAGCAAGTAGGAAGAGACTGCCACCCAGAGTAGAGTCTGGAGAGACCTAGGAACCATGGCACAGCCGTAGCCATGCTAAGCTGACCTGGGAAGAGAATAAAGAGGGGTTGTTTCCTGTGATTCAGGGAGGGGTCCAAATGTTGGACACAGATAACAGAGAAAGATGGACAGCCTCTAGGCTGAGTGAGCTCAAGTGTGCATGTGTGCATGTGTACACACACAGAGAGGGAGAGAGAGACAGACACAGAGAGAGAAAATACAGATTCACTCAGATGCACACACATACAAGCATGCACATGCAGACACACATGCATATGTAGCACACACCACAGTACATACAGAGAGACAACAGACTCTCACACGATACATACAGTACATAAACATAGAGAAAACACAGTCACACACACACACACACACACACACACACACACACACACACATCACCCCCTCTGATCTTCTCAGTCAGGCTGGTTCATGAAGCTGAGGAAAGAGAGTCCAATTCAGCCTTGGGCGAGGCGTGTTCCAGGAGGAGGCGATGCCTGCTTCTAACAGAAACTCCAACCTTGGGGTGAACATCTTTTTTTATTATTATTATAATTTATTTATTTATTTGATGTATGTATGTACACAATAGCTGCCTTCAGAACACCAGAAGAGGGCATTGAATCCTATTACAGATGGTTGTGAGCCACCATGTGGTTGCTGGGAATTGAACTCAGGACCTCTGGAAGAGCAGCCAGTGCTCTTAATCACTGAGCCATCTCTCCAGCCCCTGAGGTGAACATCTTAGGAGGAAGTAGACGAGTGTGTTGAAGGCTCATCCTCACCCACCACAGGAAGATGTCAAATATCTCAGCAAAATCTCCTCCCTCCAGAGCTGACAGGATAATTGTGTGGTCTAGAGATGAGAAGCTATGAGAGGTGCAGGCAAGAAAGGTGGGTCAGCGGCTCACCTCGTTGCTGTGACAGGCCACCTGACAGAAACGGCTGTAAGCAAGATGGGTTTATTTTTGGCTCTCAGTTCGGAGAAGGTCTCACATCATTCTGATGTGTGACACGGAGACAGGAGTGTGGGAGATCACATGATAGCAGTCAGGAAACTGATCCGTGGAGCCTGGGTGGGGCCATAACAACTAGAGCATGTGGGCCCTCCAGTTAGGCCCCGTGCTCAAAGTTCCCACCACCTCCCAAAACACTGCAAGCTGGGAGCCAGTGTCTGCAGGTGAGCTTTCAGTGGACATTCTACATTCAAACTAGACAAAAGAATGTGCTTGCTCTGGGATACTGTGGGGTGGGAATGGGTTGCAGAGGAGCGGCCCTGTTGGCATCTCAACCTTTGTATTGAGGCATGAATTGCTCTTGAATAAAATCAAGATGGTTTGTAACAGGAACACTGACCATCCATACCACCAGGGTTTCATGGGACCACGAAGGGACTAGACCTTCTCCCTCCCTCCATCTGCATCCTGCCTTCCCATGCCTGCTGACTTCCTCCCTGTGGAAGGTGAGGTCATAAGCTGAGGCAGGACCACAGCTTAGTCAGGTGACCCTCCCTGCCCTGGTCTGTTCTCATAGGCTCCCCTTTGCACCTCTTATCCCAGGCTGCCCTAGAGCCACCCAGCAGACTTCAAAAGTAACCCCAGGTTGAACCCAGTGACCTGTGGTCCCAGCTGCTGGGGAGACTGAGGCTCAGAAGAGTGGGCCCAATCCAACAGAGCAAAGCCCTTTCAACAACAGCTAACACAACCTGACCTGGAGGCTGATCTACCTGACAATACCCTCTTCTGAGACTCCCAGCCCCACTTCGCCAGTCAGACCCCTCCATGCGGGTGCCATCTTCCGGCCCCTCAGCTTCTCCCAAGCCCCTCAGTTTCTCATCTCCTCAATTTCTTCACTGCCCCCCCCAGCTTCTCCCCAGCCCCAAAGCTTCTTCCTAGACCCTTATATTCTCCCCTGGGGCTGAAGAGAGGTGGTTCCTCTCTTCACTCACACCCCCAGCTTCCTAGATCCACATGCTTTTGGCATCAGGCCCTGTCCAACCAGGCTTCATAGACATATGCCTTTCTCCTACCCCAGGCTACCCTCAGGAGCCACTCTGACCACTCCCATCCCTTTTCCAGCACTCTGCTCGTGAGGTATGTAGGTGGATCCATGTCCCAGCAGTCCTCCCTGCTGTACCTGGTCTTCCTCCCAGGTGTTCACCTTAGCCATGCCAACTATGACCCAGAGTCTCAGCAGGCTCACCATGACCTCCTAATCCACTGGGACCTGGACTGCACCTAACACTTCCTGTGGTGAACCCACTGATGCCAAGCTTCCCATTCTGTGCCTCACTAAGTTATGCCCCTAACAGCTTCCTTGTGTTCCGACATGACTCTCCACCACAGTCTTCCTTATCTCTCCCAGGACCCAGAGACCCTCAGCAAAACCCACAACCACTGTCACAAGGAACATGATGGGTTTAAACAATATGGCGGGAATGCTGCCTGTGCACTGAGGGTCAGTATCCAAATCACTACAGATTTCTTAACCTTGGTCTCTTTATCTCTAAAGTTAAGAAAAAAACTTCAAAAGACAGACTGGTTCTGAAGACTCAGGAAGGCTCATGAGACTCACCTGAACCAGAGGTCGGAACAAAATGGAGCTCACTGTGGGGAGTTCCCTAACCTTATAATCCAACAGTGCACGAAGACCTCGAAAAGCAGTTGTCACTTCTGCAAGAGCCTTGACTCTTTGTCACCTTGTGAACACCTTGAGGGAGGACACTATGCCTTTCCTGGCCACCACTCTTAAGGGCTTCATGCAGTCTAACACATGGCAGAATCCCAGGACACGTGGGCTCTGTTTCTCCCTCTTTGGTTTCCTAGAAAACAGTGAGTGGATTTGATTGGCCCCTCTCCCTTAGTGTTTTCTGGAAGTCATTGTGGAAGCCCCTTGGGGCCTGGGGGTGGCTCTGTGTCTTGATTTCTATCACCTGGGTGTGGCCGCTCAGAGGCTCCACTTCTTCTGGGAGTGTCTTTTGTGAATTGAGCCCTTGTCCCCGAGTTGTATTTACCACCTGAACTTGTCCACAATCTTCCCTCATTAAGACATCAGTATTTGTGGGATCCCACAGGAGCCCCTTGTTCCTAATTCTGGCTCTTAGCATCTCCCTCTTCCTCGTGACCATAGCCAGAGACATGATTTTCATCACCCTTCGAAAGAGCCATCTGGTGAGTTTGGTGGTTTTCTTTGTTGTTTTTCTGTTTTCTTTCCTTTCCTTTCTATTCTTGCTTCATGGCTCTGGGTCTTCTGATCACTCTGGACACAACCTGTTCATCTCTCTTCCTGCTCATCAAGAAGGATGAAGGTGTATGGAACAATCTCCTTTCTGGTTTTTCATTTCAAATTTATTTATTTTAACTATATTATTTTACTCATGTATTTAAGTGTACATGTGTATGTGCAAGTGTTCCCATGAATGTGCATGCACGTGTGGAAGTCAAAGGACAATTTTCATGAGTACATTCTCTCCTTCCACCATGTGTGTCCTGGGGATCCAACTCGGGTCATCTGCCAACCTCTAGTTTATTTCTTATTTATGTGTAGTGTGTGTCAGTATGCCATGAGCATGCATACAGGTACTTGCAGAAGCCAGAAGAAGAGGTCATTACCTCACAGAACAGGAGTTACAGGCAGTTATGAACTGCCAGACTTGGGCGCTGAGAATCACATCCAGGTTCTCTGGAAGAGTGGCAAACGCTCTTGCCCACTGAGCCATCCCTCTGGCCCCATCTCCTTTTCTAATACAAAGGTTTTAATGCTATGGAATTTCCTGAGAATGGTGCTCAAGTTCCAGTCTGTACATTTCTGGCTTTTATTCAGTTCAAAGCCTATTCTGATTTTCCTCTCCCTGACTCCATGATGGAAATGTGTTAGTTGATTAACAAATACTTAGGGATTCCCCCAACCTCCTGTGCTGGTGAAACAGATTCCTCATCTAATCCCACTGAGGGCAGAGAACACACTTGAAATGACTTGAGTCATTTTGAATTCCTGAGTCTTGCTTGGTGACTGTGGACCTGGTCTGTCATGAACAGGTCTCTGCACAACTGCTGGGCAAAGTGCCTTCAAAGTCCACCAGGATTCTGCCCTCGCTGGTTTCCTGTCACTTTGCACGAGTGTTTGGGAGATGATTATAACTGTGCATTTCTTTGTCTCTCTTGAACACCTCTTGCTCCCTGAGTCGCTGGAGGCTCTGGCTGAACAAAAGCACATCAGATCAGGACAGTTCCATTCTTTGTTAAGCCAGCCTGGGTGTCATTATGAGGTGACCCCAGTCTTTGCTGATGCTCTGTAGTCTGAGACCTTTGCTGCCTGGCCCTGTGTCACCTGTCAGCAGTCATTGGATCACAGCTTCACTCTTTACCACT
The DNA here is from genome assembly GCA_028551405.1 of Uromys caudimaculatus. Lineage (NCBI taxonomy): Eukaryota > Metazoa > Chordata > Mammalia > Rodentia > Muridae > Uromys > Uromys caudimaculatus. The sequence goes on along the minus strand of CM052712.1, from coordinate 26,492,455 downwards.
GTAATCCTTGGTGACTGCCACCACTTTGACAGCCTCTCACCGCTTGTTCACACGTAACAGTGACCGGTGGCAGGTGGCATATAGTCGCCACGTTACCAGCCCTGGCCTGCATCCATGCCTTCTTCGGGGTAAAGTGAGCTGTGATTGGGTCCTGTCTTATATCTTCTGCTGGTCTACAGGCAAGCACATCTTGGTTAGTTCTTGGGCAGTGACCTAGCCCCTGCCCTCCATTGTGGCTCTCCATACTTGTGTCCTGAATACCATGGGCTCATATGTTCCCCTAGAATTGTAGTTTTGTTGGCTGTTCCCTAAGATGTTTCCCCATCATGGCAGGAAGTAGAAAGCCCCTTAAAGCTTTTCTTTTTTTTTGGTTTTTTGTTTTGTTGTTTTTTGAGACAGGGTTTCTCTGTGTAGCCCTGGCTGTCCTGGAACTCACTCTGTAGACCAGGCTGGCCTCGAACACAGAAATCCGCCTGCCTCTGCCTCCCAAGTGCTGGGATTAAAGGTGTGTGCCACCACTGCCCGGCTCTAAAGCTTTTCTTAAAATTGAACTTGAGTGAACTGCCCACCATCAACATCCTTTAAAGAGTGTGCACACACACGCACGCGCACGCACGCACATACACACACACACACACACACACACACACACACACACACACACACACACACACGCACACACGCACCTTCAGTCACCACCCTCTTCCAGTCTCCCTTTAGACCTCAGCTGCTTGTGGGCACCTCCATGCTCCATCTAAGTGTGCTGGCTTTTTACTCTATAAGCAGCTGACCATCTGCTCCCTGACCACACCAGACTTAGGCTTCACCAAGGTGTGACAGTGCCCACCACCTGGCTCAGGACACGGTGAGTGCTGAGACTACGTGGGCTTGTTTTGACAGGTTTGCTGATCCATGTGATCTGGAGTCTTTCTTTCTTGGGGGAAAAGAAGAAAGTGCATGGGAAGCAGAGTGCCCTGGGCTAAACAGGCTCATAAACAGGTCCTGGCTTCACAAGGTCCCAGCTATGGGGGCAGGAGGACACAGTGTGGGTGCTGGTACAGGGGTCAGCATGCAGGAGTGCAGGTTGATCCACATGGCCCCAGGCAAGTGGCATGAGAAGCTTCTTCATCTGTATGGCATTGCTAGGGCCACCTCCCTGGATTCCTCTGAAGACCCAATAAGCTGGTGTGTGTTGGGTCCCCTCCCTATTCTCCTTGGTTCCAGCTCACTCAGCTCCTTCTGAGGCCTTCTTTGGGCTCAGTGGATAGGCATCTGACATAATGGATCAAGCAGTACGCGATTGAACAGGAGAAGTAACAGGTTATGGAGGATTTGGGCACAGAGAAAGGATGCCCTGTGGGAAGGATAGGGGGGCCTGTCTGAGCAACTATATAGTCTGCCCCACACAGCCTTGGGCACAGACCTAAGGAAGTAACTATGGTCACACTTGAGTGTCAGAAAAGGTGCTAGGTGGCCTATGCAGATGGAATGGGACACTACTTGGGGCAATGGTGGGGGAAGGGAACTTGTCCCCAGAGGAGATAAAGACAGGGGTTGGCATTGACCTGGTCACAGGCAGAAACTTCTTTCATGACAGCTGTGATTTTGTGACATATATATATATATATATATATATATATATATATATATATATATATATTCCACAGTATCAAATATATTTCATATAATATATATTATATATAATATACATATGGCTTCCTGAAGATGAATATATAATATATATCACTATCACATATATATTTCACATAATATATTATATGTAATATATTGTATAATGTAAATAATACACACACACATATATAATACATGTATACATACAAATAGGGTCTCCTAGGCCTATTTCCCTAGAATTTGGGACCTGCTCTAGAAAATTAATCCTGGAAAGGGGTCTGGGAGACCCTAGTTGTTCTATAGATGTAGATATACATATAGATATAGATATATAGATAAATATAGTATAATATAATATATATATGGCCTCTTCCTTGCCTTTGGGACAACACTTCTAAAGTCTTTGCAATCTCCAGAGAGGCGAGAGTGCCTTTAGTACCAGTGAAGTGACTGGTGGCTGGACTCAAAGTAGCTTCAGGATGCAGCTGGTGATGAGAAAGACCAAGGCAGGATCAGAGGACTGGATGTTGAACACCTCTTCCTCCTAGAGACTGAGCAGCAGGGTCAGGGAGCAGGATGGGCGGATCTCCCAGGTCACTGATGTAATTCATGGTGTCTATGAAATGAAGCCATAGGAAAACCCAAAGCCCAGGTTCCTGTGAGCTTCAAGCTGGCTGAACAGCTGGAGATGTCTGCAGTGGGGCCCAGGTGGGTGTGGCCTTACTCTGTCTCCTATGCAAGGTCCTAAGCAGCCAACTGGTGAAGACAGGAAAAGTGTTTCCCTGGAGTCTGGGACCTGCTCTAGAAAATTAATCCTGGGAAGGGCCCTAGGAACCCCTATTTGTCCATTATATGTGTTGCAGAAGGAACTGTGACGCTTGGCGCCATCTCAAGTGGGTGGTTTGGGACTACAGCAGGTGTGGGGCACTGCAGGACAGCTGCTAGACACCACGGTTTGGTGACCAGGCAAAAATGGGAGCAACAGCTTGGTTTTTATCTTCACCATCGCAAGGGCCTGCAGTTCATCAATCTAGGAAAAAAATCCAGCCTCTACCATCGGCCTCTGCATCTCAGGTAGCTCCATGGCCTCTTCCTCCGTGGTAAGGTTAAGAGCCTGGGCTGTGCGTATGTTTTGTTTGGGCCTGGGTTGAACATGCCTTTCAGATTTATGGAGGCAGGTTTGCAAACTAGAATTTTACAGCTTGTTCCTAGAAATGATTTTATTTTGTTACATAACACGGAGTCAGCATCTTTAGACACAGGGAGCAGCCTGCACCTCACTAGCTACAAGCCTACCTCCTAAACTCTGTCTGGACCCCATCTCTAGCTTCTAAGGTGGACAGATAGACAGCCTAGTAGACCAAGGCATGCCTCAGTCTGAACTCAGAGATGAATGTGAGGACCCCAGGGGATGCAGAGAAAAGCCCTCTCACCTCCTCAGCAGATGAGCTAGAGACTGTCCCTTAGGGTGTAAGAGGAAGGGAAACTATAATTCAGATGAGAGGCTTGCTCAGTGAGGGAGAGTGGAAGGAGGCAGAGGGTCTGCACACAGCCCTGAGTAGCACAGCACCCATGGAGGAGGGGCACTGCCTTGCCAGTGGAAGTTTCTCAGAGTTCCCTGTACACAGCTGCAGCCTCCAAGAGGAGCAGTGCAGCTTCAGAACTTGGAAGGCAGGTGAGGCTCACAACAAAGTCTGCAGAAAGGACCACATGGAAACAAAGTAAGAGTGACCAGGGAAGTGCCTGGAGGTCTCTAGCGTGTCACCAAAGCCCCGCTGCCAAGTGTCTCCTTGTCCAGCTCTCTGCCTCTAAGGACCTTCTGACCCCCTGGAACTCCCCTAAAGTCTCTTTAACCCTTTGAGTCCACTCTGTAACCTACACACATATACATATATAAATACCTTAGTGTGTGGCATGGCCTGTGTGATGTGGGAGATCGTATTAGTCATCCTGAGCGAGGTAACTCGGTCACAAAAGAAGGAACATGGTATGTACTCACTGATAAGCGGATATTAGCCCAAAAGTTCAGAATGCCCAAGTTTCACTTAACAGTAACCGCTGGACTGAGAGTGAGGTCCCAGATGGAG
>CM052712.1:26474016-26488236 GCA_028551405.1 Uromys caudimaculatus | reverse complement strand
GTTCGAGGCCAGCCTGGTCTACAGAGTGAGTTCCAGGACAGCCAGAGCTACACAGAGAAACCCTGTCTCGAAAAACCAAAAAAAAAAAAAAAAAAGGTTGAACTAAAAGAAACTCATATTCTCCTTGGCCAGTAATCAAGGAAAAATGGAGGCTACTTGGCCCATTGCCACAGTGGAAACCTGGAAGCTTGTGAACTTATTGTTACTTCAATTAATTTTTGACACTATGGAAACACACAGATGTGTCTTTATTTCTGCCACTGTGCACTCAACAAGTTTGCTCGTTGTTCTTAACACTTTTCTGGGGTGATTTTAGGAACACGAACATTGCCTCTATCAGCAATGTTGGCCTTAATTGGTCGTGTTGAAATTCCTTGGCTCTCACTCAGAAACAAAAGCTTACTTCCCCTGCCTGTGTCCCCCCAACCCTGGTTGTCTACTCTGCCTGAAGAGCACACCTGTCCCAGATCAGGGTCACCTCTGCTCACAGAGCCCTCGAGGGGGAAGAGGGCCTTGGAGGAATCATATACAGCCTAGGCTGACCAGCAGCCCGAAGCAGCTGAATCTGGCCAGGACAGTACAGTCACCTGATACCATGACATTGAGTAACATAGATGGCCAGTACCTGACTACAACTTCAAGAAATGAACCCCACTTGGCAAGGATGGAGCTGATAACTGGAGCCAGGTGAGCCGGTTCCTGCCCAGAGCTGCATAGTGACAGCTGCTGGGGCTTGACACAGACTTCTTCCCCTGCTGTTCTAGAAGCTGAAAATTCAAAAATCAAGGTGTCTGGCAGGACTGCCTGCCTTCTGGAGCTCTGAGGAGTCCCCTCCCTTTCCAGCCCCCATGAAGTCCAGGTGTTCCTGGCTCCTGGCCACACCCCTCCTGTCTCTACCTCTATCTGCACATGGCCTCCTGCGTCTCAGTGACCCTTGTCTGATTTCCCCTTCTGTGAGGACATCTGTCACTGGATCTAGGGCCAGAACAGACTGATATCTCATTTTTACTAATCTCATCCGCAAAGACTAAATAAGGTCCAGTGAGTTTGAAGAACACACAATGAATCTGAGGCCAAATTGGCTTCTACCTTTCTCTAGTTCTTGTGCAGCCTGAGAGCTACAGGGTGCCACCACCAAGACCAGCTAAGGGGGAGCCCTGGGCAGAGGTTCTGGCAAGACAGACAGTGGCTGGAGGCAGAGGCTGTCTTCTCCTCCTCCCTTCCTCTTCTCCTCCTCCCCCTCCTATGGAAAGTTCCAGATGGGCTTCATTTATAGGTAAGCAAGGACACCCTGGGGAAGCTGCTCTGGGAATGGAGGCCAGGGAAGGAGCCTGCAGCCCACTCTGTACCCTCAGGAGATTTGAGGGAGTGGAGATGTCTGGGAAGAGAAAGAGATTCCACTGTCTCCAAAACATGTGGAACCCTCCAAGGACTCGTTGTTAAAGAACAGCCACTTCCCTCCAGTTCCAGACCCAGCCTGATGACGCCAGGCACCCAGAGGCAGGTTTATTTTCTCTCTCTGGGCCACAGAGCTTTGAAGCATGGGCAATGTCAGGGCTGACGATGCCACGCCCAGGCCAGCTGTGTAGGGTGCAAGGGGCAGGGCTCAGGGACTCCACATCACTACGAGGTTTAGTGGCCCATGCCTGACAGCGGAAGTTTTGATCTCAGTGAGTTATTTCACTGTGAAATTTCCCCCATCAGGAAATGCTAATGCCACAGGCTTGCTGTGAAAATTAACCTCTTGGTTTCTGTCCTAAGTAAACAGTGCCCACTGGCTTGGGCCACAGTCAGGTTATGACCCAGATTTGTGTGGGATCAGGACAAAGGTCCCTAGCCTTCATAGGGGAGCCAACCTCACCTTACACAACCCAGCGTACCCTACTTCCTGTATGATCACCCTGCCTTGGGGTCCAACTCCTCTCAGACTCCAACAGTCGCCCTCTAGGTCCCTTTGTGCCCTGGACTGTCTCAGCTCCCCTTGGGACAGACTTGCCTGTGTGCCTTTGACAGATGAGGCAGGAACCAACTGCTGGCTAAGGAACCATCTCCGCTCCCTGGACCTCCACCTTTGCCCCCCAGATAATTGCCCACTCCAGACACCCAGCATCTTCCTGGCTTCAGGGAGAACCATGCTCCCTACAAGGCTGGCCACCTCTGATATGTGACAGAAATGCCTTCTGAGTGCTTCAGAGGGCGGAGAAGGGGAGCACCCACACAGGGAAGGCAAAGCCAAGACAGGTACCTAGCCCACCCCAGCTACTCCTCCTACCCTCTCAGGGAGAGACAGCCAGACTGCAGTGGCCTGCCCCCACTCCCTCTGCCCCAGTGGTTTCAAGTCTCCTACCCAATGGCAGAGCAGCAACCCCACCCCCAGCTGGAGCCCTGGCCAATGGGGCAGCCCAACAGTTCCATGCTGGAGAGTTCACCATCAATCTTACCCTATTCCCACAACCAAGCCCCTAAGGCTTCTGGAACCCATGAGACCCCACCCCACTTTGCTCTACCCTGCCAACCCACAAAGGACTTTATTTATTTATTTATTTATTTATTTATTTATTTGTTTATTTGTTTATTTATTTATTTATTTTTATTTTTTTTGGTTTTTCAAGACAGGGTTTCTCTGTGTAGCCCTGGCTGTCCTGGAACTCACTCTGTAGACCAGGCTGGCCTCGAACTCAGAAATCCACCTGCCTCTGCCTCCCAAGTGCCGGGATTAAAAAGGCATGCGCCACCACTGCCCGGACTCACAAAGGACTTTAAACATGGCTGTCGCTTAATGAGTCTAGCTTGGGCAAAAAACTCTTCTCTCTAGATCCAGGAGCTCTGTGGCAGGAAACCATCACCCCTTCCCACTACCCACCTTCACCATTTACTCTGCCTCCTTTGCACCTTAGCTCCGTCCCTTCAAGGGTCCCACTCTGAATCACTGCCTAGAACAAATGCATACATCCCCATATGGATGCCTCAGCCATCCAGGACTCCCAGCCCAGTAAAGGACAATCCATACACAAGCAGAGTAAGACAGGGCAGCCAGGGTGAGTGCTGGGTGGAAAGTGAGGGCCTTCTAAGGGCCATGATCTGGGACAACACCTCCTTGGGCTTGTCTGGCCAGGCCATAGAAGCCCACCTGCCACTAAGTATGTTAGGTCTGGGAGCACCAAGCCGTAATTAAGAAGGCTTGACACTTCAGTAGGGCCCTAGCAGGTGTAGAAGTTTTTTTTGTCTTGACTTCCTGGATGCTTGCACTTTGGTGGGATCCCAGCTCTGTGAGCTTCTGCATGTATAAAATGTGTCCTTCTCTGCTGGGTCCTCAAAGGCCTCTGTGGGCAATTTCAAACCTGCTGTTCTGTTCCCAGGTCTGCCCCCCTATAGGATTCTCTTGGCTTGCAGCAGCAATGCTCACAAACCCTCCCATATTCCACAGCTCCCTCATAACCTCCCACAAAGCTGGGCTCAGACTTTTCTTTTAGAAATTTTTTTTTTAATTTTTATTTTATGTGTATGGGCATTTTGGCTGCACATATGTCTCTGCACCATTTGTGTGCTTGGTGCTCATGAAGCCCAAAGAGGAAGTCTGATCCCCTGTGCTTGAGTTCCAGAAGGTTGTAAGCACTGTGTGGGTGCTGGAACCGAACCCCAGTCCTGGGGAAGAGCAGCTGGTGTTTTTAATCTCTACACACATATACACAGAGACAGATTTTTTTCTCTTACAGCCCGCGGACTCTTCTTTGACAGCTCTGACCTCCCAGACTTGCCGTGCCCACAGCTGGGTCTACTCTTCTCTCCCTGAAGACTGGGGGCTCTGGGAAGTGAGGGACAGCCTTCCCCTGCACTCCTGAGGAAGGCCTGGCCCAGGACAGGCTCCAGGAAGGAATTCTATGGAGTTCAATTCAAAGTTGCATGGTGAGTCAGCACAGCTTCTGGGGCTCTGCAGTTCAACCTCCATCTAGGGAATAATTCTCTTTCTGCTCTGGCCCAGTTATGTCCCTGGTTTCTGGGCAAAGCTGCTGAGTGATGTTCTGAAGGCTGTTGTGGTAGCAGGTTGATAGCTGGCAGCATGCAGGATTTCCTCCACATGCTGCCTGACAAACCTCCATGTCCTAAGGCCCCTCTTCATACCCCTCTGTCTTTGCCTGGGCCACCTCTACAGCCTGGGACAAGAGACCAGCTTGGCTGAACCCCTGTGATAAAGACAGGACTGGTGTTGGGGTCGCAAGATTGTGCATGCATTAACACATGCCAGACTCACATGGGGATCACAGAAATGGACTCTCTAGATCCAGACAGATGGACCCAGGTCTGTTGCTTCTACCTGCTAAGTGTTCTGCCTGAAGGCAACAATATCCCCAGCTGAACCTTGGCTTCTCCAGCTGAGAAGATTTAAAATCGCAGACCAAGAATCATCTAACAACTCAGAGGGCTGAGGTAGCTGAGAGGTTGTCCTGAAGCATGGGGCTGTGATCAGGACAAGAGTCCTCTATCATTAGACACTTCAAGCCTGCAAGATAGACATAAGAGGAACATGTGTAGTCATGAACACAGGCACTTAATGCACACACATATGCACACATGCACACCCACACAAGCCACACCTAGAGCCAATACGTGAGGGCCAGCCTCTCACCAGCCTTGCCTGGCCAGCCTAAAAGAATATGTGAAGGCATGCTGGGAGGAATCGCCTCTCTAGGAATCAGGGGCTTACAGCTCAGGGCATTGCCTTGGACTAGGCCAACCTACTCTAGTCAAGAGGGAGTACAACAGAGGCTGCCCCTGCCAAAACAAAGACCCTACGATCCAGGGGAGATGGCAGCTCAGAGGCAGCCACACACATGAAGACAGGCCTGGAAAACCCCCAAACTCTCTGACTGCCAGAGAGAATCATTTAAGAGCCTCCGAGAGCAGGTACCAGCCCCTTCTGCCACTGTGCAGTAAGATGACTTCAGTTTCATTCCTGAGTTCTCAGGCAGCCAGTATCTGGCTCACAGAGCTGAGGAATACCATTTCTGGGTCACCAACAGTCACCTAGCCTAGCCACAGCTGTCTACGAATGCCCATTCCCTGGAAGTACATGCTGGGTCACATTCCCTTGACTCGGGACCCTGCTGGCAGATAAGGAAAGGGGGCAGGAGGCAAAATATCCCATCCAGATCCTGTAAGGCCTGAGGTACAGCAGCCAGGTAGACTGCCAGGCAGCCAGCTCCACAGCCACCTCTCTGACAGCCATCCACCCAGCCAATATCCACCACTACAGCCCCTAGCCAACTAACTCCCCACACATCCACTTAAAGCCTGCACCTGAGCCTTACCTGTCAGACACCCTCCATCAGCCCTGCTCCTGCCACCTATATGGTTACATTTTTCTCCAAGCACTCCCATGCTCACACACACACACACGAAGAAATGGTGGGGTCACTCCAAACCTCCATTCAGCTAGCACACCCCCCCTCTGATATTCCTGAATTATTACTTACTAAAATCTATGTTCCATCCTTCCTGCCCTAGACCCAATGGGGGGATGGGGCCACTCTTTCCCTGCTCTCACATGGTTGCTATGCTCTCTCTTCTGCAGCTTTCAAGCCTGGACCTTATTCCTTTCTCAGCATGGCGATTCTAAATCCTCCTTCCTCTCTTGGTCCCCTTGCCCGAGAATCCTGAAGTCCCACTTCTGTCTCCCTGCCAAGCCATTGGCCACCGGCAACTTTCTTTACCAATCAAAGCCAACTGGGAGCGGTTGGCCTGAGTGTCTTACATGTGGATTCTCATTCGGAACCCAATTAACATAATGCGAGCTTAGACCAAATCCACAGCACTCACCTAGAAGCTAACTAACCAGTCACTAGACACAGCACCCACCCAGAGACAGTGCATCCATCCCACCATCAAACCACCTGATGGTTTGTGCACCCTGGTTCTACCACCAGGCTTCTACTGAGGAACACAGTGGCACATCAATCAATGCACCCCACCACTGGCCCAGCCTGTACCCCATCCTCTCACCCACACACATTCAGACACTTATCCATCCATCAATCTGTGTCTTTCCTATACTGGGCCATTTGTCCACCCATTCTGTTTATCCACCCTCCAGGACCTGCTCCCCTTATCCCCCACTGAACTATTTCTCAGAACAAAATGACCTGCTTTTCTGTTGGGTTCTGTGTTGGCTCATGCCAGCACAAGGCAAGATCTCTCAAGCATGAACAGAGAGAAATGCAACCAATTTCATGAAGCTTTCAGAAGCAGTAAACATCAGACTTTAGTTTCAGAAATAAAAACTGAAAGAAAGGAAGAGGAAGGAGAAGGAGGAGGAGGAAGAGGAGGAGGAGGAAGAGGAGGAGGAGGAAGAGGAAGAAGAAGAAGAAGAAGAAGAAGAAGAAGAAGAAGAAGAAGAAGAAGAAGAAGAAGAAGAAGAAGAAGAAGAAGAAGAAGAAGAAAGCAGTTCTAACCGCAAATGAAACAAAAGATGCTGTTGGGCTTGGCGGTACACTCCTGTCAACCCAGCATTCAGGAGGCTGAGATAAGAGGATCCAGAATTTGAGTCCAGATTGGGCTATATAGAGTAAACCCTGTCAGAGAGGCAGTGGAGGAGGATGAAGGATGGGAGAGTGGGAGAAAGAGAGAGAGGGACAGAGCAGAGATGCAGATGAAACAGAAACAGGGGCAGACATGACGAAGTAGGAGAACAAAAACAGTGATCGCAGACATAATAGAAGAAAACTTTCTAACTCTTGGAACTGAAATCCTGGGAAGAATAATACAGAGAGCAATACTCAGAGAACACTGTGGCACAGTGCCTCCATTTCATGAAAAAGATCTGTGAACGATTTGAAAGCAAAGATAAACAGATTAAAACAGCTAAAATTAAGCCTAAATCATATGTCCTCCACTGAAAGGTGTCTGGAGACTGTGGGATAAATGACCCTGGCAAATCAGTCCTGAAGCCATCTATGAAGCCATCATCTATGAAGGCTCCAGAATGATGCTCATAACCTCATTCCATAGGAGCTGCGTGACCAAGGCACCCATTTAAACGAACCCCTCAGGGTGGCCACTAAAACCCCTGGGAATCCTGGGGCTAGAGAGAAAGGAGAGAAGACAGCAACGGGAACACTAGGAGGACGCTTGCAGCTGACACTGACTTAAATAAAATCACAACAGTGACAACAAAATAGAGTGCATTACCAAAGAGCAGGGGAATTAAATCTGAGGCAGGATGGTTCGTAGTTCTGTGGAAATTAATGCACCTAGAAAAGGAAGGGTAACAACAGAACAGAGAGGCGCTGACTCCCTGTTTCTTGCAAAATGGAGCCCAAAATAGCTGCTTAGATTTTGATTGTTAACTAAATAAAGCTTTAAGACTATTTTAAAAACAAGAGTAGAGTTGTGAACAGGGCGGGGGGGGGGGGCAGCGCGGAGGGAAAGACGGGAGCTGCGAGTCTTCAAGATGAAGGGAAGGATGGGGAGAGGAGAGATGCAGCACACCGCTGGGACAGTCTCAATCCAGATTCAATCCACGACCTCCCGCCTGTGAGAGATCCCAGAAAACAAAAGAACGCAGAGCATTTAACAGTGAAAAGATGGGAAACCGAGAGGGCTGGTCGGGGAATTCACACCACAGAACTGATTGACAGCCAAAGAAAGCCTGCAATATTAAGGGTCCCTCTGTATGCTCCAGATAAAGGTGGCAACTAACATTTGTGAGTTAATTAAGAAAAACACACAAGCAAAGGAAGAAGGGGAGGGGAGAGAGAGAGAATGTAATTATTACAAGCATAGCTCCCGTCGGTCTCCTTCCTATTCAGAATTCTACTCTTGTTTTATTCCGAAGGCCGAGATAAATAAACCAGGCGTGTGATAAGAGAGGCAGAAACACCTCAGAGCCAAGGCTTCGGAGAAGAGGCCCAGGCACTGCAGCATAGCCACACAGTCATTTAGATTTGAAGGGAATAAATATTTAAAATGAAATTTTACACAGCCCCTGCTTTCTTAATACGACAAAGCTACAAATAATAAACATGAAAACAAAACACAAAAAAGACCCAGGCACTTAGAAAAGTAGGAGTCTCAGAGCAGGGTAGATATATAATAATACATTTGTAATAAAATAAACATAAGGATGTCCCTCAGGGAAGCATAAGAAAAGGAGCCAAGGCTGTAACCAGGCCCCATCCATATCTCCAGCAGCTAATGTACTTTTTTAAAGTAATATTAAAAAGTCTGTGCTTGGCATTCACCTTGGGAGCACAAGGAACTCTTCTGGTTTAAAGAGAGTCTGGCAAGAGAACGTGACACAGACACCACCAGCTTCCCGTGGGACCTCTCGTCCTCAGGAATACAAATGACCTGAAAACAAACATCGAGATCGAGCAAACAGTTCCTCCATGACTACCTACCACAGACAAGGGTAGAGAGCAAAATCCCCTTGACAGGGATGCTGAACAAGCTTAGAAGACGCCAATCAAGAGTTTTAAAGAGCCGGGCAGTGGTGGCGCATGCCTTTAATCCCAGCACTTGGGAGGCAGAGGCAGGCAGATTTCTGAGTTCCAGGACAGCCAGGGCTACACAGAGAAACCCTGTCTCGAAAAACCAAAAAAAAAAAAAAAAAGAGAGAGAAGTGTGGGAGGTGGAGAGGTGGGAATGGGAGGGGATGAGTTTGAGGCCAATCTGGTCTAGAGAGCCAGGGCTTGGGAGGCCAAGGCAGGTAGATTTCTGAGTTCGAGGTCAGCCTGGCCTACAGAGTGAGTTCCAGGACAGCCAGGGCTACACAGCCTGTCTTGAAAAAAAAAAAAAAAAAAAAAAAAAAGCGCTTGCTGCTCTTGCAGAGGACCAGAGTTTGGTTCCCAGGACCCACATCCGGCAGCTCACAACTGTCTATCACTCCAACTCCAAGGGATCCATTGCCCTCTACTGGCCTCCACGGGTACCTGCACTCATGTGCTCATACCCACACTCAGACTCACACAGACACACAAATAAATTTAAAAAAAAAAAGATAGGCCGGGCAGTGGTGGCGCACGTCTTTAATCCCACCACTTGAGAGGCAGAGGCAGGCAGATTTCTGAGTTCGAGGCCAGCCTGGTCTACAGAGTGAGTTCCAGGACAGCCAGGGCTACACAGAGAAACCCTGTCTCAAAAAAACAAAAACAAAAAAAATAAGATAAATCTTTTTAAAATACACAGGACAAAGACTGTCTGTCCTGCAAGTCTCTGACAAAGGTCTGGGTTCCTTCCAGCGACAGATCCCTTCACGGGGCAGCAAAGTACATGACTCCCTTGAAAGTTTCAACATGCAGGAAGGACAGGAGCTACAGCTGGAGGCCAGCTCAGACTGGAAGACAGAGGGAGCACTTCCCCGGTGCTTGCCAGGACAGCTCTTGGATTAGAGGAGTCAGGATCAAGGAAAGTTAACTGATGGAGGAAGAGAGAGGCCCAAAATGAGGCTTCACTCTTGGGAAAGTGGAGGCTGCCAAGGAAGCCAGGGCATGGTGGGGATTGAGGCACAAGACCTTGTATCAGTCAGCGTAACAAGTACAGCACACTCACACAGCATCTCACACAGCTACTCACACAGCATCAGCCAAGGACTAGGCTTGCCTGGAGGCTAGCTAATGCCAGCCGGTGAGGCTGGGTTCATTCCTGTTTCTTTCTTTTCTTTCTTTCTTTCTTTCTTTTTTTTTTTTTTTTTTTTTTTTTGTGGACAGTGAAACATAATGTTTCTCACAGGGTGTCTTAGGGTTTCTATTGCTGCCACAAAAAAACATGATCGAAAGCAAGTTGGGGAGGAAAGGGTTTATTTGGCGTACACTTCCACATTGCTGTTTAGCACTGAAGGAAGCCAGGACAGGAACTCAAATAGGGCAGATCCTGGAAGCAGGAACTGATGCAGAGGCCATGGAGAGGTACTGCTTACTGGCTCAATTCACATGGCTTGCTCAGCCTGCTTTCTTATAGAACCCAGAACCACCAGCTCAGAGATGGCACCACCCACAGTGGGCTGGGCCCTCCCTCACTGATCACTAATTGAGAAAATGCCTTATAGCTGGATCTCATGGAGGCATTTCCTCAACTGAGGTTCCTTCCTCTAATGACTCTAGCTTGTGTCGAATTGACACACAAACCCAGCCAGCACCCAAGATCAACAGAGGAGAGCCTTCTGCCAGGAACCTGGATTCACAGTACCTATTTGCTCCTGGCCCATGTTCTTCAAGACTGAACCTGTTCTGGATCTAAAGTATGCTCTCTTCCCACAGGAGCATGAAGGGTCCCCTGGCAAAGGACAGAGAAACAGAAAAAATAATCTATTTATCACCTGCCACACCAGCCTGGGTAAAGTTGGCTTTGAGCCTAGGGGCAAGTAAGCATCCATTAGCAGATGCCATGGGAAAAGAGTGGCAGAGGAAAAAGATGGGGGGCAGGATTGACTGCATCATCCTGGAGGGAGAAAAAGACGCCTGAATCGGGGTGATGAGCTGACTGAAGGACATAAGGAGAGGTGCTTAGGAGGTGGGACCTCTGTATTCAAGAGTTGCTGGAGGCCAACTGGTGCAGGCAAGGCCAGGCATCTGGCTGTGTCATGGCACAAAGGCACGCACAGGAACAGCGGGAGAGGTGAGCAGCTCTGCTGTCTGGTGCTGGCTGCTGGCCTGAGGTGCCCGATTCTGCAGTGGAGCCTGCACTATGTACAGAAAGGGGGCAGAGGTAGTGGTGCCTGCCCTGGACACCCTCCCAGAGCATGCTGGGTCTCAAAGGAACCCCATCCCTGATAACCTCAGAGAAATATCCCAAAAATCAGCAGTGGGTTTCCACAGCAACCTGAAAGCTATTCCCCAGCCAGCAGCCTGGCTGCCAGACCCTAGGTGGGCAGGGGAAGGAACACACAGGTCCCTGTCACTAGGGAACATATAGCTTGTGTGACTTGCTTTGCTCTGATAACAACTGGGTCTCCACAGCTATTCAGTCTCATAGAGAAGCTGAGTCCCAGAGTCCCCTGCTTCCATAGCCAAGGGCAAAAGCACTGTCCTCTCTGCCCTAGTCACCTGTATACACCCAAGGTCCTGTCCTCTGTCCATGTTCCCAACCCACAGAACGACTACATGCACACACACACACACACACACACACACACACACACACACACACGCACGCACAACTTTAAAATAACTCAAATAGATTTTACGGTTATTTGTGGCAAAATAACCCCAAGTCGTGAGAGGTCTATGGGACTCTGGGGTTCCTCACATGTAAAATATGACACTGCGAATCCTAATGTCCCCCCCCCCCAGAGCATCCCCTTCCACCAAAGATGGTCTCTTTCTCCCAGTTCACAAAGACCCGATGTTTCCATAGTCACAAGGTCCTTTTTTGGCCAGGAGGTCTCCTTGCCTTAGTTTGCTTTCTATTGCTGTGATGTGACAAAGCACGGACCAAGTCGAGGGGAGGAAAGGGTTTATTTGTCTTACATTTCCCTGTTACAAGGAAGTCATAGCAGGAAGTCAGAGCAGGAACTCAGAAAGGACCCTGGAAGCAGGAACTGAAGCAGAGGCCATAGAGGAATGCTGCTTACTAGCTTGCTCTCCACAGCTTGCACAACCTGCTTTCTTATACAGCCCAGGACCACCTGCCCAGGTATGATGCTATTCACAGAGGTTTGGACCTTCCCACATCAATCATCAATGTCCCCAGACCAATTAATGGAGGCTCTTCCTCAACTGAGTTTTCCTCTTCGCAGGTGATGCATTTGTGTCAAATTAACAAAAACTAACCAGCACGTCCCTAGCACTCTCTAAGGACCCCTCTCTCTACCTCAGCCTCCATCTCTCCAATATGCACTCTGACCTGCCTGCCTCTTCAGACTCTGGGTCTGGTGCCTGACACATTCCCATGGGAAATGCCTCAACTGAAAAGAAAATTCAATGCCCCCATTCTCTTCCTGGCCCTCACGCCCTGCAGACTTTGCAACCTTGGCCACACCCCTCCTCTGTCATGCCAACCCTTGGTGCAGTAACACGGTACAAAGAGGGCTCTGCAGAGCAGCTCTAGACTTGGCTCTGGTTCGGAAAGATCATCAAGAGACCTGCCACACTCACCTAAGAGCCAACACAGCTCAGCAAGCTCAATATGGACTTCTTCCAGACCCACATAGGGTCATTTCTGGGAGTGGCATTCATAAAATAGGGATTGGCGGTCAAATAGAGATTGGTGTGAGGGAGAATGAAATATGTCACTGGTGGGATGGACAGATGAACGGATGGTGATGGGGTAGATGGTGAGTGGGTAGGAGTAGACAGATTGAATGACGAGTGAATGGGAGGACAGGTGGACAAGAGGGGGGAAGCTGAACAGACCATGCGTAAGTGATAAATGGTTCGTGTGTAAGGACATACTGGGCAATGAGCCCATCAAACGCCCAGACTGAAGCTGAGATCCATCTGCCCATGGTATCTGTTTGATCAATGAGCAGGACTAAGTCCAGGTAGCTCTGAAGGGCTGGCTGGCTGTCAGAACCCCTCCTGAGGGAGAGCCGAGAGCTAAAGGAATCCAGACAAATGGCTGAATTTCACCTGCTCACATGTTTCACACATGAGTTTCTCACATGGGTGTGTGTGAATGTGTGAGTGTGTGTGCTGGTGTGTCTTCATGTGCACATGAGCATATCTGTGTGTCTTGCCCATGTGCGTGCCTATATCTGCAAGGGTGTGTGCATGGGTGCGTGCGTGCATGCGTGCATGCGTGTGTGTGTGTGTGTGTGTGTGTGTGTGTGTGTGTGTGTGTGTGTGTCTACCTGTGCCTGAATGTCTCAGTGGGAGTTTGTGCATCTTGATGAATTTCTGTCTGTCTATCCGTCTGTCTGTCTATTTGTGTTGGTATAATCTTCACACCCTGTAGCTGTGATAGCTGCTGTGTTTCTTGCTGGCTCCTGCCAGTGCTCAGTGATGATAAATGTTTGACAATTGGCTCTCAGAGCAAGGGCTGAGGTTCCCTGTGCCTTCTGTTTGCTGATTTCCATGAAGCAATCACCCCCCACCCTCCACTGATCTGCAGTCACTCCACCCAGAAGGCAGTGTTGGTGATCAGAGCAGGTCCTGCCTGACTCCGGGGTACTTTGGCCTAGGTTTGGCTCCCTGTTTGATAAGCCTCAGTCATCCCAGGCTCCCTTGCTCACCCCCTTCTCCATTGGCTCTCTGCCCTAGCAGATCCTCTGTAGCCTCCAGCCTGTCCTAACTGCAGTCAAAACCAGTCTAGACAGTTCTTTCCAGCCTGTCTGATGTAGTAGGCTGCAGAACCCTGGGTGAGCACCCTCAGGCAGAGCACATCTGCAGACAGACCAGCGGCTCCTGGAGGCCTGCGCATGCTGGCTGTAGCCCTGGAGGAGGGTGACACCCTGGCCATCTCCCCACTGTCTCCAGAAGCCCTCCCTTCTGTTCCACCTCTTATCTGACAGCAGCTCTTCCTGTGAAGCACATGCAGGAAGCAGGATCCTGAGCTGGTGCCTCCAGTCATTCTTCTAAAACCTAAGTCCTTTCTCCTCCCAGATCCCATGGGCTGTGCTAGGTCAGAGATGCAGAAGCAGCTAAGAGCTGTACCCGGGCGCACAGAAAGACAGCCTTGGCTCAGACCAGCCCACCCACACAGGAGCGGGGACATTGGGCCTCTGTCCCTTGAACACACAAATCAGGAGCATGCCCACACTCGGCAGGGAGGCAGGAGGACCAGACACAAATGGAGGAGGGCCCTCTCCGTCCTCCCCTTTCGGGCTAGCCTCTCACCATCTGCACTCAGCCGACTGCCAGATCTGCTGCCCTAGCCTGCCTAGGGGAACTACGTCCTGGCCTCCCTCTCCACCCCCTTCCGTGGCCACCTTTTCCATTGGGGGTGGCCTTATGTGCCTTCCACAGCCCTCCATGGCTCCCCAGGCCCAGAAGTGTAAGCTTCTCGCTTGGGCCCAGGCTGACTCTGCCCTCCCTGCCCAGGCTCTAGAAACCCTGGCTCTTCCGTTCTCTGGTTTCTTTATTCCTTATTCACTCACTCATTCCTTAACCCTTTCATTCACTCACTCACTCATTCCCTCACTCACTTATTCATTCACTCACTGGCTCCTTCACTCACTCATTCATTCCTTCACTCACTCATTCATTGTTTCACTCCTTCACTCACTCATTGCTTCACTCCTTCACTCATTCACTCACTCATTGCTTCACTCATTCACTCATTCACTCA
>CM052712.1:26456642-26473916 GCA_028551405.1 Uromys caudimaculatus | reverse complement strand
ACCTTCACTCATTCACTCCTTCACTCACTCATTGCTTCACTCATTCACTCATTCACTCATTCCTTCACTCATTCACTCCTTCACTCACTCACTCATACCTTCACTCATTCACTCCTTCACTCACTCATTGCTTCACTCATTCACTCATTCACTCACTCACTCATTGCTTCACTCATTCACTCCTTCACTTACTCACTCATTCCTTCACTCATTCCTTCCTTCATTCACTCATTCCTTCACTCACTCATCATTCCATCACTCACTCATTCTCTCACCTATTCAGCCCTTGCCTCATTCTCTCAATCCCTTACTTGCTTGTGCCTCATGATCCTGGCTCCTTTCTCTGTTCTTCACTAGACTGAACCCTGGAGGCATGGAGAGCATGGGAGCATGGAAGACATGGGTCATGTGCTGTGAAAGCCTCTCTGTCCTGTGGGTGGGGCTGGGGTGCCTCTGCAGCAGCTCCAGGGTCCAGCCCTTCGGGGCCCCTGAGCACAGAGGACTCCTGTCTCATTACCTCCTGTTAAGGAAGCCTGAGCAGCTGTGTCGCTCAGATGAACACACTCCAGTCGGGAATCTGGACTCAGGAGGTGGAAATGGGGACCATTGGTATTTTATCTACATCCTGGCTGACCTGAAGCTGAGCTTCTGGTGTCCCCAGGGAACACTGACGCTGACCCTTGATGGGTAGAAGTGAAGAGTAAGCAGTAGCCTGCCTCCCCCAACCCAGGGGCCCCATAGAGTGTGACAGAACATTGTCACCTGGGATCATGCTGCCAGCAGGGTGACTGTGGACACTCAGTGATACGCCTCACAGGAGTTCCTGGTACAAGTCCTCTGGTCACCTTCTGCAGGACAAGACAAGAGGGGTTTTCTGGGTCCCAAGGCCTAAGACAGGGCCATAGGGGGCGGGGACCAGGCTTAGGAGCTTCTGGGAGGCTGGGAAGACCTGTATCTTAAGGTTATGGCTAAGGAGAAGTAGACAGGGAGGGGTCTGGTACCTCCATTGCTCTCCCAGAAGAACTTTGGCTCCTGGTCTATCCAGCTACCCTAGCAGGCCACCATAATGAAATAGCTGGCTCCAGGTGAGTGACCACATATGTGACCTCGGTGAGTGGTCACATAACCCTTGTCCCTACAGGGACTGGACCGTGAGGGGTTTGGAGACCACATCATAGGAAACTATAGGACAGTCTGAGCTACATTCTCAATGTATGAATCCTGAAGACCTAACTGTGAGTCTAAGGATAGACGTGGAAAGTTGCAGCCAGGAGGCCAAGGTGCTCAGTCACCACCCCAGACACACCTTGTCACAGAACTCCTGCTGCCACCCTGAATAGTTCTCTGCAGAGAAGGCTCCCCCTGGCTTCAGCTTCTAACCTGCCTGGTGTCTAGAACCCTCTTGGTGAGATAAACTTAACTGTGGCCCACTTGGCCACCTTTGCTTTCCTGTTGGGTGGAGGCCAGGTCACCTGTCCCCTTCCCACATCCAATTGTCCTGACTGTGAGGCTGGCTCAGTTTCTGCCTGAGATCTGGCCTAACCAGCCCTGCCTTCAGGCATCTATTAAGGGTCTGCCAGGCCCTGCTGGACCCACCTGTGCCTGTCTGACTAGTCACTTGGATTCAATGGTTAGCAAATATCTGCTGCAAAGGGACAGGCAGGCTGGATGAATGCTGTCACCCTATGTGGCTGTGTGGGGCCACTAGGGACACAGAGAAGGATGCACCAGGACCAGGTGGCCTCGGAGTCTCTAGTGTTCCTTAGACACTGGAAGGAGAAACAGAAGGGTTGGAAGTAAAGACGAAGAAGATACTCACTCCACACAGGAGAAGCACACTCTCTGAACTGTGCCTGGAGGAAAAGCCCCAGAGATGGATTGGGCCAGGATGGTCTGAGTGAATGCAAGATGAACAAGTGAGTGAGCCAGTGAGCCGACCAGTTCACCCGAGATAACACATCATCTGTTCAGAGATACAGAACCAGTTCTGGTGACCCACCAGGCTCTGGACGGGCGGCTGTCCATGTGCCACCCATGCAGCCTTCATCACTGGCCTGGTGCCAGCTGAGGGCTTTGGCCCTGGGTCCCTCTTGCTGTCATTATTTTGTACAGGAGATCATTAAAGAATTGGGGGTGCAGGAGACCACAGCAGGATCTGACCTAGGGGCCTAGCCTTGGAAATGCCACTTGATCATCTGCACAGGTCCCGGCACCCACTCTGTCCCCTTCTCCCACAGGACCCTCCTTCTGCCTGGAGGGCCTTCACTTCAGCACAGGGGGCCACCTCTTCCAGGAAACCTCCCCTGACTGCCTGTCCACACAGGGCTGCTTGTGCAAAAGTGTCTCTCACCCAACCCAGAAAAGGCCCTTCCAGTGACCGTTTCTGGCTTGTTGGACACAGTGTGCACCCAGCATGCCTCTGCTTCCTGGCCGCCCCCTGTGCACAACAGGCTGGCACCCTGCTGGTGGCCCTGCCGGATTTGTCCTGGTCTGAATAGCTCCCATCTTTGGGTGGCTGTAAGTTTCCAAGCCCAGCTTCAGCCAAAAACCTTTCATTAGCTCTGTTTGTTTGGGCTGCTTTTGCCCTTTTAAAGTGAAAATAGTTTATTTTTAACATATGGATGCTTTTGCTTTCTTTTTAAGATGGTGTAAAAATTTTAAAAGCTCCTGCCTGCTTCTTTTCTTGGCTTGCTTGTCTGAGCAGCCCTCTTCATGAGACACCCTGGGCTCTCTCAGCCGCACCCCAACCCCTGCCCTGCTCCACCCCCACCCACAGTACCCGATGCCCCACTAGCTTCTCAGAGAAGGACTTCAGAGGTGCAGAAAGAGTTAGGATTAACCTCCCGAAACAAACCAAAAGCGCCTGGCAGATGACCCAGGGACAGAGGCCTAGGAGCAAAACTAAGTGCTAGACCTGCTGAGTGGCTACCACAGCACAGAGCCCAAGGGAACAGCCCTGCCTCTGCCCTCAAAACCACAGGGCAGAGGCAGGGGGCATCGAAGAAGTGAACAAGGAGAGGAAACAGAAGAGACAAGAAGGCAAAGGGGGCAGCTTCTGAGCTGAGCCCTGAAGGTTTAGTGGCATGGGTGGACCAGCCAGGCTCAGAATGGGGCCACAGGGCCAGCCAAGAGTGAGAGCAGTGCCCCGATGGTGCCAAATGTAGTGGAGTGTGCTTGTAGTACCAACCTTTGGGAGGCAGAGGCTGGAGTTGGAGGCCTGCTAGGATATATACATACGTATACACACACACACACACACACACACACACACACACACAGCAAAACAAAAAGACCGTGATGGGGTGGAGGACAAAAGACAGAAACAGCCAGAGAAAGGATCGTGACCATGCCCACGTGTGCCCCACACAGAGAACAGAGTTCACCTGATGTCTAGGGTGGCATTATCTGGGAGCACAGAGAGTGAGTGCTGCTGGGACAATCAGCCACATGTGACTGAAGCACAGACACAGAGGCCCCTGCTACTGCCCTCCTCAGATACGTGGCTTCAGTGGGAAGAGCACACACCAAAGACAGCCATAGCCATGTTATTAGTGACAGCATAATGAATATGCCTTCAGGGGCTGGAGAGATGGCTCAGTGATTAAGAGCACTGACTGCTCTTCCAGAGGTCCTTAGTTCAATTCCCAGCAACCACATGATGGCTCACAACCATCTGTAATGGGATCTGATGCCCTTTTCTGGGGTGTCTGACAGCTACAGTGTACTCATAAATAAAATAAATACATCTTTAAAAGAAAAATAAATATGCCTTCGCTGTCCTTCAGCAGGTGACCAAGATTCAGCCACACAGTGAGGTTCTGGGCATTCGTGACAGAGGGAACATCTGCTCTCCATGTGCCCTCATGCTATGTCCCCTGGGATGTTCAGAGAGCAGCACAAAGCACGGAATGAGACATGCATAATGCCACCAGCTGAGAAGGGGAGCACACCTGGCTTTCAGGTCCTGCTATGACTGACAGTGGTGGCTCCTCCCAAACACAGCCATAGAACGTGACGGTAAGATACAGGTGCTGGAGACTATGCTCACGTTCCACCCAGAACATTTTCTGAAACATCAGAAAGGAAGGTAGACCCATGGAGCCCCCTAGTCTACACTAGTAAACCTCTCTGAGTTTCTTGGCTCTGTGATCTGGTGTCTGTCACCAGCTTGGCAAACGTTAATCATGACTCCTTAGGATAGTTCTTCTGCTCCCTTCTCTATTTCTTCTCCTTCTGGGACACCACAGAGGCATGGTAGCACTAGTAAATAGAACAGGGGAGAGCAAACACAGCTGGAATCCATGTGCAGAAGCCCTGAAAGGAAGAGATGAATAGGCTGGGGACTCGGTATGTGCACAAAGGCCCCCAAAGTCCTCTACGCAAAGCTGCCTGAGCAAGGGGACATGGAGGGGTCTCTCCACGTGTTCTGGGAGCAGGGGCAGTCTGGAGGCTGCATAGTGCTGAGAGACACTTGCACCCTAGCCAGTTAGTCCCTTGGCACTCAGCAGAAAGGCCAGGCATGAGGAAAAGGCCACTGGGTCCCAGAGCAAGAAACAACACCAGCTCATCCACTTAAGAAGCTGCAAAACAAACCTCCAAAGGACCCCGCTGACAGAAGGACAAACAGCCACCAGCAGGACTCACTGCAGACAAGCCAGGACTACAGCCATCACCCAGCAGCCCAGCCACAGGAAAAACCAACTGTGAAGACCCAGAAACCATGAGCATGTCAGGGAGAAGCGGTGCCCAAGAGGGGCACTCAGAGATGTGGGAAGCAGCCACTCCATGCAGAACACTTTTTCAAAAAATTCAGAAAACCAGATGGTCACAATGAGCGAGCAGATGGAGGCTGTCAGCGGAGACTTGCAATGCCCCAAAGAACAAAACAGGAATTCTAACCTGCAAAGTTCAGTATCTGGAATGGAAATACCACTGGGTGGGCTGTAAGCAGCAGACAGTACGACTGGGGCACAGCAGCAGCAGAGGACCTGCTTAGAGTGCACAAAGCCACCAAGCCATGGACTGGATCCACAATGATGAAAAAGAAAAAAGAAAATCAGTTAGTGAACTGAGAGGCAGAGCCAGGCACACGATCCCAGCTTAGAGATTCAGAGAAAGTCAAGTGTGCTGAGGAACTGACCTTGGCAGCACATGGCTGTCCCAGATTACGCCTATTAGCATCCCCTCTTGGAAAATGAAGGAGGGCTTAGCAGGTGCCACTCAAGACTCTGCATGAGGTCTTGCTCTTCCTAGAGAAACATTAGGAATTGCTGGTGGGAAGACTTTTCTTCAGTGGTGGAGCCTCCTGTAAGTAACTCATTGCCCATGTCCCAAAAGTAACTACCCACCCAAGTTCCTACAACTAATTCCAATTAAGTTCATTGGTTTGTTTAGTTAGACCAGGCCAGGATGGTTTCTCTGTTCTGTTATTGATTCTCTATCTGGATCATTCACACCTCCCCAGGAGAACCATGCAGCCCTTGGCACACAAATAGGGACCAGGTGGAACCCAGGGGCCTGGGAAGAACCGTGACATGTTACAATGGGTGCTAAGATGTGTAGCCGAAGATAAACCTTAGGAGGCTGGAGCATCAGAAAACCAATCCCCACATGTACTCCCATGCTAAGTGGAATGACACGTCTCCTTGCTGAGATAGCAACAGTAGTATCTGTGGGGAGAACTCTAGAGTGGCCATCTTCCTCTTTATCAGTGTGGGGTGGCACACCTCCTTGGTGAGCAGGGTTCACCGTGTGAGCATGGAGAAGCTCCAAACTTACTGATGGAGCAGAGAATATCACGTATGAAGAGGTTATTAGGTCAGCCATGGAGTCCATTACATCGTTTACTCTGAGTGATAAGATGCCCGCCAGGTAAGAACATGCCCAAGAAAAGGAGAGATTGTGACAAGAGGAGAGATGCAGGTGCCATCCTCCACTCCAGTCTCTGACCTGACAAGAAGGTGGACTGAAGGAGGCTGGGATGGGGGGGGGGGGGGAGACACCTGCCAGGGGCAGCACATGGAAGTCAAGGGAACCTGCAGAACTCACTTCTCTCCTACCCCCGAGTGGGTCCTGGTGTCGGACACAGGTTGTCAGGCTGGCAGCAAGACTATAATGAGACTTGAAGACAAGAAAGAGAGCAGTAGAGACAGATGGTCATTCAGAGGGAGAAGCAACCCTGGGGTCCTGACCTGGGACAGGTGCCAATTTCTAGCCAGGGCCATACCCTTGTGCAAAGCTCCTCCCTTCTGGTTGAACTGGGGGAGCTCCTGGGGCTACAGCAGTTTGGTTTCCAGCAGCAGTTTGGTTTCCAGTGTAACTTGTTCTGAAGACACCCAGTACCCAAACAGTGTCAATTAGTTGTCACCTGACACTCTTGAACTGACCACTCCCCACTTAGCTATTGAGCCAACTGCAAGCCAAAAAAGGGGCGGAACATTTCAACCTCCTTCCTCACACCCCACTTCTACCCCCATAAGCTTGTACGAACCCCCTTGCAGGTTTGTCCCCAAATAAAAGCCAGCACTATCCTGAGTTGCTCATTGCTTCATCTCTTTCCTTCTCAATGCTCTTTATCAGTGGGTACCATGTAATCCTTGGAAGGAAGTCAGGCAGTGCCTGAGCACTGTTAGGGGCTAAGAAGGGGCTGTGGGGAGGTGAAATCCCTGGGGCTAGCTGGAGCCTCACTCTCTGTGATAGTTTCCTTTCATGTTGCATTGAATGCCTGAACAGAAGCAACCTCTGGGAAGAGAAGTTTGTTTTGGCTCTTGATTTGAGGACCACAATGTTAGAGAAAGCGTGGTAACAGGAGCAGGTCACAGCTACGCAGTGGCAACTCACTCACATTTGGGCAGGTCAGGAAGCAGAAAGGGAGAACACAGCCACTCAGCTGGCTTCATCTCTTTCCCTGTATATCCAGTCCAGGATGCTCACCCACAGGATGGTGCCACCCATATTCGGGGCCAAACTCCCTCCTCCCAAATGGCCTCCTGAACATTTCTTTTGTAAATATTTATTATTTTACTGAGGGGGGGAGGATATGCGTCACACACACACACACACACACAGGAAGGTCAGGGGACAGGTTTCAGGAGTTGATTTTTCTCCTTTCACCATGTCGATCCTGGGGATTGAACCCAGTTCATCAGACTTGGCAGCGAGTGCTTTACTAACTTGCCAAGCTATCTCGACACCTTCACCCAGGTATTTCTTAATCCAGTGAAGCTGACAATTTGAAAATAACCATCCCACTTACTTCCAAGAACCTCCCCAACTGTCCCTAGGGCAGCAGGAGAGGTAACAGCCCCAAGGACTCAGGCGCTGGGAGGAGCACACTACAGCCAGGGGAGAAGCACTGTCACACCTGAGGAGGCAGACTCCTCAGTATAGAATGGCCTAACATGTGTGTCATTGGTGTCCCAGAAGAAGAAGAAATAGAGAAGGGAGCAGAAGAACTATCCTAAGGAGTCATGACTAATGTTTGCCAAGCTGGTGACAGACACCGGATCACAGAGCCAAGAAACCCAGAGAGCCCCAACAAGGATAAAATACCAAGAAAATGATGGCATGCTTGCACATATTTTCAAACCACTGAAAACCACAGATAGAAAACCTTGGAGGCAGATGGTGGGAAAGGCCAGACTACAGAGAAGCCAATACAAGACTTTACAGATTTCTCGTCACCAACTGTGCAAGCAATCACAAAAGATAAACCAGAGTTCTTCAACAAAAGCTGGGAGTGGTCATTACCTGAAGACCCACTCCATGGGAAACACTTCCGTCCTCCAGACAGAGGGGATGTTGAGTGGAAACACTAGGAACTGGAAGTACTGGAGAGACAGAATCATGACAATTTCAGGCTATATGTTTACAGCAGGGCTCTGACTATATGCATGAGGGACAAGGGCAGCAGGAAGGAGGCCCCATTTCTGCCCAGGAGAGACATCATACCCTTTATTGTCTGCATGAGACCTGCACAAGACAGGCCCTTCACCAGCCCGCCGAGCCCAGGCTCCTCCATGGGGCTCGATAGGCAATTAATGGGGGGGGGGGGATTTTACATAGCAGAGTAGCTACTGGGGAAGTGCCATGCTCCTGTAAAGTAACTAATTAAACTCATTGGGGAAAAAACAGACATGAAAGTAGAAGGCGGTCTACTCAGGAAGAAGGGATAAGAGGGTGAGCATCAAAATGTATTGCACAGATGCATGAGAATATCATAATAAAGGCCATTGTGAATAATTAATATATGCTAATAAAAACATTGTAAGTAAGCATCACGGAAGAGAAGAGGCTAATTTGAATCTGGAGCTTTCAATCTGGAAGGAATGGGGCTATTCTTGGCTAAAAAGACACTAAAAAGGCACACCAGCGGCTAGTGTGCAGCTCTTGACCACACGAGACATGAAGGACTTGGAGACATTCCAGGCACTTGTAATCTGGAAGGATATCATAGGAGCCTAAAGAATTCATTGTTAACCTGCTTGGGTGTCGAAATGGGTCTGGGTTCTGTGGGGCACGACCTTGCTTTTGACAGAGGCAAACTGAAGGGTTAGGTTACCAAGTTCTACGGTGCCTGTAGCATGTTTTGCAAGACTCTGGGGAGGGCAAGGGTGCTTCCTTTGGCTAGCAGAACCTGGGGAGAGGGGAAGATTAGTGCTGCTGTGTTTTTCCTCCACAGTGTTCCACCAGCGTGACAATTTTCATAATTAAGAAAAATTCTGATTTTCCATATATCAGATTTCCAGGAGGCTCAGCCATCTGGCACATAGGCATATGCCCAAAAGCAAGCAAAAGGACTGCTGAGCAGCCAGCCATGCCGCCACAGCGCCCGGCAGGCTGCAAGCCCGTGATGGATACTTATTGATGAAACCTAGCATCCGCTCCTCTTCCATCTGCTCTGACTTCCATGAAGAGATCTGTGTGGCTTGGGAGAGGCTGACTCCACCCCACTTGGAACATTCTGTGCCCCTGACCAGAGACTCAAGGACACTGTGTACTCTGAGCCAACCCAGTCACTTCAGTCTGAGCATGAATGAAGCCCCAGTCACCTCAGCAGGTGCTGGCAAACAGCTAGGGAACACAAGAGCCTGATAAAGTCAACCTCCACACAAAACAAGTGGAGCCCAAGGGCACAGGGCTGATCCTTGGGCACCTTGAGAGCTCTGAACATGCTTCACCTAAAACCAGCATCAAGTCGCAATTAAGCTGTGGCAGAAGTTGACAGTCACAAAATGATGACATGAGGCCCTCTGAGTCTGTAAGATGTGCCTGCCAACCCTCACTGGCAGGCACAGAGCAGGAGACTGTCACATGTGTATATGTGTGACTGACAGATATACAGAGAGAGAGAGAGAGAGAGAGAGAGAGAGAGAGAGAGAGAAAGCTACTCTGAAATAACTTCCTAAGATTCAGGATCCTGCAAAGGAAGAGTTGAAAGGGCAGCCGCAGGCAGGCACGCCACCGCCACCACCAGCATCCAACACCAAGCGCTGACGGCACGCGAGCAGATGGACTCCTGGCGAGGGAGGAAGCCCAGATGCCCAGCCACATGCAGAACTGGGGAAATGCAAATTAAAGCCACAACAAGACGCCTCTTTACGCCCACTGGCTGGCAGAACCCCCAAACTAGGATAATATCAAGTGCTGGCAAAGATATCCAGCCCCAAGAATGCTTCCACGCCTCTGCAGTGGCGCAGGGCGTGTGGAATACGCTAAGACAACAACAATGCACGTGTAAGGGCATGTGCATCCATGTGGGTCTGGATCTTTACGCATGTTTACACACGCTTCCACAAATCTATGTGTTGTATGTATCTGTACATCTGTAAACATGCTGATTATGTGTGATTATGTTGTGTATATGGATGTGCCTGCACTCGTGTGTATTAACACATGGATATGTAAGTATTAGGAGCATATGTATAAAGGGAGACACAGGCATGTGTGTGTGCATGTATGTAAGTGTCACGAGCATGTGTTAAGAAGTAGACAGAGGATGTGTATGTGCAAGTGTAGACATAGGTATGCATATATGTGTATATATGGACATGTCTCTGTACAGATGTGGCAAAGCTCCAGCGCTGTACATACACACAGAGATGTGCACACATGCACAGGCGTGAGCACACACACACACACACACACACATGAGTGCACTAATAGATAATTTTTAAAGCTGTCATAATGTGGGTTCAATGGGTAAAGGTGCTTTCAGTGCTAGCCTATCTGAATTCCACCCCCAGAACTCATGCAAAAGTGAAAGACAAGCCAGGCAGGGTGGCACACGCCTTTAATTCTAGCACTCAGAAAGCAGAGGTGGGATGACCACTGTACTGTGTATTCCCAGGCCAGTCTGGTGTACACAGTGAGAGACCCTGCCTCAAAACAAACAACAAACAACTAAACAAACCAGGCAGATGGAGAGACAACTCAACTCCACAGAGCTGCCCTTTAACCTCCACACATGTATTATGGCATGCCCCACCGTACACATCACACACAGGTGCTTGCAAACATGTACGCACATGCACACATGTACATAAAACACACACTAATAAAAATAAGTAAAATAAAGTTGTTTGTTTTTAAGAAGAGTGGGTGTGGCCCTCTGCAGCTTTCAGGGACATGTGCACTGGTGGACAGACTCCTCCCAGGTGGCATGTTTGGGACAATTTTCTCAACTGTGACTAAAGCTTCAAAGCCTGTGAGTTCAGAAACTATGACACCTGCAAAAATCACTCCTTACTGACCCTGGACAAGCCCAACCCCTAAAACAGTCACCAGAGTCAAAGATAAGAAAAGGGGTCACGCATGCATGATGCAGTTACCTGGGAGGGCAGATGCTCCAGGGATAACACCTGAGAGATCAGTTAGTTGTACCAGGGATTGTCAGCAGGTGATATGGAGGGTGTGTACACCAGGGACTCTCACACGGAAGAGTGGCTGCACTTGGGAAGTCAACACACCTCACTCATTTCTGGGCCCTTTTTACATTGCTCAGCCTGCCAGCATTCATTCATTCACCACAAAGGCTCTCAGCTCTGAGCCTACAGTCCACTCACTCCACCCCTAGTCTGGCCAAGAAGCACTGAGGTGCAAGCACTACTCCTTGCTACTCCCTGGAAAAGAATGCAAAGGGTTTAATGGACTCAAAACAAGGACGTGTGCTTCGTAACAAAGAAATTCAAGTGGAA
This sequence comes from Uromys caudimaculatus, assembly GCA_028551405.1. Classification (NCBI taxonomy): domain Eukaryota; kingdom Metazoa; phylum Chordata; class Mammalia; order Rodentia; family Muridae; genus Uromys; species Uromys caudimaculatus. Next base: position 26,462,721 of record CM052712.1, on the reverse strand, counting down.
GTAAGTAGAAGCAGACACAGAAGCTCAGTTCTTGAGAATACACAAGTCAGAGCCACAGCCACAAGACAGTCCAAACTGTTAAAGCCTGGGGCTGGAGCTCAGAGTCAGAGCACAGGCTGAGCACGTGTAACAATGTGCACTTGACCCCTGACATGTGAAAGAAATTTTAAAAAGGAGATGTAAGCATCACAGGAAGCAGTGCCCAGCTTCACAGTAAGGAATCAACACCATGGAAATGAAACCTTCGCATTTTTCAAAGTTAATTTTAGTATTCTTTTGATTACGTGAATGTGTGCATGTGTGTTTGCACACATAAGTGTGGATGCCTTCAGAGGCTGGAGGCGTCAGATCTCCCTGGAGCTGGAGGTACAGACAGTGATGCCTGACATGAATATTGGGAACTAGACTCGGGTCCTCTTTACCAACGGAGCAACCTCTCAGGCCCGGGAAGTGAAACCTTTCAGATTTTGTTCCAAATATAATTTTGGATTCACACCTATTCACCAAAAACAACTAAGAATGGAAGAAGCATCTTGTTGGTTCTCTACAGCTGCAAAGTTCTAGTGTCACTAGCTGGGAACTGGCAGCACTCCTACCCCCCACACATGCATTAGCATGGCCCACCTTAGGTTGCATTACAGGGGCTTCTGGTGCCTTCTGCTCCATGTGGAACATGGTCCTGCTCCTTTCATATCCACTGCAAGCCTTTCCCAAAAGTCCAACTGGCCTTCATAATTAAGCAAAGTTCTTGACGGCAATGACCTTCTCAGCAAGCCCAGAGGTTAGAGGTGGTAAGATGGACATCTCAGGGCTGAGTTGGAATCTGTGGATGAATCATATAAGGCCATACTGCTGATGTGTGGTGCTCCGGTAGATGAGTGGAGGGGTAGGCGGGAAGTAGAGAGGCAAATGGTGTGTAGAGAGAGATGGGTGGATGGATGGATGGACTATCGGCTTTGTGGGAGGGGGAATGGATGGATTGATTGATCAATTGATCGTTCAAAAAATGGCTGGATAAAGAGGTTGACGGGTGGGTGAGTAGAGAAATGACTAGATAGGTAGTTGGGGGGGGCAGATGCACTGTGGAAAGGTAGATTGGAGGGTGGATGGGTGGTGAACGAGTGAATGGCAGTGATTGGGTACAGAAGTGGGTGGATGGAGGGACGCTTGGTGGCTGGGTGGCAGGTAAAAAAAAAAAACAATAAAAGTTTACAGCTTAGGAAACTAGCATCCTCAAAGAACACTTTCAGGGGCCCTGGGTACCATGAAGTTTGCTTTCTGACTTTTCTCCCTCTGGACTCAGTTTCTCCATCTGCTGCCCCAGGATGCCAAATCATCTGGACTGGTGAACTGGGCCACTTTCCACTCTCCATCCCGAGCTTAGGTGTCTGGAGTCACATTCTGAGACACTTGGCTCCTACCCCTTGATGCCAAGGTCACCAGCCTCTGGCCAGCACTGTCCTCTTGGGACAGGCTCAGACTGAGAAAGCCTGGGTCCTGCTGCTGGTTGCCATAGGAACCCTTCATCTCTTGTTTTTGTCCCTGACTGATTAAGGAAAGAGACTTGTAAAATGACAGCACGTCACTGGGCCTTGTCTCAAGCCAGCTCTGATTTATCCCTGACATTTCCCAAGAGCCAGCTAACCTTTTGCCACAAATAGACTGATGTAGGTTCCTCAAGGCAGCCTAGCAGGGACTGGGTCCTGTCTCAGAGGAGTTGTGGACCCAGGGGACAGAGAAAAGGGGAGCTACATAAGGATAATAACCAGACCAGAGAACAGGCTGTCCTGTGGGGCCAGGCCACTGCTCTGCTGGACTATTGATGAGCAGCCCATCCTGGGCATACAAAAGGCCACATGACAGCCAGTCAGGGGCCAGAACACAGCTCTGTAGTATGTCTGTCTGTGAACCTAACTTTCTCACAGAACTCTAGAACTCTTTGATTTTCTAATTGGAAATAGAGAGTTGGGCATCCACCATCTTGTCAAGGGATGAGATGACATTAGCCAGGGTATTCGGGGAGGTCACCCAGCAGATGGCATGCCAGCTAATTCCTGAGAATGTGGGGAGCCATGCAAGAGATGAGCTAGCAGGATGAACATCATAGGAAGAGGGAAGACTGTTTGCAAAGGCACACGTGGCATGAGAGGTGCCTGCCTAATGGCCTGGTTCACATGGGAGCCCAAGGTGTGCTTTAGGTAGCTGCCTAGCAGTGGGCAAGGGAGACAGCCAGCAGCTCCTTGCCAGCTTCTTCTTGATCTGCCCTGAGGATCATCATAGGTCACAGATGTCTGCCCTCATCTGTTTCCCTGACTGAAGGTTTGGAGTCAGAAAGCTGGAGCCTTTCCAACCCCATGTAGAGATCTGATGTCTGCTCCATCCCAACACACAGCAAAGGAGGGCTCCTCCACAAGGGCTCACATCTACCACTCCCGGGACAGTGAGGGAAGGGCTGAGTGCGGAGGCCTCTCCTCAGAGCCATGCCCTCCAGCCCGGCTTCTCTCAGCTGTCCACTCTCAATGACCACACCTCAGTGAGTGGACAGAAGGGTGTCCCTCTCCGGTGTGAGGCAAGTTGAATGTGAATTGCCCTATTGAGCTAGAGTCATTTGGGAAGAGGGGGCCTCAACTGAGATGTCCATATCAGATTGGCCTGTGGACAGGACTTTGGTACATTTCTTCATTGATGACTGATGTGAAGGCCAAGCTCACCATGGGTGGTACAACGCTGGGACGGTGGCCCTGGGTGCTATAAAGAAGCAGGCTGAGCAAGCTATGAGTAGCCAGCCAGTTAGTCGCACCCTTCCATGGCTCCTGTTTCAGTTCCTGCCTCCAGGATCCTGCACTGACTTCACTCAGTGACATATTGTGACCTGAGAGTCATAAGATGAAATAAACCGTTCATTCCCAATTTGCTTCCCTCCAGGAGCTACAGCAGGTCCAGAAACCGGGCCCACCAGCAGCACCTGGTGCAGGCTCACTGGGTGAGGGCAACATGGAAGGTAACAGTGTCATCTACATGGCCAGAATGAAGTCACCAGAAGGAAGTGGGTAGTACCACAGTCACTGTTGTCTCCCGGCCTGAGGTCAAAAAGAAATCTGTAGAGGTCCAAAGGTGACAGGGACGCTGGGGAATCTGTGGTGACATTAGGGCTGCCCCATGGGACATATGCTTCTAACCTTGCAGCCTCACCCAGAGATTTCTCCAGAAAATGGCCATGCTGTGATTTTGTTTAAAGGATCAGAAAACCGGGACATGAGCCCAGCTAGCCCAATTGCTCGCCTTGACACCTTCTCTGCTCTCCCGGTCTAAATCAGGCATTTGTCATAGAAATGAAAGAGTGAGTCAGATCTGAGCCTCCCTCCTAGACCCTGCTTTCAGCATCCACATAAGAGACTGTAACCCGGAAAGGCCTACCTCGCCATCTGCCAAGCAGATACCCCTTCAGATGGGCCTGCCCAGGGAAAAGAGAGCCTGAGGTCTCAAACCTCAGGCCTCTGCCAGAAGAGGGCAGCACTGAGACAGAAGTCAGAACCCTCTGCGGCTGCCAGGATTGTCTAAGCAAGCATGCCTAGGCCAGCAGAGGCTGAATCCAGGCAGGGACAAGAGAGAGGAAGTGATAGGGTAAGGGGAGGGTCCCAAGTAGTGAATGAATGAACCAGGAAAAAAGAAGGAAGGGGTCATTCCACAGCCCAGCCCTGCAACTCTCTTGGCTGAATCCAACCACATTTCCTCTCACCAGGTGTAGGCTTCAGTCCTGGAAGGGGTCTCAGACCACCTAGTCTGGGCCTTTGGTTTGGCCTATAAGAAAGCAAGGCTGGCCGGGCAGTGGTGGCGCATACCTTTAATCTTAGCACTTGGGAGGCAGAGGCAGGTGGATTTCTGAGTTCGAGGCCAGCCTGGTCTACAGAGTGAGTTCCAGGACAGCCAGGGCTATACAGAGAAACCCTGTCTCGAAAAATCAAAACAAAACAAAACAAAACAAAAATGTTTAAGAAAGCAAGGCTTAGAGCCACCACAGAAACAGTGATGCCAGCCCCTCTTGATATTCTTAGCCAGAACCATCTCTAGTGCCCGCTCAGCATCCCCTACCAGCAATCTCTTAGAAGCCTTCACCCCAGCATCTGGGATCCTCAGGTCCAGGCAGCCTATCTGACAAGCCTCTGTAAGTGCCTGTCACCTCTGCCTTCTAGGGTGAGGAAAGACCTAGCCCTACCGGGTCCAAGGAAGGCTCAGCAAGGCTGCTGGGTATCTGGAAGTCGAGTCACCACCAGATGGGTCCTGAGCATCCCAGGGAAGAGCCATTTCAATGGCCCTACCATGATAAACATGGGTGGCTCTTAGCCACATATGCTTTCTGCAGGTGGAGGTCCACAAGGTGGGTCCCTAGGGGTAGACTGTCTTTCTCCAAAATGAGCCCTGTGTTGGTCAGTTTCCCACCATCATGAAGAATCACTTGTGCTAGGAAGGTGGCACAGTGAGCAAAACACTTGCCACACAACCATGAGGACCTGAGCTTGAATCCCTGGAATCCACATAAAACTAAGCCCAGTAGTACGAGTGTTTATAATCCCAGAACTCCTGCAAGGAGATGAGAGGCAAGCAGGAGAGCTCCTGAGCTCAGAGACCCTGTCTCAAACAAGCTGGAAAGCAAAGACTGACATCGGAGGCTGTCCTCTGACCGCCACGTGCACGTGCTGCGGTATGCATGCACACGGGGTGGAGGGGGGTGGAGGGTGTTAGCATTTTGCCTATGCTCTGCCCCACAGTTACCTGGCAACGTATGCCTGACTTACTATAAAAGGGGCTGCTTGCCCCCTCCTCTTCCTCTTCCTCTCCTGTTCCTCTCTTGCCTTCTTCCTTCCTGCCCCCACTCTCTCCCCATTCCCCCCCCCACTCCACATGCTCATGGCTGGCTTCTACTCCTCTTCTCTCTCTCTCTCTCTCTCTCTCTCTCTCTCTCTCTCTCTCTCTCTCTCTCTCTCTCTGCCTTTCTCTGCCTCTACTACCCTCTTGACTCCCCTCCCCATGCCCTGAATAAACTCTGTTCTATACTATACCTTCGTGTGGCTGGTCACTCAGGGGGAAGGGATGCCTCAGCAGGGGCCCACTGAGGCACCCCCTTCCCCCACACCTCACCACACCTCCATAAAACATATGCCCCCTCTCTTTATCTTTTTATAAACACATCAGGGGGAGGGCGATCTTTTTTATTGAATATTTTCTTTATTTACATTTCAAATGTTTTCCCCTTTCCCCTTTGGAAACCCCATATCCCATCCTCCTTCCTCCTGCCTCTATGAGGGTGCTCCCCTACCCACCCACTCCTGTCCTCCTGCCCTGGAATTCCCCTACACTGGGGCCTCTAACACCCTCAGGCCCAAGGGCCTCTCCTCCCACTGATGTCCAACAGGGCCCTCCTCTGCCACATATGTGGCCAGCACCATGGATCCCTCCATGTGTATTCTTTGGTTGGTGGTCCAGTCCCTGGGAGCTCCAGGGGAGTCTGGCCAGTTGACACTGTTGCTCCCTCCATGGGGCTGCAAACCCCCTCAGCTCCTTCAGTCCCTTCTCCAACTCCTCCATCGGGAACCCCCGAGCTTAGTCCAGTGGTTGGCTGTGAGTATCTGCCTCTGTATTTGTCAGGCTCTGGCAGAGTCTCTCAGGAGACAGCCATATAAGGCTTGCATCAGCAAGCACTTCCTGGCGTCCACAATAATGTTCGGGTTTGGTGGCTGAATATGGGATGGATCCCCAGGTGGGGCAGTCTCTGGATGGCCTTTCCTTCAGTCTCTGCTCCACACTTTGTCTCCATATTTCCTCCTGTGAGTATTTTGTTCACCCTTCTAAGAAGCACTGAAGCAGCCACATTTTGGTCTTCCTTCTTCTTAGGCTTCATATGGTCTGTGAATTGAATCTTGGGTATTCCGAACTTTTGGGCTAATATCCACTTATCAGTGAGTACATGCCGTGTGTGTTCTTTTGTGACTGAGCTACCTCACCCAGGATGATATTTTCAAGTTCCATCCATTTGCCTGCGAATTTCATGAAGTCATTGTTTTTAATAACTGAGTAGTAT
>CM052712.1:26445451-26456542 GCA_028551405.1 Uromys caudimaculatus | reverse complement strand
GCTGGGTCCTCAGGTAGTATTATGTCCAATTTTCTGAGGAACCACCAGACTGATTTCCAGAGTGGTTGTACCAGCTTGCAATCCCACCAGCAATGGAGGAGTGTTCCTCTTTTTCCACATCCTTGCCAGCATCTGCTGTCACCTGAGAGGGTGAGTTATTAAAAAGAAAAAAAAAATCACTTGAGATAACCAACTTAAAAGTAGAAACATTTCCATTGGCTCAGCTGTAGGGTTTCCAGCCCACTGTTTCTGCATGGAAGCTTGTGAGGGTAGGCTTGTGTTCCCCTCAGGGCCAGTATTTTAGTCACTGCTCTCCTTTCCGTGACTAAAATACCTGACAGGAACAACTTAAGGAAGGAACGTTTGTTCTGCTCACGGTTTCAGAGGGTTCACCCCACAGTCAGTCATGTGGCTCCTTGCTTCAGAGTCTGTGGCAAGCACATAGGAGTGTGCAGAGGCTGGAGAAGATATGTCCACCACAGTCCTCCATCCTCCAGGTAAGCCCCACCTCCTCCCTCCCACCACCTCCCAATAACACATAGTATAAACCCATAAAGGAATTATTTCACTGATTAGATCAGATCTCTCATAGTCTATTAGATCCTAGGGACAGAATTACTCAGAGGCTGCTCCAAGATAAACCATCACAACCAAGAAAGGAGACTGGGCTGCAGTACCCTCTCCATGAGACACCCAGTGAGCTAACTTCCTGCAGACCCACCTTGTAGTATTTCTACTTCCTCATAGCACTACTCTGGAGGCTATGACTTTGACCCATGGCCTCTGGGAGAGAGTTAGCATCCAATTATAGCACTCCTCAGCCTGGAGCCTAGGACCAACCTGGCATGCAGATAGAGTAGCAAAGTGGCCAGGAAGCCCCCCACTGGCTGATAGCTGCACCTTGCCGCAGATGCACACTGGTCATACTGGGAGTGTGAGGCAGGAGGATCACATACTCTAGGCCTGAGGTACATGTTAAGGGCTTGTTTCAGCAAAGCCCAGGTGCAGCACGTGTGAGGTTCTGGGTCCCAACCCCACCACCAAACAGAGCGAAGAAGCTGAGTCTTTTCTTCCACCCTGGATGGAAACTCGGCCTGTGATCACTTAGGCTAAGGGTGATAGCAACTGCAGTACCAAAGGGCATGGGAAGCACCTATGCCCAGGGTTGGCTCTCCTTTGCTCCTGCCAAGCCGGGGACAGCTCCCTGGGTGAAGGTGCTAAGGCTGATCCCTGTAGCCCTCCAGCCAAGTTGTCCCCAGCTGACACAAGGCCCAGAAACAAGGAGTTATGGAGAGCAACCATCTCCAGCTGAGCCACCAGCTGAGTGTGAAAACCAGTGAGCCAGGCAAGCTACCCACTTGATCTACACCATAAAGAGCAGCCAGTGTTCTAGGCTACTAAGCCTCTGGAGCATCTGACCAAGTTAAAGCCGACTAGTGTAGACTCTGCTTCTTCCAAGCTGCCCACACAGGGGAAAGGGCTGAGTGGCAGAGTGAACCACTATGTGGGACCTCTGAGCCCCAGTCCTCCTCTTTGTCTCCTCCCCAAACTTTTCCTTCCATAGCTTGCTTCCATGACTGTAGGACAGAGAAGCCACTCCATACCTTGCCTCAATCCTTCCCTTCCCTGTCTTCCCTTCTTTTCTCCCCACTAGGACGAAATGGCCACCCCACACTCTGCTGCCACATCCCCTCACTGAGAGAGCTCAGTTGCCAGGTTACTCAGCAGTAGAGTCCCACGCTATGACATAAACATGCTGCCACTTGACGTCTTCCCAACCAAGGACAGATGGTGTAGTGATTTTTCATTTCCCGGCTCTTCAGTGAAAGCACTGAAGAGGAAGGCAGCGGGAACAGCAGGTGGAGAGGGAAGGGCGCCCCACTCAGCCATGCTGGCACACTGCACACTCAGAAGAGGCGGGAGGCAGCCGCAGCCAAGAGAAGCACACATGGGCACAGGATCTTTTGACAGGCAAAGCTGAGCTGCTGCCTGTCTTACTAGGGTGAGGTCCACACACACCTATCACTCAGGTTACCAACCCCGACTGCTCTGTCCTAGACTTTGATCAGGTGGAGTGAGCGCATTAGAGACACTTGACATGAGGGAGCTTCCCCCCGTACCACTCCAAAACATGTAGTGCCTCTATGCACACCCCCAGTGCCTCCCTGAGACAGTAGTGACTCTGTCCCTAGGCCTCCCAGGCTCAGGTGTCAACTATTCCCTCAGAGCCAGGCCAGGCCAGAGAGGGCAAACCCAGAAAGCAGAGAGAAGCTCCAGAGCACAGCACAAATCCACAGCAGGTTCAAACTGGAGGAATAACCTCCAGGGTCAGCACCAGGCCTGAAGACCTCTAGAGCTTCAAATGCCTAAGCATTGACCCATACATGACAGTCGAGGCACAAGTAGAGAATGGTACTGTGAGCAGATTTCCACCCGTGCCTTAGTATACACCTAATACAACTGGCCCTCCATGTCTTAGCTAGGCTTTCATTGCTGTGAAGAGACCCCATGACCATGGCAACTCGTAAAAGAAAACATTTAGTTGGGGCTGGCTTACAGTCTAAGAGTTTTAGTCCATTATCATGGCGGGAAGCATGGTGGTGTGCAGGCAGACGTGGTGCTCATGGAGCTGAGAGTATATCTTTATCTGCAGACAACAGAAGCAGACTGTGAGCCACACTGGGTGTAGCTTAAGCACAGAAGACCCCAAAGCCCACCCGACAGTGGCACACTTCCTCCAACAAGGCCATAGCTCCTAATAATCCCACTCCCCATGGGCCAAGCATTAAAACATGAGTCTATGGGGGCCATATCTATTCAAACCACCATACTCCCCGACACACTTTCTGGATCTGTGGATTCATTCAGCTAAGATTAAAAATGTAAATTAAAGATTACTAATATTCTGTATATATTAATTAATGCTGGCTATTAATACGGTGGCAATATTCCTTAACCAGCTTTTTTCCATGTAACCATGCAGAGACCTTTTAATATTTCAAAGCCTTAGGCCTTAGCTGGGCAGATTCTCAAGTGCCTCATCTAAGTTAACTTGACCACCTAGCCCCATCCACTAAATGGCTCGCTATACCTTTCAGGCCTGTGACCACACCTATCTCCTCCCATGTCTCCTGGCAAAAGGCCTTCCTCTTCCTCGTCTTCTTCCTCCTCTTCCTTCTCCTCCTCCTTCTCCTTCTCCTTTTACTTTTTCTTTCTTCTTCCCAGAGTTCCTTTCTCCCTCCAAGGAAGTTCCACCTTCCACTTCCTGCCCAGCTAATTGGCCATCAGATTTTTATTAAAGCCATCAGAGAATGCCTTAGGTAGCTGAGGAAGGACAAAGACACAATTCCACACAGTGTACCCCAACATAAAAACTTTATAGAAATAAGATGTATTTTCATGTCAAACATGACGTCCCCACTTGTCACTAAATTGTAGCATTGCTGTTTACTCAGTGCTGGTGTCACATCAGGTCCCCCACTGAGATGGCTTAGAGTCTATGGGAGATGGATACAGGTTTGTGCAAACATGACACTGTATTAGTCAGAGTTCTCTAGAGTCACAGAACTTAGGGAATGTCTCTATATATTAAAGGAAATTATTGGAATGGCTTAACAGTCTGCAGTCCAACTAACACAACAATGGGCAGCTGTGAATGGGAAGTCCAAGAATCTAGTAGTTGCTCAGTCCTACAAGTCTGGGTGTTTCAACTGGCCTTCTGTATAAGCTGTAATCCTGAAGAAGTAGGCTCCAACAGATGTGCCGGCAAGTAAGTGCAAGCAAAGAAGACATTCCTTCTTCCAATGTCCCTATGTGGGCCTCCAGCAGATGGTGTGGCCCAGATTAAAGGTGTGTACCACCATGCCTGGACCTAAGCTGTTCTTTACTTGGAACTTGCTCTGTTCTAGGCTGGCCCTGAACTCCGAGATAAGCTTGCCTCTGTCTCCAGGGATTCAAGGAATACACCACTTTGCCTGGGCCTAAGCTTTTCATGGCCACTCTGCCTCAAGGTCTGGATCCAAAGCTTGAGTCATCCCACCTCAAGATTTGGATCAGAAGCTATGTCTTCCAGCCTCAAAATCTGGATCACAGGCATACCCTCCATTTCTGGATTGTACTTCATTCCAGATACAGTTAAGTTGACAACTGGGAATAGCCAACCAAGACACCGTCTCTAGAGAGGACTTAGATCTATGGATTTTGGTCTCTGTGGAGGGTCCTAGACTTGTGAATCCCAAGGCGTGGTTATTCAGATTTGCAGACACACGTGAAGCTGTTAAGTCAGTACAACACAAATGCAAGAACACCATATAAGAGAGGCTGCAACTGTGTATGCACATGTGTATGTGTATGTATATGTATCATATACAAGTATAAGTGTCGGTGTGTGCACATTCATGAGTGTATGCTGGTGTACATGGTATATACATATGTGTAGAATGCACTGGTGTATGTGTGGATATTTTGATCCAGATCAAAGAACACATACTGCATGTTGGGTTCACAGTAAACACCTCTTCTCCTCCATTGATAGCTTCTATAGGACCAGTTCTAGAGGGCTCTGGTCCACATGGGAGTCCAGTTAGACATTTGGGGAGCTAGCACTTGTAAGAGCCACTGTGCCCATGTTAGCTCATCACATAGAAGAAACACTTGACACCTGTCTGGCCTGTGCAAAGGATACTAAATGGACTCCTCTGGGCACATGTTCCCTCACTGTGCCTGTCAAGATTCTGTCATGATTCCCTAACCTGATGGCTGTCATTGCTGAACTGCCCCTGTCCCTTAGCTCTCCCTGCAGTTTCTAGGTTTTCTAGAGGTTATTCTTGATTTCTATGATCCCCAGATAGGGCCAAATGGGAGACAAAGAGATCTCAGATGAGCCCACAGAAAACCAATAACTCCCTCACAGGAAGGTACAAGAGTGTGGTATATCTTTTTGACTCTGAAGGTACTAGAAGAAAAAGAAAAAAGACACTTTAGAGCCAGGCAGTGGTGGCGCACGTCTTTAATCCCAGCACTTGGGAGGCAGAGGCAGGTGGATTTCTGAGTTCGAGGCCAATCTGGTCTACAGAGTGAGTTCCAGGACAGCCAGGGCTACACAGAGAAACCCTGTCTCGAAAAAAGAAAGAAAGAAAGAAAGAAAGAAAGAAAGAAAGAAAGAAAGAAAGAAAGAAAGAAAGAGAGAGAGAGAGAGAGAGAGAGAAAAGAAAAGAAAAGAAAAGAAAAGAAAAGAAAAGAAAAGAAAAGAAAAGAAAAGAAAAGAAAAGAAAAGAAAAGAAAAGAAAAGAAAAGAAAAGAAGACACTTTAGAGAGTTCTGGCCACAAGCTTGCATCAGCGGAGTAGACACAATTAATACTTGCTGAGTGACCCCAAATACCAGGACACAAAGCTCAGCCCAGAGAAACCTTGACCACACAGGTTTCTGGCAGAAACAGAAGCAGTTTCCAGATAAAAATATTTGAGACTCTTATCTTAAAAATTCCCACAGACAGCCGGGCAGTGGTGGCGCACGCCTTTAATCCCAGCACTTGGGAGGCAGAGACAGGCGGATTTCTGAGTTCGAGGCCAGCCTGGTCTACAGGTGAGTTCCAGGACAGCCAGGGCTATACAGAGAGACCCTGTCTCAAAAAACCAAAAAAGAAAAAAAAAAAAAAAAAAAAAGAAAGAAAATTCCCACAGACTTAATTAAGTCCAGGGGATGGGCTTACTGTGAGAAGTCACAAGCAGAAATCTAAGCACAAGACTATAGAACCAGACCCACAGATGAAGGATGCACAGAATAAGAACATTAGTCTGTTTGATATGTTTAAAGAACTAGAAAAGAATATTGTGTATACAGACTGTTCAAAACTTCTGAGCAGATTTAAAGGGAGACCAGAAGCTGAGATTAGAAACTCAAATGGGTGAAATAGAAGATAAAAGCTAGCTGTAGAGAGAACTCAAGAACTGGAGGTTAGAGCTGAGGAAATCACTCAGAATGCAGAAGGGTGAAAAAATGAAAAGAGAAAGGCAGAAGGGTGAAAAAAATGAGAGACCTGCCAAGGACTGACCTGAGGAGACTCTCCCTCAGGTGTTCTGACTAGGGTGATCCTTCATGGGGTGACCTCTGTAAGGAGACTCTCTGGGTAGTTCAAATGTGAAATGTCTCCCATAGGCTCCTGTGTTAAAGAAAACTCCCCAATGAGTGGAAAGATAAGCATAAGACAAACTTCCTCAAGGAGAACCTTTCTGAAAACAACAATGTGGAGTCTCTAGCCAGGCAGGGAGAGTTCCCTGAAGCTATCCTTTGGGAATACCTTACCAAGAAAAATCCCTGAAGAAATCGCCCTTCATAATATGACCGCCTCCTGCATCCCCACTCCCACCCTCACCCCCTCTCCCCATCCAAGAGACTTCCCAGATGGCACTCTCTCTAAGGAGACCTCCCTGAAGAGATATGCCTCAGGCAACCTAACTAGAAGTCCCAGTGAGATAAGACCTCCCTCAGGATACCATTCCTGAGGAGACTCTTTCTGAGGACATCTCCTTGAGGAGATCCCTCTCTGAATAGATGTCACGGTGAGGTCTCTCCTGAGAATTCCCTGATATGTCTACCCAGAAGAGACAGAGCTGCCTTAGGAGACCCGTTTTGAGGAGACCTGCCTGTGAGAGGCCAAACTTACTCCATCTTGGGACCGGACTCCATCTTGAAAGAAAAAGAGCCTGAGAACTTGACCTGCAGCTGAACCCAAGCTGCACCCAAGTACCAGAAAGGACCCATGGCTTGTCCTTGGCCCCATTCCCAGAGTTACTCCCTAGCTACTTCCTAGCAACAGCCAATCAAGATAAGTCTGATTGTTTCAAACTTAATTTCAGATCTTTTGTGATTGTTCATGGTTTTGCTTCAGAGCACCCACCTGTTGGCTTACAATAGTCATTCAATTAGATGCTTGCCAGGCTGGACACCCCCTCGCTTGCTTGCCATTTCCTATAAAAAACCTTGTCCTGCTGAGGGTTCAGGGCTAAGGGTTTGCTTTACCAAACCGTCCTGCTGCATCAGGGTCAGCAGTGAACAAGCCCAAACTTGATAAAAGACCCTAGTGTGATTACATCAGAGTCAGCTCCTGGGTGGTCTTTGGGGCTTCTCCAATGCTGAAGGGGCACAACCCCTGAAATGGTTCTTACTTAGGGTGCCTCCCTGAGGACTCTCCCTAAGAAGATCCTTCAGAGATCTGCCATCTCCATGAGGTCTCCCCTAAGGAGATCTGTCTGAGAGACTTTCTTTTTTTTTGTTGTTTTTTGTTTTTTGTTTTTGTTTTTGTTTTTCGAGACAGGGTTTCTCTGTGTAGCCCTGGCTGTCCTGGAACTCACTCTGTAGACCAGGCTGGCCTCGAACTCAGAAATCCACCTGCCTCTGCCTCCCAAGTGCTGGGATTAAAGGCGTGCGCCACCACTGCCCGGCTTTCTAAGGTGATCTCACTGAGGAGAATCTGTCTGTGGACAGCTTCATAGGACCCCTCCATGAGGAGACTTGCCTAAACAAGTCTTGGTGGGGAAGGGCTGCTTTTAGAAGGGCTGCACAAGACCTACCTGTGGATCCCTGGGAGTAGATTCTCCATGACAACACACCCTAGAAGAAATGATTATGCCTTGAGTACACAATCCCAATGTCCTCTATGGGCTCATGTATCGAATGCTTGGTACTCAACTTGTGCCACTATTTTGAATAGTTCTGGAAATTTTACAAAGTGAGGCCTAGTCTAGGGAAGTAGGTCAGTGGAAGTGTGTCCTTTAGGCTATATTGTTTCTTCTCCTTCTTCCTCCTCCTCTTCCTCTTCTTCTTCCTCTTCTCTTCCTTCCTCTTCTTCTTCCTCCTCCTCCTTCTCCTCCTTCTCTCTCTTTCTCTCTATCTCTCTGTCTCTCTCTCCCCTCCATGTGTGTGTGTTCATTCTGTATGTCTCTCTCTCTCTCTCTCTCTCTCTCTCTCTCTCTCTCTCTCTCTCCTTCCTCCCACCATGAGGTAAACAGATTACTTCTTTATACACTACATGATGTTCTGCTACAAATGAAATCTCTGGAACCATGAGGGGAAATAAACCTCCCCTCCTTTTAAGTGCTTCTGTCTGGTATTTGTATTTGTGTCACACTGATCAGAAAAGCTAACACTGAAAACAGAACTGAGATCATTTCTGTGACTAAACCTGAGCACGTGGCTTGTACGCCTTTGGAGCTGCTGTCTGAGAAGAACGTGGGAATGTTTGGAGATGCAGACAAGGGAAGCCCTCCAATGCAGCAAGTAGGTGATTCTATCGGGAGCTCAGAAGAAAAGACACTGACAGAAACTGAGGGATGACCCAGAAGTTAGGAGTACTCACAGAGAACCTACGTGGCAGCTCACGATTGTCTGTAACTCCACTTTTGGGGGATCTGATGTCCTCTTTTGGCTTCCACAAGCACAGGCACACATGTGGTGCACATACATATATGAAGCAAAGTACTCATACATACAAAATCAAATGGTAAGAAAAGAATTTATCTACATTTTTCCGATGTTTTGAGATCTTGAGCGAGCAAGACAGAATTGAACAATCGTGGACTGCTGGGCAGAGTATACTTCGAGACAGCCTAACACAAAGCTCTTCTGTTTGTCTGTTTGTTTTTCAGGCACCAATGTGTAAGAGCTTTTGGACCTTGGAAACCTAGCTTTCAAAGGCCTGGGACACCTGGCAAGGAGTAGCCAGGTCAGGATCCCTGCAGGCATTCCCTGGGGTCATTGAGTCCCAAGGGTAAACTCCTAAGCTGCCGTGGAAACTCTAGGTCTTGGAGATGTCAGGAACATGGAGTGTCTGTTGAGCATCTAGTGGAGCCAGCCCAGAGCTGCTGTGTGGGTGAGCAGGGCTACCCGTGCTTGTGATACCTCATGTCACAACACTACTGAGGTACTGGGCACAGGATGAACGGCAAGGGTGATGCTTACCCTGTTGGGTTTTGGTGTCATTTTGGCTCTTTTGGAACAGGGACATTTACTTTATCATGTATTGAAAATATGCGCCGGGCAGTGGTGGCACACGCCTTTAATCCCAGCACTCGGGAGGCAGAGGCAGGCGGATTTCTGAGTTCGACGCCAGCCTGGTCTACAGAGTGAGTTCCAGGACAGCCAGGGCTACACAGAGAAACCCTGTCTCGAAAAAAAGAAAAAAGAAAATATGCAACTTATAGACTTTTTAAAAATATATAAGTATAGGCATTCACAGTGTCCTGGAACTTAACAGGAGCAGAGCCAGGAACCATGGAGGAAAGCAGCTTGGTCCCAGGCTCATGTTTAGCTGCTTAGCTTAGGCCATCCAGGACCACCTGCCCAGGGTTGATGCTGAGCACAGTATCAGGCCCTCCGCATGAATCATTAGCCAAAGAGATGCCTCCCACAGACTTGCCTAGAAGGCCAATCTGATGGAGGAAATTCATCAGTTGATATTCCCTCTTTCTGGATGACTTACTCAAGCTTGTATCAAAAGGACCGAAAACTAATTGGCACATACAGAGTTTGCCTTGATTCTGAGAGGAAACTTTGAACTTAAACTTTTGTACAATGTCGGAACTATTAAGACTTCAGATCTCAGGGTCTAGAGAGATGCTTCAGTGGTTAAGAGCACTTGCTGCCCTCCCAAAGGACCCAAGTTCAGGTCCCAGCACCCACATCTGGTGACTCCAGCTCCGAACTCCATCCAGACAAGACATGTGTGTCATCCCAGTCCCATCTCTTACCTGTCAGTCCCCACTCCCACCCCCTTTAGAGCTGAGAGTCACCCTGAGTTCCCACCACAGACAGTGTGGCATCTCTGCGACTTCATACAGACAGTGCCTCACAGCCCTGGCTTGTCCTGGCATCAGGGGCCAGCTGTTACTGAACAGCAACACCACAGCTATAATCCAGGAAATGGGGCGTGAAATTGGCCCTTTCAGTTTCCTGGTATAAAACAGGCTCCTAGATCTTAGCATAACTGACTCCATGTTAGAGGCACAAAGCATCATTCTGACCTAAGAGCCCAGCATGTAGAACAAAGACCCAGTCCATCATAGTCCACAGTTCTAGGAAAGTCCCTATATGTACTAACCTTGCTTTTTGGCTTCTGTAGCTTTGCTTATTGATAACTGAAGTGTGTCAACCAGGATGTGGTTTTTTTGTGCATTAAAATCCAAGAACAGTAAGGCTCATGACTATATGACTTGTCCAAATAATAATTTATATATAATTGTTTTAACTTTTTATTATCTTGCAACAGGTAATAAACTGCGGTTGCACATCGTTTTCCTGGGGTGCGCAAGGATGTACACACCAGGAAGTTGGGGTATTGCTACAGAATGATCATTCCAGCATCGCCATGGCACAACTGCTGGGTTTAAATGCTAAAGGCACACTGCTTTGCACGGCACACTCCAAAACAGAGCATCGTGTGAGGAGAGAAAGCCAAATGGCATCAGACTCCTGCTCAGCAGCATTCAAAACTGAAAAGAAAGGAAGCAACGCGTCTCTATCTGAGAGGCGCTTGTCACCAGCAGAAGCCCAGCCCGGCCCCATCTCTCCCCACAAAATACACTTGAGTCCTAACCTCCAGCCCTGTGAATGTGACCGTATTTAGAAGTGGGATCACTGCAGAGATAGATAAGCAAGTTAAGACACAATCATACTCTATCTGGTGAGTCCTAGTCTCCGTCACAGGGAGACAGGCATGTGACAACAAAGTAGGACAGAGTTGATAACCGGTAGGACCTAAAATGAATACATTTGGCGTTCAGCACCTCCAGCAGGAGAACAGAGCCCTGCTGGGATTTGGTTGCAGTGCTGTGGCCTCCAGAAGGGTGAGAGGCTGCAGCTCTGCTGCTTTAAGATCCCTGTTGTATTATTGCTTGTGGCTTTTGCTAGATAGACTTTATGAGAGGGACAGTGAGACTTTATCAGAGAGGGACAGTGAGTCTTTTTCTTTCTGGATGGCTAAGACTTTTTCTTTTTTTTTCTTTTTCAAGACAGGGTTTCTCTGTGTAGCCTTGGCTGTCCTGGATCTCACTCTGTAGACCAGGCTGGCCTCGAACTCAGAAATCCACCTGCC
>CM052712.1:26420349-26444951 GCA_028551405.1 Uromys caudimaculatus | reverse complement strand
GGCAGGTGGATTTCTGAGTTCGAGGCCAGCCTGGTCTACAGAGTGAGATCCAGGACAGCCAAGGCTACACAGAGAAACCCTGTCTTGAAAAAGAAAAAAAAAGAAAAAGTCTTAGCCATCCAGAAAGAAAAAGACTCACTGTCCCTCTCTGATAAAGTCTCACTGTCCCTCTCATAAAGTCTATCTAGCAAAAGCCACAGGCAATAATCACAGCTAATGAGAATATGTTGAAAGCTCTGGGGGTGAGACTGGCTAGCAAAGATGCCTGAGTCCACTGCTGCCCAATGTCAACTCGGACGCAGCTCAGAGCTCAGGGAGTGAGCCAGGGAGAGCCTGTAAAGAAAGCAACAAAAAGCCCTTTATTCAAAGTCCGTGTAGCTGTGACAGCAAAAGACCCTAAGAAATCCATGAGAGACTAAGAGGTGTTCCAGTGCCAAGGTCACAGACAAGGCGATGCCATTGGTTCTCTCTGCTCATCACACTTGGCTGGCTGGGATTCTAGCTGCTCCTCAGCATGGCCAGAGTGCATGTGGAGTCCAGCAGTGCAGTTACCTAAAACCTCAGGCAAAAAAAAAGAGAAAGAGGAGGTAGGGTAAACTAGATGGACTGAGGGAGCGCTGGCAGAAGTCAGAGTTGAGACCACAGAAGGAAGCACAGAAGACTGCTGCAGTTCTTCACCCCTCAAGACGCATAAAGCTTTGTTCTTATGGGAAGAGGTGTGTTTGTTGGGGGTTGGGGTGAAAATTCATTAGGAGTTTAGCAAACCTATTGGATTTAAAAACCACATGCTTGAGTTTATTTACCACTCTAATATTAGCAACAATGTTAGAAAAATAGCATTTTGCAATCTCCAGCTGTAGAGATGGCTCCATTAGCAAAGCACGTGCCTCTCACAAGGATGAGGACCTCAGTTTGAACCCCAAAACCTGAATAAAAAGAGCTGGGAGTGGTGGCATGAGCTTGGGAGTGCTGAGGAGGAAAGGCAGGTCCTGGGGCTCACTGGCCACTCCACTCACCCTGCTTTATAAATTTCAGACCAGTGAGAGACTGTCTCAAAAACTGAGGTGTTTGGATCCTAAGGAACAACACCCTAATCTGGGGGATTAAGGGTGGGCCACACCTTTAATCCCAGCATCAGAGGCAGAGGCAAGCATATGAGTCTGAGGCCAGCTCAGTGAGCATAGTGAGACTGTGTAAATAAATAAATACTTTTTTTAATGAGAAAAAAAATAAGTGAAACACCCTATATAGCAGAAGGAGCATAAATACTTTGGGTAAACTAGCAGTTTTGTTGATATTTTACTGCAATAAATACTTTGGAGATACTGGCAGAGTGGGGCAGTTTGCAGAATGAGCTGATGAACAGGGGGCCTCATTGAAGGTTTAAGAGACCCGAGAGCAACTAAGACATTCTAGAAGCAATAAAGGAGGGGTGTGCTCTGTCAGATATCAGGGTGTATTTACAAACCCTTCCTCATCAGGACAGTGTGGAACTAGATGGAGAAGCCTGTGACACCAAAGGAGGAGTAGCCCATCCCTGCCTGTGTGGGCACTTGCTCATGACAACTCAGCAGGCACGCGGTGGGAAAGAACGGACTCCGCAGGGAGTGACTGTGAACAGCAAGCCACTGTATGGGAGCAGAGTGAAGCTGTTCTTTGTCCTCAGAAGCCAACATCAGGGACATTAAAACTCAGCAAGAAAGGCAGAACCATGGTGTGTTTAGAAGATACAGAAGAACAAAAAATTTGCTCATGACCTTGAACTCACAGAGATTTCTTAAAGGTGCAAAAACTGGGTGCCGATACATGCCTTCAATTCCAAAACTCAGGAGGCAGAGGCAGGTGGATCTCTGAGAGTTCAAGGCCAGCCTGGTCTACATAGTCAATTCCAGGACAGCCAGGGTTAATTAGAACCTGTCTCAAAAAGCCAAGAATAAAAAATTAAATAAATAAATAATTTCAAGAAACAGGAACAACTGGAGGGGGAATTGCTGATAACATCAAGTGTATTAAAATGTCTAGGCTGAAGATAAAGCCCCTCACTTATGTGGGACTCAGGGCCCAACCTGCTGCATTGCAGGGAGACAAAGGGGGTTGTCTATGTATCCAAGAGAATCATGATTCCAGTGAGCCTCCTCCAGGATGGGAGTAGATATTTGCAACAGGTAAAACTGTACCAACACCAGTGTCTACTGAGAGAAGAACTTCCCTGAGTCAAAGACAAGAGGCAGGAGCACTGCCTGGACCCTCACAAGCCAGCAACCTAAGTGACTGAAGAACAAAAGGACTACAGTATTAAGGTGAATTTGAAAAATCAACAGCTACAGATTAAACCTTCAGGAGGTGTGACTCTAGTTTGCTAGGCAGAGTCTGTCAGCAAACGTCAGGGTAGATAATAGGTCATCCACGCCCCTACACACAGCTGGAAGACAGCTCTGAACTCTCTCCAGACTGAGGAAACACAAGCTCGTGACCCAGAAATTCCATTCCCAGGTCAACAAACACTCTGGAGGAAGGCAAACTCGTGCACACCTGTCCTTGGAGCACTGCTGACAACTGCTAAAGGCCCAAAGATTAAGGGAGTGATTGGTGCTAAGGGAGGGACTGGGGGTGGGGGGGAGGTGCCCCAGGGCACCAGTAATGTTCTGATGGATACACGCCCTAGTGACCCAACTGTAGGTATGGGGCTTCCCCCCACGTGTCAGATTTCACTCTCCACGCTTTCCGTGTCCTGGACTCGCCTGCTCTGGATTAGGCCTTTGGTCCAGGAGCTAAGCCACTTCTCCAAGGCCCTACAGCTGATCTTAATCTTAAAAGGAGCCTGTTTAGGGCCTGGAGGATGCATCCATCTCTTGCTCTTGTTGAGTGAGCGAAGGATAGATGGAGGGCTAGGCCCAGGCAGTGAAAGTGGCTTCTTACTGTTGCCTGTGAGGAAACCTGCCAGGGCTGCTCTTGTGCCAGTTTTTTTGAGTGAGAACTGTGGGTGAACTATCCCAGCCTTTGCTGTGCCACTATCCAGTTGTGGAAGCAGCTCTCTGAAGGTCAAGCCCAGGCTCTCTGTAACCCCATTGAGGAGACCCCGCCCCAGCATGTCTTGTACACACCTGGGACAGGAAGCAGACTCTAACAGTCTCAGTCCTCTTGGTAGTTGTCTCTCATTCTCAAGCCTGACTCTCTAAGTGGCCACCTGCTCAACCCCCAGCCAGATATCCCACCACATTCCTGCCTAAAGACTTCTGCTCTGGAGCCGGCAGTGGTGGCACAAGCCTTTAATCCCAGCACTTGGGAGGCAGAGGCAGGCAGATTTCTGAGTTCGAGGCCAGCCTGGTCTACAGAGTGAGTTCCAGGACAGCCAGGGCTACACAGAGAAACCCTGTCTTGGAAAAAAAAAAAAAAGAGAGACTTTTGCTCTGCATGAGAGTCCCAGGACAGGCCATGCAGGCCAAAAGGAGTCTGGCCTTACCAGTCCTTAATTCTTGCTCCAGACTATGAGCCACCCTGGAAGTACATTCTGTTGTAAGACTCTGGGGAGTCTTAACTTACCGAAGACCCTCCGAATGGACACACGGAGTTGGGGATTGATGCAAAATGCAAGAGAAATTTATTGATTCATCAGCATGCTGAGGTTGCTCTACATATCAAGACAGGAGGGTGACCTCGTGGAGCCCGTTCAAGGACCTTATATAGGATTTTAGAGCAGCAGTCGCCATTAGGTACAAAGTTATTGGCAGAACAGTGTGACTTTTAATCTGATTGGTCTTTAGGGAATGAGGTAGCAGAGGCTTAATCAGCCCCTCCCTTCCAGCCTACGTGCTTTCTAACCTGTTTCTTCCATGTGCTCGGAGGGGGGAGGGGATCCTGGTGGAATATCTCAAAGTTTCCAAGCTGACCTCTCAGTGTCTTCTCATAGACCTGGGAGCCCTTTCCTACAGTCCTGCCTGTGCTAGAAAGTAGCAGTGTTATGTTAATGACGTTCAATCCTAGCCAAGTCCTACCCGCATGGCCATCACTGTCTGTAAGCTGCTTTCACATCCATGACTTGTAGATGACCACAGACCTGAAGGTGACCTCAGAACTGATTGGGAGGCAGGTCCACCATGTGAGAAGTGAGGTGTGAGATGCCACAGGGTGGTGAGTGCTCAAGTGGAATAGCACTACCAATGCCTGATGCGGGATTCCCCCATAAAGAAGCAAATACAATTGTCCGGGCCCAATGCCACTGCTCAGTGATGCTTTCTGTGTTTCCGTACACTGACCTTGGCAAATGAACATGCCTAGCACAAGACTGTCCTCCCAGGTTAACTGACTGACGCACAGGAATGTTTGTCTAATCCAAAGCAGTGAAGCGTGGAGGGGCCTCAGAAATGGAGATCTTGGCACAGCTGGTGAAGTGCTTCTCGGGGCAAGCCTGGTGACCTTTGTCCAACCCCTGGAATCCACGGGTAACTACACTAAGTTATCCTGGCCTGTACCGGTGCACCCTGGCACACAGAGGCCCACACATGCACATCATGCATGCGTACAGATAATAATAAATACAAATTTAAAATAAGAGAAATGGGGATCTGGAGCTGGGATGTAGCTCAGTTGGTTGAGTGATTGACCAGCACAGATGAATCCTTGGGTCCCATGCCAGCACCACATAAAACCAAGGTGTATGCCTGTGATCCCAGCATCCCAGAAGTTCAAGGTCCTCCTTGGCTACATGGAGAAGTGGAGGCCAGTTTGGGTAAGAGTTGCTACCCCTCCCCCTCTCCAAAATGTGTGAGGATCCAGGTGGGAACAGGAGGCAGGGAGGGAGGCAGGAAGGGATGAGAGAACTCATAGGGTATTCAGCCTCCAGACTGGATTAGATCTGCTGATATGGGTTCAAATCCTGCCTGACCCTGGAGGAGTGGCCTCCCCTCTCCTTCGCATCTTTAATTTTGTTTGTAAATCTGTAAAATGGGGTGAGGGCAAGCTCTTAGCAGATGCTCCTGAGCAGAACACCTACACTGCTGCCTCTTTGAGCTGCTGCAGCCCCACCCATTATCGGCTCTAGTGTGACCTTCCTAGGGCCTTTTAAAGGACTCTTGTCATCTGAAAGGGAGCCTGCAGTGTCCACCTCAGCTACTGGTTTCATAATGAGATCCTTTCTTTGCTGTCGAGAAGGCAGTCCTGATTGGAGGACAAGTTTCCCAAGAGAGCAATGGGAAGTAACTGGGCCCCCCCCCCACCTGCCCCCACCCACCACCCACCCGAGGCCCTGACAGGGTGCAACAGCCAGAGCCAATGTAACTGCAACTTTGGAAGTCAGACTCACACAGAGAAGACCTAAATAGCTGCCTCCTGGGGGAGGCTGGGAGCGGGGGAGAGCGAGCTCTCACAGAAACGTCAACTTTTTTAAAAATATGTTTTCAGTAATTGCTGTTCTGTGTCAAGTTTCAGCCTGGTGGGAGTTTCCTGTCAGAATTACTAAGTAGGTGTTCCTAACAGACAAGATAATCACCCTGTGTAGGGGTGAGATGCTCAGCACTGATCCCTGATCTCTATGCCTAGGTGAGGTGCCTCCTGGGTCTGCTAGAACAGGCGGCGGCTCTGGGCAGGGGGAGTGCATGTGTGGGGCAGAGGACAAAAGGACTCCAAGGCAGCTACACACGAGTGGAGGATGCAGCCACACCAGTCCCTTCAGGACCGACATGCCATGTCAGCAGCAGACTAGAGGGGGGAGGGCTATCTGTCCTTAGAGGCCTGAGGGGCCTTCTCTCCCCAACCTCAGTCCCAGCCCCGTCAGCAGCAGTAGTGTTCACCTGGGTGACCTCCGATGGTTAAAGGGGACACTCACTGTCTCATCCTCTTTCACTGTCACTGGGGGCTTTGGGATTTTGTTGTTTCATTTCGTTTAGATTTATTTTTATGTGTATAAATGTTTTGTTTGCATGTATGCATGCATGCATGCATGTATGTGTGTGTGTGTATGTATGTATGTATGTATGTATGTATGTATGTATGTATGTATACTTGCCTGGTACTCAAAGAAGTCAGAAGAGGTCATTGGACGTCCTGGAACCTGAGTTTCAGATGGTTGTGAGCTACCACATAGATGCTGGGAATCGAACCCAGGTCCTTTTCAAGAGCAGCGAGTGCTCTTGACCACTAAGCCATCTCTCCAGCCTCAGAATTGGGGGGCGTTGTTGTTGTTTTGTTTTGTTTTTGAGACTAGGTCTCACTATGTAGCCCTGGTTGTCCAGGAGTTCACTATGTAGATCAGGCTGGCCTCAAGTTCACAGAAATCACTGATATTAAAAGCATGTACCACCATGCCCAGCATGGCAAGTTAGTTTTTGAGGAAAGGCAGCATACTCTGTAACAGAAATGGGAACAAGAGAGAAATTGATTATCTGACACCCACCCACCAATCTACCTACCCACTCCCTCATGGATCCATCTATGTATCCATTTATCTATTCATCTATTGTCTATTCCTCTATATAACTATATATGCATTCATCAGCCCATCCACCTAACTACTATCCATTCACCCATTTACCCACTCACCATCCACCCACTCACTCATGCGTCCATCCATCCACCCATGAGTCCACCCATGCATTTATCCACTCATCCATCCATCCATCCATCCATCACCCATCCATCCATCCATCCATTCATGAATACACCCATGCATTCATCTTTCTACTCATCTCTCCAACAGCTCTCCATCTATGCACTCGTTTATCTACTCATCCACCTGTCCATCCACCCACTCATCTATGCCTCATATCTCTTTCTGGGCAGAAGGAAACATCTACAGAAACATCCCTGCTCTCAGAGAACACACAAGCTAGGAGGAGGAAGACACAGGCAAAACCCACAGAGAAAGATGCGTAAGGAATGACCATAAAGTTTACTGTGTGATTGTGGGAGAGAACTGAGTAGCTTGCAGTTCAAAATCATCAAAGGAGAGCAGATGAGGGTTTTAGAGGCATCACCCCAGTGAGACTGGAAATCAAGGGTCATAAAGGTGATAGAGAGAGTGGTGCTGTCTTTTGTATTTAGGTTTTAGGTTATTTGTTGGTGGTGCTGGTTTTGTTTTGATTTTACTGTCTTTGAGTCATGGTTTGACTCTATAGCCCATACCAATCTGAAACTCACTCTGTAGTGTCCAGGCTGGCCTCAAATTCATGATCCTACCACTTCAGCCTCCCAAGAGCTGGGGTTGCAGTTACAGATGTGCATTTCTACCCCCAGTTTGTCTTTGAAAGATAAGAGAGCACCCATTTCCAGGTATAACAGGGCCAAGGGAGGGCGCAAACGAGGATATAGGAGGTCATGGCTGCTCATGAGGAATGTGGACATTATAGAGTACCACAATGTCACATGTTATTATAAAGGGGCCTATGATGTCTACCTGGGGTGGGATGACCAAGCAGCAAGAGACATACAGAGCTGTGTGAGATAGGGCGGGGGTAACCTTGAGGACCTTTACTTGACACACAGAGAGAGAAATGTCATAGAAAGATTAGTCCCAGGGCCTGGAATGGTCAGTGAGGGTCTGGGTTTTGCCCAGGAGGGAGGTCAAGCAACAAGCGACGATGGCCTTATTTCAAGGATGCTCTGGGGGCCCGGTGGAAGGGTGGAAGCTGGAGAGAGGGTAGTCAAGATGGGAGTCCTGCATGTCTCCAGATGGTGGGACTGACGAATGGCAGAGACGGCTCTATGCATGTCTGGATGCTTCTGTCAGCCAGAGTCACTACCCCCAGCTGCTCGCAGCTGTCCCTTTGGGAAACCTTGGCCAATGGTCCAATCCTTCCCCATAACCCAGTGGAGCAGTAGCATGAAATACCTAATGGCCCCAGCCTTGAGGTGCAGGAGTGGGAGGTGGATTTGTGTCTCCTGGGCTCCGACTTGATTAGACGATGGGTGGGTCACATCCTGGAGGGAATCTGAAGTCCTTTTTACTTCCGCATGTCTTCCCTCCTCCCTCTCTTTCTCCCTTCCTTTCTCTCTCTCCCTTACCTCCTCCTTCCCCCTCTCTTTCTTCTTGGGGAGAAATGGGCCTTGCAGTAAGGAGCTAGAGGCTAACTTGGGTGTTCTTTCTTAAGGCTTAAGAACACAGACTAATGGCAGTGGCAGTATTTGATCAGTTTGTCTCGAGTCAACTCTCTATTGGAACCCTCTCCTTACTAATCTTATCTAATTAATTAATCTAATTATTAATCTAATCTTAGGGATTCCTCCTACCCATCTCTTCAGTCCTTTCTACATTGGATTCTGTACTTGTCTGCTTTTTTGGTTTATTTCCCTACTTTTTTTGTTGTTTGTTTGTTTTTTGGTTTTTTTGAGACAGGGTTTCCCTGTGTAGCTCTGGCTGTCCTGGAACTCACTCTGTAGACCAGGCTGGCCTCGAACGCAGAAATCCACCAGTCTCTGCCTCCCGAGTGCTGGGTTTAAAGGCATGCGCCACCATTGCTCGGCTCTTTTTTATTTTAAAGACAAAGTCTCACATTGCCCAGGCTATCCTCAAACTATGTAGCTGAGGATATCCCTGAATTAATGATCCTCTTGTCTGCAATCCTCAAGTGATGAGATGCCTTGGTGAATGCCAGGCAAGCACTTTAACAACTGAACCCCTGCCCCTCACCCACTGTCTTTCTATTTTAAATATTGTTGTTGGGAAACCTAAAGACAGCTTATGACCTTTCTGTTATTTATTTTTCTCTTTCAAAGGGGCTTGTAAAATCTTTTGCCTTACCAGGCAGTGGTGGCACACGCCTTTAATCCCAGCACTCGGGAGGCAGAGGCAGGTGGATTTCTGAGTTCGAGGCCAGCCTGGTCTACAGAGTGAGTTCCAGGACAGCCAGGGCTACACAGAGAAACCCTGTCGCCTCCTCCATTCCATACTTACATGTGTGGCTGTAAGGTTTATTTTCATTCATTCAAAGAGTCGCCCCATGGACTCTTCCTGACAACTGTTCATCCCTTTTGAGTGTAGAAATTGTCTTAAATTATTAATTTTGTAGTGTACTAGTTTCCATTTCCCCTGTGCTTTCTTGGGGGGTAGGTAGGTGCACACACTCTAGAAGGCACACAGATGGCCAGTTCCCTCCCTCCTCTCACCACGTGGATCCCAGGGTTTGAACTCAGGTTGTCTGGTTTGGCAGCAAGCATGAGACATCTCATCTCTGTGCTGTCTGAAACTTCTGGTAATCAAATACTAGGCCTCTTGGGTTGGAAATCAAGTTCTTCCCTTTCTGTTGACCATCTCCTTGTTACTTGAACCCACTTTCTCAGAGTTTTCTTCAATCATCTTATCATTGCTTAGGGTTTGGGGTTGATAGCTCTTTTTGCTTCCCTTTTTGTTTTATATGTTTCATAACATTGTGTGTTATATACGTCCGTGACTACGTCTGTGGAATCATTCCACGGTCTAACAGTTTCTGTTGTCTCTGTAAGGATAACATCTCTTGCTTATTTTCTTTCACTGAGTGTATTTGAGCTCCTATTTCTACTTGTGCTTGTTTGTTTGTACCCCGAGGACCAAAACCCAGGCATGCCAGCCCAAGGCTTTGACCTTGTCACAGCTTTACATCCCTTCTTCCGGTTTTCTCCCAGTTGTTTCTCTGCAGCCATGATAAGGGGTGTGAAGTTTAGAGGCTGACAGAAAGCTTCCATGGTACCCATTTCACTGTGGATTCTCTTCAGACTAAGAAAAGGGCTCACAGCCCTCCATTCTCTCATGCCCTCTCCCTCCAGAACTGCTACAGCATTCCCAGCCTACAGCACAACCAGGAAGGATGCAGGCAGTGAATCCTGAGCAGAGCTAGCTTTTCAACCACCTCCCTCTGCCTGTGGGAGGCAGTCTTGGAACCTGTAGTGAAGGTGAGGCAGCCTGGCTCCAGCTCACACCTGGAGAAGGGCCAAGATGAACCTCTGTCCTCTGGGGCCTTCATGCATTGCTAGGCCTGTTACAGTTACACTAATCTGAGCAAATAAGCAAGGCTAGTGCATTAAACATTGACAGCCATGCAGCTGGAGAAGATAGCCACTAGGGACTGGCTTCAAAATCTTATCTGAAACAACTGGAAAAAATAAATGAAGCAACTGCCCTTAAGATCTCAGACAACTGGGAGATATCAGCAAGTGGATCTCTGAGAGTTCAAGGCGAGCCTGGTCTACATAGTTGAATTCCAGGGCTACTGAGTAAGATCCAGTTTCATCTAAACAAACAAAGCAAATAACAACAACAACAACAAAAACTCGGAAAAACAACAAAAACCCCAAAACAAAAACAAAACCCTCTCCTAATCTGAAAGGGAGACATTTTAGGCCGGGCGTGGTGCACACCTTTAATCCCAGTACCTGGGAGGCAGAGGCATACAGATCTCTATGAGTTTGAGGCTAGTTTGGTCTATATAGTGAGTTCCAGGATAACCAGAACTACATGCTGTTTGAAAATCACCAACCCCCTCCGCCCCCCCCCCCAAAAAATCTCAGAAAACAGGTGCTAACGTCTGCAAACCACAGGGTTCCAGACATCCTGAACCCTTTCTGTGGGAACACAAAAAAGCACCGACTCCCCCAAAATCCCCTACCCTTGTCTTCCATGTCCCTCCCCATTGGAGACCCTTTCCCGTCATCCTCACCAGATGACTCTT
Organism: Uromys caudimaculatus; assembly: GCA_028551405.1. Classification (NCBI taxonomy): domain Eukaryota; kingdom Metazoa; phylum Chordata; class Mammalia; order Rodentia; family Muridae; genus Uromys; species Uromys caudimaculatus. The sequence goes on along the minus strand of CM052712.1, from coordinate 26,434,314 downwards.
CTGCCTGTCCCTCCTGGGCCCAAACTGTGCTGGTGCCTGTATCAGACTCCTGGGCTCCTAGAGCACCAGGCTGTCTCCAGGCCAGGCCACACCCCCAACAAGCAGTGCCTCATTTTGTCCATTGGATTTTCTCTAAGGCTGCTCAAACAGAAACCGCGCGGAGGGAAAGTGTCTGGGATGTGTCCCAAAGACGGAGCTGCGATAGCTGCTCCCGGATTTAATGGCAAAGCCATCTCCTGCCGCTCTTCCTGCGTGATTACGAGGAATGGGGCGGTGCGTAAGTGTGCAGATGAGACCGAGTAGCCCCAGTTCGGCCGCAGGGCCCGGCTTTCCCAGCTTCGTCCCCTTAGACAAGCCCAGGAGCGCGGCTATTGAGTTCCAAAGGTTGCAGCCCCAGCGTGAAAATGCCTTGGGATCATTGCTCTCTGCGGGCGGAGGGCAGGGCGGAGCCAGAGACCGAGGAGTGGGCAGTCATATGGGCGGGGCCTGGGGTGGGCGGGATCGGATGACGAAGGGAGGCGGGACCTGAAGGGGGCCTATTTGGTGGGCGGTGCTGCAGGTGGGCAGTCCTACAGGACCCAGGCCTGTCAGTCGGCTAGCTCTGCAGAGGAAGATGGCGCCTCAAAGAGAGAGGGTCTCTACATTGCCCCGGCTCCAGCTGCTAGTGCTGTTGTTGCTGCCACTGCTGCTTGTGCCCCAGCCCATAGCGGGCCATGGCGGCAAGTACTCGCGGGAGAAGAACGAGCCCGAGATGGCCGTCAAGCGCGAGTCCGGGGAGGAGTTCCGCATGGAGAAGCTGAACCAGCTATGGGAGAAGGCCAAGCGGGTGAGCTGGGCCAGCAAGACGCGCGGGGATGGGGGTGCGTGTGAGCGAAGGAGAGCAGGCCCCTGATCAAGAAGCCAGCGTAGCCGCTGGGACGGGGGACGGCTTACCCTTTGTACTGCTTCCCTTTAAATGTCAGGTGGACCATCTTGACCTCACTTGTAATAAGAGACCCAAAAGTCCAAAAGGAACTTGGTGCTGGTTGTAAGGGACTGTGGTTGCCTTTAGTGCAATTGGGGACCTTAAAGAATGAGTGATACCCACCCTTCCTAGCTGTACTCACCTCTGCCCAAAAAGCCAATTTTCCATAGAGCCAGTTATTCAAATGGAGGTAGCTCGCTGCTTTCTACTTGGGGTCTAGCTTGCAAGTCTTTTATCTGTATTTACCCCTACGGAAGAAGAAAAACAGGTGACCTGAGACAGTGCAGAGACTGCAGAGCCCCAGTTAGTTGCTAATGAAGCTGGTTGATTTGGGTAAAGCATTTCCCCAGGGGGTTGGGATTCCATTGTATAGGTAGACTCCACCCAAGACCTGGGGAATGCTGAAGTCAGATTTAGCAGCAGTGCTAATCTCTCTTCCTTTAGAAATGGAGATATCCAGAGCCTGAGGGCTGGCCTGGAACTTGGGTCCCCTCCCAAAGTACTGTTAGCCCGTTCTTGGGCTTTTGTTTAGGTATTTATTCATAAACAGACCCTCAGTTTCTGCTATCTTCCTTGATTGCTTGAAGAGAGTCGCCCTTTATCCTCCGGCTTAAACGTTCCTGAGTTTGGGGGAAGAGTAAATAATTTGCAAACTACAGAGTTTTAAAAGAAAACAGTGTTGAACTTTGGCCCTGGAGGATTAGGATGGATAGTTGGGAAGTTGGCTTCTGGGGAAAGGGAGTGGTACCTCTCAGACAGCCCCACAGCTTAGTGCACAGCCAGTGTCTTTGAGAGGCTACTGCAAGAGGGGGACTGTGCAGTGCCCAGCCTGCAAAGGTTTGGGACAGCCCTGTGGCCTGGAGAAGCAGTTCAGCTTTCTGGAGAAAGGGACCAGGAACACAGCTGGGAGTGGATGTGTGAAGAACATCTGGAGCAGTGGGAACCAGCTAGAGTAAAGGCTTGCTGTTCCTGACAGCTGTCTCCAGGTGCCCACTGCGATCAGTGGATCAGTGTGCTTCACCTGGGATTACCCAATAAATCAGGGATGGAGCCATGAAGACATTAGCAAATACTGTCAAAGACTGTTGGGAAAATGTAGTCTGGTGTCCATAGATCCTGGCATCTCTTTTGCTCAGAAGGTGGCCCCAAGTCTTCCACATGCACATCCAGGTGACTTTCTCAGACTTGACTGAGGTCACCTGTCCTCACTCTGTGCCTTCGTGGTCCATGGGTCCTCGGCCATATCCACTGATCTGTGGCAGCATCAGATTATAATTCTCCTGATTGTCCATAGTTCTATGTCACTGTTAGTATGGCTGCTCTCCTCATCCTGTCTAAGCCTTGGGCTGCATGTCCTTATAGCCCTCTAGCCCTAAAGTTCTGCAGGGGGGTTCACTTTTTCTGCTGAATGGAGGGGGACGATCTTCCAGTGGCTTCCTTTATAGGCTGTCTTGTGCCTACTCCCTCCACTTCCAAGGAGCCTAGGCCTTGTGGACACAGGTTGAGTTTTGCTGCTTTTCCTTCTAGACTGGGAGCTTCCAGCTGGGTTGTACCTGCTAAGTCACCTCAGCTCAGGCGAAGAGCACCTGGTTCTTATCTTTCATATAAACCTGTAAACTTTTGGGATGGGCCTTCTGCCCTTCAGGGCAGGGCAGTTATCAGTACAATCAGCTCCCATCCCACTGCTTTTGGTAGACAGTGCTCACCTAGGCCTTTCCAGGGTTGTAGCCTCTTGGGGGTTCTCAGTGACCTTCCTTCACCATCCAGGAGAGGTTTTATCCTTGTAGTTTATCATGTGTGAGGCTGTAGAAAAAGTGCGGCAGAGCTGTTTGCCTCACCCCATTCCCAGTCCACCTTTAGAAAAACTGAGGTCTGTCTTGATAGTCCAGGGGGTGGAGTTGGGTATGGGAGAGCTCTGCAGAGGCCTGGAACCCACCTCCATCTTGTGGGGTTGGGTGATTTGAGATTGGGGAAGTGGGGCATTGCTCCATGCCAGTCTAACCCTTCATGACCTGACTGGCATTACCCAGTTCCTGCTTCATAACCTGCTTCATGCTTAGGATGATGAGGTGTGAGCCATTCAGTGGGGGCCTTGGGGCACGTCTGTCCTGACTCAGTGATGTGACATGCCTAGTGTGTTGCAAGATGAAGACTCCTGGGCAATGTGGGGAGCAAAGGACTCTCCTTAGAGTTGAGGTAGAGAAACCTGCAGACTACCACATACTCTCAGAGACCCAGTTTTGTCTTCTTAGACAAAAGCATATTCATATTACAGCAGCTGACCTCTCAGGACCCTAGGAGCACGTCCTTCTGACTGACTGATTTTGAGATAGGATCCCTCTGTGGTAGTATGCCTACTATGTACAACCTGGATCTGGTTCTAGTACCTCAAAAAAAAAAAAAAAAAAAAAAAAAAAAAAAGTAAGATTATATTGGCAAGTTTTCTGTAAATTCAATCTTCTATGTGGTAATTCTTTTTTCTTCTCCTACTTCTTGAAAAAAATTACTCATTTTTTCACCAAGTCCAGCCCCTCCTCTGGTGTACCTGGTCCGTAGCTCCGGGTGTCAAGAGTGGGAAAGGTGCGGTACCCTGCTGCAGGAGGCTACTGACAGCCCTTGGCTTCTTCCTGGACCTGGGATTCCCAGACCTTGCCTCAGCTGTGTCCCTAGCTGGGCTGCTGACATAGGCGTCAGGCTTTGAAGTCCTTGTGTGTCTTGTCGGTGACTTCCAGCCCTGTCCACTCTGAACTCCCAGTTCCCCCTTCCCCAGGCCAGCCTTGTTGCCCATGGTCCATCACACAGTGGCTTACCTATCACATGTTGCTCTTTTCTTCTCGGGCAGCTTCATCTGTCTCCCGTGAGGCTGGCCGAGCTGCATTCTGACCTGAAGATACAAGAAAGGGATGAACTCAACTGGAAGAAGCTGAAGGTGGAAGGCTTAGATGAGGATGGGGAGAAAGAAGCGAAACTGGTCCACAACCTCAATGGTACCTTTCTATTCTCATGGCAGGTGCAGCCCCCAGCTCCCAGGCCAAGTTGGGGTGGGGGACATTGTGACAGCAAGTGCAGTCTGTGAGGTGGCTCATCTGAGGACAGATGCCCTGGGTCTTGGGCAAAAGCTCCTGTGCTGCTTTATTAATCTTGGGAGGGAGTCAGAGCTAGGGACTTGGTACACTGATGCCCAGGCAACCAAAGGCTCTGGAGCTGTTTGGCCAGGAAGGAGACATAGGATGCTGTCAGCCAGATGAGGAAGTAGGTCTGATCTCAGAACGGACTGTGCTGGCCAGGCGAGTTGTGAGCACTGAAGATGGGCAGTGTTGACTCTTCTAAGCACTTGGTGGAGCTCTTGCTGCTGGAGATGGGTACTTACTGATGCTGCCCATCATCCGGGTGTGGTCCATGTGGGCTCTCACTTCACTGCTCAAGTCCTTGCCAATACAGCCCCACTTCTGGGGACCAAAATGCGAGTCCAGACCCAGAACCTGGGTGTAGGAAACAGATGCTGCTGGTAATCATATGAAGGGTTGAGCCCTTTAACTATACCAGCTCTACCCTGGGTCAGGCCAGATCCTTAAGGGCTAGTCTCATGGAGCTGCCTCATCTAGACCCTCAGCTCAGTGCAAAACCCCACATGGACTTAGTCCGATGGGGCAACTGTTCAAGGACATGCCCACTGTCATCCACAGGGCTACCTGGACACTACAGGGAACTATGTGAGATGCTCAGCTCCCTGGGATTCCATTTCATACAGAGCTTAGCACTTCAGGACCCAGAATCTTGCTCAGTCTTAACTCTAAACAGTCTTGAGCAATTAGCCTATGGGCCCGAGTCCGGTGGAGCTTATTATGTTCCCCTCTTCCCAAGCCCTCTTCCTACCGCGACCCAGCTCAGGCACCAGGGCTACCCAGCTCAGGCACCAGGGCTACCCAGGTTGGGAGTGACAGTGACAGCCTTTTTCCATGGTAGCAAACAGTGAGCAGGCTTGGGCTGGGCAGCAAAGCTGCAGAGGCGGTGCCAGGCTCTGGCTCTGAGGCTAAGAGGTATCTGAGCATGCTGATTCTACTGTGTTGCCCAGGCTGCTCCCAAACTCCAAGACTCAAAGCATTCTTCCTACTTAAGCCTCCCAAGTATCATAGATTAGAGGCTCAAGCCACTGCCCACTTTTAAAATAGCTTTGTAAGATCTAAATAGATCTAATGGAGTCCAGGTCAAGTCAGTGTATGCACCCGTGCTGCCTGCCCACAGATACCACCTGACCCATCAGAAGTGGCTTTCTATGGTCATCAGGAATGCTACAGAGCAGTCTGTAGGGCAGTGGGAATGCATGCCTGGAAGCACATTATCCCAACTCCGGGGGGTAGAGAGGTGTTCAAGCTTCGAGACAGAATGAGGCACCACCATTCTTAGGGCTGGGAAAAGGGTAGCCATACCCCAAAGACAGGTGTGATCTGTGCAGCAGGAACACTTGCAGGGTTAGCTATGACTGAAAGCAGAGCCCATCAGAAGGAACACTGGGGAGGCTGCATTGTGAGCCATGTGGCCCCTGACCCACTAGGGCATGGACACCACAGTGCCATGTGGCAGTGCCCAATGACAGTTGTTGGATGAAGGCCTCAAGAAAATGCTGTCGATCAGTGGGTCACCAGCTTGGATGTGACAAAGAATCACAGCAGAAATTCTATAACCTTGCTAGAGAAGACAGGGTCACAGATGAGGGACAGACTCCCAGCACCTAAGCAGAAGTTAGGCCTAGGAGTCTCTCTGCCCTTAAGAGCAGGGATCAAGCAAGCCCTTCACCAAGCAGGCATGGGTGGCTGCACGTGGCATGGAAGTTACAGGACAGCCATTTTTGAAGTCAGCTGGCAGGTTTGCCTATTATGTGTTGGTGACAAAAGGTGCCAAGACCTCCAGAGTGGAAGGTTTGTGGGCATGCACAGAGCCTGGACATCTCAGGCTAGGCACCTATTGGCTAGCTATTCCTGACACCCAGGAGACTGCTCTGTCCTGGGTTTTTGTTGTTGTTGTTGGTTTGGTTTGGTTTTTTTTTTGTTTTGTTTTTTTGCTGGGCTTTGGCAGATGCCAGAAATGGAAGCATCAAGATACCGTCCAAACATCAGCCCGACCCCCCCACACACACCGTACCCATGAGCTCCTGATTCAGGAGGACTCAAGCTGGGAGCGTCTGGGGCAGAGCCCAGGATGCCCTGCAAGTCCCTGGCCTTGAGCACCTAAGCTGATGCATGTCCTCCCCCGATCTTGAGTGGCCACTCGTAAGAGGGGTGAAAGGAATCTTCTCGAAAGAAGAAACAGACTCATAGGCGCCTATGGCAGCTTCTGCCTATTAAGGGAGACAGTGTCCAATAAAAATCCCCTCTCTAGTCATCCTGGCCAGGTACGGACTAGATGGGAGGAAGGACACCCAGATGGTGCACAGCAATGCACTCGACGAAGACACCCAGGATGAGCTGGGGGACCCCAGGCTGGAAAAGCTGTGGCACAAGGTAATGCTTGCCATTTTCTCCCTTAGCTTCTGAAACTTGTGCTAACCAGTAGAGAGCTACGATGTGGAGCTGCGGTGGGGGGCTTTGTCTCTGCTGTCACCTTGCTGCCTCTTCTATACCAACTCAGGCTGCTGGCTTCACCTTGAGACATGACCTGTGCGCGTGTTCTCCTTTCTGTGAAGTCTGAGCTGTCCTGGTTGGTTACTCTTGCTCAGCAGAGCTGCTCCTAGCTGTCAGAACTGTAGTCTTAGATGTGCTCTTCACAGTGTGTGGCTAAATCACACAGTGTCAGGTTAGGTAGCTGTGTTTCCTTTATTTTGTCTGGTCTGTGGTCCTGCTTCTGGGCTTAGGAAAGGAGCCCTCAGCTGTGTGCAGATGTTACTGTGGGCTCTTGATACTGTGGTTGGGATAGTGGGCAGAGGGGTCTGGCCCATCTCTGCTTTGTGGTGCAGACCTAAGCAGAGTGCACAGGTGTGGGGATTGGGCACTGGGATATGACAGTGGTCCAGTGTCACAGGCTTGCTTGGTCCAGCTCCTGGGATAGCCTGGGTTACACTGATCTGACTCCTGCTAGACCATGGAAATGGCCCTGCTGTTCTCAGTATGTATACAGCCAGAAGAGTTAAGCAGATGTAGGCACTTTCAGAGTCCTTCCCTTTCCTTCTCTGGCCGTTCCTGTCAAATCTGGGGACATCAAGGAAAAGAGACACTGCCCATCAGGAGCTTCCAAATTGGTTTCTCTTTTCCTGGTGCACACACCTAGTAGAGGGTCTCAGGGCTTGCAGGGGATGAGAACAGCCCCAAGCTCTTTGCCCTGGAGCAAGGGTGCAGCTGATAAGCGCCTGAACTCTTTGGGGGTGTGCTGACGACGGGACAGATGTGGTCAGCCCAGGCTGTTTCTTCTTAGGCAAAGACCTCAGGGAAATTCTCCAGTGAAGAACTGGACAAGCTGTGGCGAGAGTTTCTGCACTACAAAGAGAAGATCCATGAGTACAATGTGCTGCTAGACACTCTGAGCAGAGCTGAAGGTCCGTCCGCCCATGCCTGCCCACGTGTTCCGGGCACAGTGGAACACGGTTGCCTAGGGTTGTGGGGTGGAAAGGGGGACACTTATGTTTCTACCCATGTTCAGGAATGCATATGGTTTCTATATCAGTTGTGTTATGTCAGTACAGCTACACAGATTGCTTCTGGGGTGACTGAGGTGCCCTGATATAACAGGCCACTAGTCTAACCTAAGCCACCACTGAATTCTGAGTAGTGTGAACTTGCCAAGTAGGGGGCCTGAGAAAGTTGGAGCTCTTAGGGACCATGGAGACCCCTGGGGCAAGCCTCTGGGTACAGATGCTGAGACATCCACACTTAGATGTTTTGAGAAAGCACATCCATCAGCTAGCTCTGAGGACTGCAGAGGTTTGGCCTGTGGATGGACTCGGGGGGCCATCTTGGCCACTAGGATGCCAGTTCTTGTTAAACATTCTGTGTCTTGTTCCACAGAAGGTTATGAGAACCTTCTCAGTCCCTCGGACATGACCCACATCAAGAGCGACATGTTGACCAGCAAGCACAGTGAGCTGAAGGACAGACTGCGTAGTATCAACCAGGGCCTAGACCGTCTGAGGAAGGTCAGCCATCAGGGCTATGGCCCCACCACTGGTAAGCCATGGGGACAGGTGCATGGACCCAGGAGTACCTAGGGAACTTGTCACACTCAGCCATTGTCTGTGTTAAAGAGTGGCCTGTCCTGGGCCCCACTTCCTATAAACGTCTGGGCCAGGAACTGGAGAGATGGATCAGTGAGTCAAGAGGACTGGCCTATTGCAGAGGGCCCGGGTTCTATCCCCAGCACTGACATAACTACCTGTAACTCCAGTCCCAGATGATCCAACGCCCTCTAATGGCCTCCATGAACACTATATGCCTGTGGTTCACAGACATACATGCAGGCAAAACATTCATGCACATAAAATAAAGGTTAGTTTTAAATAAGTGTTCTGGGCCAGCCAACAGCCCTGTCACTAAAATTATTTTGAAGTGGTAGCCGAGTGGCTCTCCATGCAGGCTGCCTTTCAGCCTTGGTAATCTCACACAGGACTGCCTCTGAGCCCCCTTGCCAGTGGAGGTCAGCTTTGCCATCGATCCCATGCTGGCCCATGGCCCTTGTATAAAGCACGGTGGCAGCTTCTGCTGCAGTGACAACCCCACCCTCTCAGGACTTTCATGAGTGCAAGGGCCAGGCTCGCTGTCTGTCCCTGGGGCTCCAGGCGGCGGCTGGGGGGGGCTGGGAGAGATGCCTAGTCCAGCAATGGACAAAGTCCTCCATGCACAGCCTTAGACAGCATGGGCCCAGACAGAACCCCCTTCTGGGGAGCACCTCCAAGGCCTTGCAGGCATGGTTGGTGTGTGCTTGTGGGGCTGGGCTCAAGGACTGCTGTGAAGTAAGTCATTGCTCCCTCTCCAGAGACTGCTTGCTGTGGAGATGACGAATCTATTTCATAGGCCAGCTCTGAGGACTTACTGTTGTTGGGATAATGGGGAGTCTGGCCATGGTTAATGTATTGGGTGTCACCTCTTTCTCTAATCACCATCCTGTCCTCCATGGGCCATCTCCTAGGGAGCTGCACCCAAACAGTCCCCTGGCTTCTCCCACTGGCCTGCCTGTGGGAGTATAGGCCTATCTCCTAAATTCTCTGGAAAACCAGGGTTCTCTTGGGTTGTGGATAGGAAGGGCCCTGTGGACAGCAGGATTTTCTGCTGTGGCTCAGGGGTGGCCAGAGGCCAGGGAATATTACTGGATGGCTTTCTGTTTACCCCAGTCCAGGGATCATGGGAGCTAAAATGTGAATAGGCAAACCTCAGGCTTGACTTGGTGCCAGCCCTCCCAGTGCCCAGCTGGGTTTTCATGGTCCTGTCACACTGCCGCTCTCACTCATACCCCGGGAGCCAGGAGCAGGCTGATGGCCCTGGCCAGGGGTAGCAGGTGATTCTGGGTCTAGAGGATGTGACCCCTCCACTGCTGCAGCCGGGTTGCAATCGAGCTGCGCCTAAGCTGTGCTGTGAGCACACCCCGGGTACTTGGCGCTCCCGAGATGCAACACACACTATTCCCTCGGGACGACAGGCCTCTTGGCCCCCAGCACCAAGGTGTGTCCTGCCACGCTACCTACCCAGACAGACAGCCCTTGCTCTCCTACAGAGTTTGAAGAGCCCCGAGTGATAGATCTGTGGGACCTGGCTCAGTCTGCCAACTTCACTGAGAAGGAACTGGAGTCGTTCAGGGTAAGGAAACTGGGAGGCAAAGCTGTGTTGTCTTCTATTGTGGTCTCCAGTGGGATCAGGTTCCTTTTCTTCTCCCACAATGTGTTCGTGTTTCTGTCCTGACCCTTTTCCTTCCCACCCCTGGCCTCTGAAATCCATGTCATCCTGGTCGGCAGTCAAGTGGTAGGTAGCAGGTCGGCACACCTCTCAGCCAGCATTGCAGTGCTTCCTGTGTGTAGCATGGTGGGGCTGTCTGCCCCGCTCTGTGCTGTGAGGTGCTGAGAGGGCTGTATGCCCACACACCTGGCTAGGTCTGCACTGGGGGTGGAGCTCCAGGAAGCGGATGGGGAGAATATCTTGTGAACAGATCACTGAGAGTTACCTGCTGTTTAGGGTAGTCTAGGACATGCTTGGGACCTGTATAGTTTGAGGTCCCCAAGTTGTCCAAGGCTTCTCCAGTGTGTGTGTCTGTACCCAAGAAGCTCCAGAGATGGCCTTTCTGAGGCCACTACTGACCTCACAGTGATCATTGGATCCATGAGGTAAAAGGGAGCAGGCAGGGAAGGTTCCAGAAGCAGGCAGCCTGTGAGAAGCAAACGAGCCCTAATGGGCAGGGACAGTGAGGTAGACTGAGGCCATCCTCGTGGGTTTAACTTTTGTGGCCCTGGGAAGAGACCTTAGATCCCAAAATCCACCTGCTTTAGTCATGGTCTCCTGAGAGTGGAAGATGGTGTGATAGAGCCAGTGGGAACGAGGTATCCAGGGATGGGAGTTCCAAGGTCCCTGCTGCTACCAGGTTCTGGCGGACAATTCCTGGTTAGCAGTAAGCACGTGCCAGTTCTCAGGTGTGCTGCCTGCAGTAGTCAGGACCGTCAATAAATAAGAGGCAGGCACCTCAGGGCTCCGTGTTGGAGACTAAGTTCCTGATGCCTCCTAGGAGGAGCTCAAGCACTTCGAGGCCAAAATTGAAAAGCACAACCACTACCAGAAGCAGCTGGAGATTTCCCACCAGAAGCTGAAGCACGTGGAGCGCATCGGTGACCCCGAGCACATCAGCCGCAACAAGGAGAAGTACGAGCTGCTGGAGGAGAAGACGAAGGAGCTGGGCTACAAGGTGGGGCGTGCCGTCCTTCACTCCTCGGTCCTTGCCCCCAGTCCTGTTTGGCCTAGCCTTGGGTTCTAGACACACGACCTGACTCGGGGAAACATTGGAGCCAGGAGTGGCCGGGTACTCAGCGTGGGAGATGCTGGCATTGCCAGCACACATCATACCTGTAGGCAGCATGTAAGATGCACATGCCTGTAGACATGTGCAACAGCGAGCATTGTAGCATCCAGGGAGCCTCCAGACAGGGAGCTGTTTCCTAGCCTGCTGAGGTGTGGGCTTGAATCCTGGGCTGGCCACACTGGGGTGTGACACAGGTGGCCTGCAGAGGCAGTGGGGTCACCAGGAGCACTTTAGGGAACAACCTCTGGGGTAGTTGAACAAGCAAAGGCACAACAACTGTATGACCAGTCCCCACACGTTCTGGGAAGCTCTGAGGACCCAGCATGCCTTGCCTCTGGAAGGATTTGGGGCTGTAGCCAGCATGGGAGATACCCTTCTATACCTTCTCAAGTTGAGCACAGAGTGTTAACTATGCAAAAATAAATGAACTCATGAGAAGTGGAGTCATACGTACGACAACAGGAGCCTACATCCCTGGGCTCAAAGGCCACTGATGAGGTTACCATAGGATTTGGGGTTTTCGCAGGGCTAAAATTCAAGCACATTCTTGGCTGCCCCTGGCCACCAAGAGACTTGTTGCAATGAGGGGCCCCATGAATCTGGACAATAAACTAGGGGAGCCAGGACCACATGGTATGCTTTGAGATCTGCCAGCTACTGATGTCAAACCACAGGTCTCATGAAGGGTAGCGCTAGTAGCTGTCACTTTGAGAGAACTTATAAAACCCACATATCAAGCCTGGTGCAGGGCTGTAGGACAGTATGGCTCTGTGCCCTTGTGGCATTAAGGGGTCAGAAGTGGAGTTCTCTGTGACTCCCTGCAGGCATCCACTGCTGTAAGGAAGAGTCACCCACCTTCATGGGCCACCACAGGGTCTCCACAGTATCATTGTCTTTAGGGCGATCTGTTTGTTTTTTTAGCATTCCTTTGGTTTTTGAGTCTGCACTGAGCTCTGTCCTTAATTATGACATGTTCTGGGTGGCTGTGTAGTGAGCCAGAGTATTTGGCACTGGTTTTTAGCTGTCTCCTGTGATCTCGTGTTAGCAGGTTTGCCGGGTTGTACCCCCACTGACAGGTGTCCCTTATACAGGTGAAGAAGCATCTGCAGGACCTGTCCAGCAGGGTCTCGAGGGCTCGGCACAATGAGCTCTGAGGACCAGAAGCTGCCAGCAGCAGCCTAGAGAGGCTCTTGAAGACACCGGAAGCTGTCAGCATGTCATTGGCTTACATAGACCTGTGGTGACTGGTGTGCCTGACCACAGTGACAAGGAGGATCCTTTGAAATACCAGTCTGATCCTGCAGTGGCTGGCAAGGACTTCTTTTCTCTCAAGCAAGTGTAGCTGTCACCACCCTGGTTGAAGGCCTTAGGTACAGCTACCAGTGAGATATGACTGGCCTCCGTGCTGCAGCAAAACAGTTTACATTGAAATTACATAAATCTGCCACTGGAAATGTTATGTACAGAGTCCTAAAATACATGGCAGGGGTTTGAGCCATCTAGTCCGTGCCTGGTATCTTGAGGGATGGGTCGGTTGAGCCAAAGGTGGCACCATGGCAAATTAAGTTACATATGAAAGGGGGAGGAGCCCCTGGAAGCATTTCCCTCCCCCAATTTCACCCTCCCTGGGGGTCAGACACTAGACAATTTTAAATCAAGAGATTTCAGGACAAAGATGGCAGAGGTGAAAGCCTACAGGTCTTGTAGGGGGAACATTTTCTGCCTCCCAAAAGACCCTGATTGGCTTCCTTCCATATCCAGATCCAGTATGTGATCCCTCACACAGATGAGCCCAGACCCCAGCAGCTGATCCTGGAAGATCAGGCCATTGAGTTTGTTAGCTGCTGAGTCTCAGCTCTAAAGTTGCCTACCTATGAGGAGTATGTGGTTAACCATGTTTATAAGAATATCAAAGCTGGAAAGAGGCTCAGTGAATCAAATGCTCTTCCAGCAAGCTTGAGGTCTACAGTTCCGATCTGAAGAGCCTTGGTGTGTTTACTTGCCTGTAGACACAGCGCTTGAGAGGCAGAAAGGACAGCCAGGACAAACTGGTTAGCTATCCCAGCCAAATAAGCAAAGGTGGAGCATGATGGGAGAAGGTACTTACATGTATGTACCACATTTATATGTATGAGTGAACACTCATACTTATGGACGAAACCTTCAGGGCATCATGCCAGAAGCCTGTGGGTTAAAGACAGCAGCAGTAAGGAGCACCAGGCGGTGTGGTTCCCTCACCCACGCTATGTCTGCCACCATCCAGGCCAGCTGCGATGTGTCCCAGCACTAGTATCTTCCCAGAGCCCTCAGCAGTGTCTGAGGCCCAGAGAAATTCTTGTTGCTAGGGTCTCAGCTCTGCCTATTGGTTCAGCCCAACACAGACTCCTGGTACCCACCAAGGCCTCCTGTGCCACACAGCCCAGGGGACTGGGATGACACTGGGCCCTGGACACCAGGCTCAGAGTCAACTGCAGGGGGATGCCAGGCTATTAGATGCACCTTCACTAATGTTTGTCTCCAGCCCTAGAGCCAGAGGCCATGGCTGCATTCTAGGACTTGGACATGTTGAAGTAAAATGTGTTTGTAGCCGTACACAGCCCAGCGAACCATCTCAGTGTGATAAAGAGCCCACAGCTGAGATAGGGAGCAGGTGTGGCCTGTGCGGGAACTGCCTGCTTCTGGCCTCGGTCAGGAGGCCACTCCTCACTAAGCTCTCAGGTCAGACCCTGCAAACTTCCCCGGGTAACTCCACAGCAAGGGAACCTCAAGCTACAAACCTAGATATTCTGGCTAGCAGTGCTCTGCCACCTAGCAAAGGTGACTGAAAGTCATCAGGCTGGTGGGTCATCAGTCACCATATGCTGACTGGAGAACAGGTTCATGCAAGTTGTCCTCTGACCATGTGTGCCGTGGCCCATGAGTTCACACAATGAATAAAATGTCTTTTAAAGCATTCTTTCTGGGAAAATAACTGTGTCTTACTTTTCCAACCCAAAGGTAAGGTCCCATGAGCC
>CM052712.1:26344902-26406313 GCA_028551405.1 Uromys caudimaculatus | reverse complement strand
TGGATGGATGATGGATGCTGATGGATGATGGATGCTGATAGATGGGTGATGGATGATGGATGGATGATGGATGGATGATGGATGCTGATGGATGGATGATGGATGATGGATGGATGGATGGATGATTGATGGATGATGGATGGATGATGGATGATGGATGATGGATGATGGATGGATGATGGATGATGGATGGATGATGGATGATGGATGGATGATGGATGATGGATGATAGATGGATGATGGATAGATGATGGATGATGGATGATGGATGATGGATGGATGGATGGATGGATGGATGGATGATGGATGGATGATGGATGGATGATGGATGCTGATGGATGGATGATGGATGATGGATGGATGAATGGATGATGGATGGATGGATAGATGATGGATAGATGCATAGATTGATGATTGATGATTGATGATAGATGGATGGATGATGATGGATGATGGATGTATGGATGATGGATGTATGGATGATGGATGCATGGATTGATGATGGATGATTGATGATAGATGGATGGATGATGATGGATGATGGATGATGGATGGATGGATGATGGATGGATGGATGATGGATGGATGATGGATGGATGATGGATGCATGGATGATGGATGATGGATGGATGATGGATGATGGATGGATGGATGATGGATGGATGGATGATGGATGGATGGATGATGGATGGATGGATGATGGATGGATGATGGATGATGGATGATGGATGGATGATGGATGGATGATGGATGGATGGATGGATAGATGATGGATAGGTGCATAGATTGATGATTGATGATTAATGATAGATGGATGGATGATGATGGGTGGATTATGATGATGGATGCATGGATGATGGATGCATGGATGATTGATGCATGGATTGATGATGGATGAGTGGATGGATGAATGAAGAATGAGTGAACAAGAGGGAAAAGCCATGACCGAGATGGATGACAGCTACCTGTACAGGTTAGAAAGGTCATGAGTGTGGACACAAGGGGACCCCAACAGCTCATGCAGACAGATTGCTACACAGCCCAGAGTGGAGTGGGGAGGGCAGTACTTAGAGAGAGGTCCCTGCAGCCCAGACAAGACCAACCACTGACTCTACCTCCACTGCCTGGCCGGCCAGAGTGTGAAAGCAAGCTGAGTCTCTTCTCTAGCTGCAGAGCTTCCAGTGCTTCCTGAGCAACACGCTCTTCTGAGGCTGAGGGGCCCCCAGAACTTGGGTCTGTGCAGAGAAAAGGATCAGTGAGCCAACAATCACCCCTGCACCAACCCCTGCATGTCACCCCTACATGCCACCCATGTGTACCACCCCTGCATGCCACCCCTGAATGCCACCCCTGTCCCACACCCTGCATGTCACCCCTATATGCCAGCCCTGCACACCACCCCTGAACGCCACCCCTGCATGCCACCTCTGCACCACCAGGACACCTGGTGAGTACAGAACCTTTAGAGCCAAGGCATCCTGAGCTAGCCCCTAGCAGGCCTAGCCTTGTCCCGTGCCTCCACCCAGCAGCTAGGCATCAAATAGAGGACACCTAAACCAGCCACTCTGGCCCCCTAGTGCCAAACCCATGTCTCTGTGTCTGTCCAGCCCATGTTCTTGTTCCTGTGGACATGCCCTTGAACTGCCCATCCTGAGTCTCTGTCCCTGCAGTGGGTTCCCTATCTGCCCAGCCTGGGTCCCTGTCCCTGTGACAACCCCCACTAAGACAACCAACCAGATCGCTCTTCCCCACCTTCAGCAGGGCGAGCCTCTCCTCACTGGTAATGGTACCTTCTCAGTCCCACAGCCCCCCTGACCCAGAAGAGGCTTGCTTGGCCCTGGCTCAGCACATCACTCCTCAAGAGCCCCACTTTGGTCTGAATAAAATGCTTCCATATTTCTGTCACTGCCTGTGGTTCCCGGGCTGGCTGGGATCTTTTCCTGGCCCCTCACTGTCTGCCATCCCTGAGTCATACCACCATAAGTGACAGCAAGAAGATCATCCCCCTGTCCTCCCCATGCACCCTATGTTTCTTCTGGGGGTGCTCATGCAAGGTCCTCCTTGCCCATATCCACACTGACTATCCGGAGCCCTTGACAATGCCAACATTTGGCTGAGAGGCAGCAGGCTATCTACAATGGGGATCTGCCCTCTGGCCCTGTATATGTTCTCTGCACAGCCACATAGAAAATCTACCCTATAGGGAAGCCTCTGGCTGCCCCCTTAAGCTCACAGTAGCCTCCATCCTTCCTTCAGAAACACCTTGGAGCACAGGTATCCTGTCCCCCCCCCCCCCCCCAAGAGCCCAGAGGGAGGCTTCTGTGATTGGTACCTGCTGCCATGGGCTTCCTGAGCTCTCAATGCAAGCCTCCTGCAGGAGTCCTCCCCCATCCCTTCCTTCAGTTAGGAAGGGCCACTAAAACATCTGAATGCTGTCCTCAAAGCAGAGTTTCCAGAATCCTGATCCTTTCCCTCTAAGGCTCTTGGTCCTCATGTGGAAGCTGAGGCCTTGGTGGGTCTGATCACAGAGATCCACACAATAGCACACCAGCAAACCTAGAGAGTGGGGCGCTGCTCAAAAGTGTGCATCCTAGGAGCCTCTCACAGCTTTGGGGAGAAAAGCATGGACCCTGATGACACCCCAACATTCTGGCGGCCCACTAGCACAGCCCCTTCATAGTGTACATCTGCAACGGCAATGTAAAAAGCTATCAGCAGGGGGCGATGTCACATTGCCTAGACGACTGGGCAGCAGGAGAGCTCTGACCACAGGGAAGGCCTCAGGCTTTTTCTAGCAGCTGTCTCACTGGCTGCTATAGGGGTGGGCAGCAGATATAGAGGGTCTGGTGCCCATCAACCTGTCTCAGCATTTGAAACTGTATCCCCTGCCCTGGCAGGATGACCATGTAAGGACACAGCAGATGGGAGCTTTGACCATCAATGTGTGGCCACACCTGGACACTGTCCTTATTGAGAATCGTCCACACGAGACCCCCAACTCAGGGCCTGCCAGAATCTGGAAAGCCCATTTTGCTCTGGCCCCTCAGGGTCAGGGCCATGAGTCCTTTATCTCTAGCAGTATACCTGGCTAAGATGCCCTTGGCCGCTGCAGGGATTAGGGGTAGGACAAGAGGCAAGTTCAGTGGAGCCTACACCAAATACACCTTGAAACTCCACACATACCAGATAACCTCCCACATAACAGAGTAGCTCCCAGACCAAGCACCAGGCTCAGACACCCTGACCCTTAGCTGCAGAGACAGATCGGCTGCCCACATGCCAGTGTCCTAGGACCAGGCTCTCTGCTCCATCTCCAAGGTCTTGGGCCTCTTACTGCCCAGCCCCTGCAGCTGTGGCTCACTTGCCTCAACCAGAAGGCTTCAGGCCCTAGGGTCCCAGTGGTCCGTGCCCACAGAGGAAGGGCAACTACAGGAGAGCCAGGCCTGAAACCTGCCTGCTGACCCCCTTAGGAATCCCACTGACCAGCGTGCGAAGGCACGGGCCAGTGGACTATAGCATTCTTAGTCATGGATAGGAAAGGGCACGCTCCCTCACAAGGCTGATGAACAGGTTACCTGTCTCTGGACCAGCAAGTGTACCTTCCCTGCCATATTCCCACACACACCTGGGAGAACTGGCCGAAGCCCAAATGGGCCTTTGGTCGGGGAGATGCCTCGGACAATGCAGTCAAACAGGAAGCTGATCTGCTCTCCCTCAGCTGAGGACAAGAAGAAGACTCCAGCCCCTGCAGAAGAAGGACAGAGAGACACCAGGGTCAGCCAGCTCCAGCAGGGGTTGGAGACACACCCAGAGTAGGCCCAGGGATCTGGGATGGGTGCATGAAACCTGTGAAATCTCCAGCCCAAATTCAAGTGACCTAATACAACTTCATGAAGCCACACCCCCAGAGCCCAGGAGTCCCAGAGCCCTTGTTATCTCTTCTACTGCTTAGTGAGCCCATCAATGCTTCCACACGGAACCAGCCTTGGGCACCAGGTCCATACCATCCTAGCCTGCCTAGAACTGGGCCAAAGCAGCAATGTTCTCCACCTGTAACAATGTGTGCCTAGGGTGCCAAGTTGGGTGCTGTCTCTCTAGCAATGTCTAAAGACTGGCAGGAAAACTTGTACCAAAATGTCAGCTGGGTGTCCTTCCCAGACAGCACTGCATGGCCCAAGCACAGTGGTCCCACACCTTATGAGGGCATCCTGTCCTGACTTGCCAAGACTGCTCTCCTAAAAGGATGTTGACCAACCCACCGCATGCACCTCCTGTGGGGAGACAATCAAGTCAGGCCACCCTCTGAGCTCCCGGCTCTCTCCATGCTTCCTGAAGTTCTTCCCCCAACCCGTGCTAATGACAAGGGAGGCACTTCTGGGAGTTCTCTTTGTGTCTCCAGCTCCTCAGCTTGTCACCTCAGTATGGTCATCTCTGACTCTGACCCTCACTCAGGGCTGTGCCAAGTCACCTGTGGATGTTTGTTCTATTGTGGCCACAGTGTGGGGTGCCCACCCCACAAATGATCAGCTGTCATTCTGAGCAATATCCCCAACACTGAGTGACCTCTCCTCTTTCTGGAGATCAAAGGGTAAAGATGAACCCCAGGTAGCACATATGTCCCAGGGCTGACGCTGCCCAACCTATCTACTCAGCAGAAGGAAGGAATGGCATGCAATCAGCCTAGGGTCACTTGGGCAGAGGGACCACATAGGTGCTCAGAGCCTCTGTGCCCAGAGAAGCCCAGAGCAATGAGTCAGCACAGAGGGCAACCCCAGGCCATCTGCCATCAGGCACCGGGCCGGCCCTCCTGCTGGGCCGTGCCACCACCAAGGGTGAATGAAGTCCGTCCCCTGGCTGAGTGAATGAGAGCCCAGCCAGGCTGGCTGCACCCACCTGCTGAGCCATGGCCATGGGGCTGGATACTCGGTGTGTCACCACACAAGAATCTCTCTGTGCTCCAGGCCTCTGTCATTGCCCAAAGAAAGGCAGGCAGGGTTCATGCAGGAGGACTCTCAGGAGCAGAAAGCAGGGACAGTATGGCTGGATAAGAGCTGAGAAGTCCCCTCACTAAAAGTCCTGTATCCAGGCCACACTCCATCTTTGCTGATCATGTGACTGTGGGTGCCAGGGTCAGCTAGTCCCAATACACACAGGCTGCTATGCCCCTGTGTGGCCACCCTAGTGACAGCATCTGTGGCTACTAAAGCTTTGTGATATCTTAAACCATTCTTATTTTAGAGATAAACAAATGGAACCCACAGCAAGCAAGAGACGGACTCAAGCCTAGGGTAGAGGCCACTGGGACACTGCTCAGCACCACAGAACCAGGGTGCTGTGGACCCAGAGAAAAGGTGATGCATAAGCAGAAGTGGACAGCTACCCTGATGCCCACCCAGGAGGCCACCTCTGGAGCTCGCTGGCTCAGAAAGGCCCTGGTGGATCTGGTGGGTGGGCTCTACAAGCCAAGAACTGTGCTGGGCCTTGGCTAAGTGAAGTGTGCTGGCCATCATCTGCTGGCCAGTTCACACAAAGCATCCCGTGCTTGCCCCTGTCCCCATCTACCACCCCACCCACTGCAGGGCTCAGGCAGTCTGGCCCCAGATCTCACGGAAGGCCAATCCTCTAATCCTGAGCTTACAGGCAGCTGGCAGGAGCCGCAGGACAATCAGTCCCCCGACTATAAAAAACCACATTACCGAAGGGAGTGGAGCCGGCCTGCATTCCACCATGGCTGCCTCTACCGAGTGATCAGGCTCCCCCTGGGAGATGCAACCAGCCAGGCAAGGCCCAGGCACCTAGCAGCTACCAACCTGGGCCTCAAATGCCCATATGGCATCCCTATTAGCCACGCCATCCACAGCCCTGAAGGATATACCTCTTCCAGGGCCCATCAACCTGGGCCCTCAGAATCCAGGGATAAGGCCTCCCCAGGATACATTTCATCTCCTACCCTGTCCCCTCTGTCTCCTCTGACCTCTCTGTCCTCCCTACCTGCCCGCGGCTCTCAGAATCACCCAGGGCACCCTAAACATGCCTGCTCCACCTGGCATGCCCCCACATGGGAGATGCCATCCATACTCTTTAGCATGTAGCAACGACCTTTAAAACAATATCCCAGTGGTCCTCAAGCTTCCTAATGTGGTGACCCCAACCATAAAAGTATTTTGTTACTACATCAGAGCTGTAATTTTGCTACTGCTACGAATCATAACATAAATATCTGTGTTTTCCAAAAGTCTTAGGCAGCTCCCCCCAAAGGGCCACAGCCCACTGGTTGGGAAACCCTGCACTATCACCTCTTCTCAGTTCCAAACTCTGACTTTTACCCCCATCCCAGGAAGCTAGATGTCCACCCTGAGGTGCTTTCACCTCTGCCTTACATCCCTTTAGCTGTCTGCCGTACTAGGCCCCAGACCAAACACCGTGTGACAGTGACCCCAGTGACTTCCCGGGACCTGATGCCAAGTCCCTTAGGTAAGAATAAAAAGGCACCTACAAGGATCTTCTCTTAGCTGCTTGCTAGCTTGTATGTTCCAAGAAAGGGTGAAGCCCAGGTCCCCTGTCCATGTGACCGCCCACCTATGAGGCTAGGTCCCCCTTCCTCAGCATCCTCTGGACAGAGATGAGCCACCTCAGAACTCTGACCCAGAACTACAAGCAGCAGAACAGATGCTGGAGTCAGGGTATTTACTAAAAGGACCCAAAGATGGGGCACCAGAAGCTCCTAGGATCTACCAGCTTTTGCTCTAGCACAGTGTGCCCTTGAAAATCACCATGACAATGACCTCCAGATATACACACACACACACACACACACACACACACACACACACACACACACACACACACACTTCCAAATGTCTCAGGCTTGACCCAGCAAGGACCAGCACTTCCTGAGTGGAATACAGAGACATTAGCCAAAGATCCTGCCAGCTTGTCACTGGGCACCCTTGAGAGCACCTTTACCAACCTATAGAACCCTCTCTGCAGGTCCAGATGAGGCCACTCCTTTGTTCCTCTGCCTGCTTCTGCTCTCTTGAACCTGCTTTGGGCCTCAGGGTTCCTACTTACCCACACAGCCTATACCAGTATGGGCCTCCTCATAGGCCCTGACTCTTGTTTCTTGAAGACCTAGCTGAGGTCTGGTCCTCGGGAAGAGAGTGAGCAGCCAGGATCAGGTTAGGCATGGGGGTCCTCTCTAGACCTCAGGAAGGGGGACCCCCAAGTCCAACCTCAGACACACTGGAGATGCACAGGCCACCTCAGGAGGGAGTGGCGTGTTGAAAGGTAACACTTGCTCTCCTGAATAGATGAGGAAGCCAAGGCGTTGGGCTCCATCACAAGTGCTCTGAAGAACTGCAGTCAGTCACAGTATTCCCAAACAGTGAGGTTTCAGTCTAGGAACCTGATTTCTCTTATGGAGCAGCCTGAGCTGAGGCATAAAGATGACACGTACCCCAGGAGGTCACACAGCCTGTTTCAGAGGTCAGAGGACACAGTGCCTTTCCTCTCCCTTCTGTCCTGAATAAACAGCTTGCAGCAAATCAGCCCCAGAGGACGCAGATGGTAGCTGTTGACAGCTGGCAGTGTCTGAATTACCTAGCAGCTGGTCTTGCTCCCTGGCTCCCAGCTTGGTGCCCACTCTGCCCAAGAAAGCCTTTTGTTCCTCAAGAGGAAGAGGGGCTGGCACGTGCTGGATGGAGGCCTGGGGTAAGCAGCTAGCCCCACCCTGCTCAGGAACAGCTGCACAGACAAACAGCAATACATGAACTGGGCCATTTCTGCCACTGTCCCCAGCTGGCCACAGGCAGCCATGGCAGCCCATGCTTCAGTCTCCTCTTCTTCAAAATAGAGCTAGGGTGAAAGCCCCAGGTACTGAGGTCCCAAGAGGCGGGGCACGAGAGCACTTAGATGTGTCCCTCTCTGTGTCTGGTAGGGCAGCTCTCAGGAATCCTACTGTGGCCAGCCTGGGCCTTGTGTGACAACAGGTTCCATACTGATGGGGCCTGGACTCACTCTGTGTGCAGATGTTACTATAAGACTACAAAAGGGGAGGAGTCCACTCCACTCCCAGCCAGCAGAACCCGCAAAGCCAGCAGAGATGGGACCACGGACCTGGAGAATCGTGACAGTCAGGGGTCTAACTCAGTGCCAGCTACTGACTGCAGGATCTTCTCTGGAGGCCATAGAGAAGTCCCCACAAATGGACACATCCACAACTACTGAGTCAAAGGGCTTTGTACTGCACGCCTCCTGTCTGGGATGCCTGTGTCACTAACTCTGCAGCCCATGAACAAGGCTTGAGAAAGGCACTGAGCTAGCTCCACAGAGCCAGGAGTCCTAGTGCTGCCCTGATCCTGCTGTCCCACCTCAGCAAGGGTCCTGCCTCTCCCAGTCAACCTCCATCCAGATGGTACTCCTGGAAACCACTGGCCACCCTGCTACAGCCACTGCACAGCTAATCCCTCTTGTCCTTGTCTGCAGAAAACCAAGAACCTGCTAGGCTCTAGGTTCTTCTAGGCCTTCCTTTCCTGGTCTACCATCTCCTGGGTTGCCTATCTGCTTGGTTGCCACTGAGCCTGTCCCAAGGCAAGTGGTCCCAGCACTTCTCTTCCCCACTAGGCCACTGACCCTCAACTAAACCAATACATTTTAGTAGATGAAAAGCAACTTTGGAACAGGGTCATTTCTATACCATCTGGGGAGCAGGCTAGGGCACAGCCATAAGGCATGGCTCTGGAGGGGGCAGGGCCAGGCCAGGGTCTGCCCTCAGGGAAGGAAGATGTTAATTCTATATACTTGGGATCTTCCAAGGCCTTCTGATACTGCCACCAGCCATCTGTCCTCCAAACTGGACATGGCCAAGCCATAAGCACCATGACTCAAATTTTATAACCATCATGGTTAAATGTTGGCTTCCAGAGGACCTGTCCATGTGTGTATGTGGGAGGGTCTTTGCAGACAGGTTGGAATAGACTGTGAGCACAATACTCTCCTGGCTGATCCAGGTGGCCATACAGCCAGTGACAGTCCTCGTCAGAGACAGGAAACACCAGCTGGGACTCCAGGAGTGTAGTTAATGAGGAAATCAGAAATAGTCCCAGGGGCCCTAGAGGAAGGCCATACTGACCCTCTCACTGGGGACTGTTGGCCCCAAACCGTGAAGAAGCCAATTTCTGTTGCCTTAACAACCCTGTTCCGGTTGTGCTGACTCCAGACGCCTGCTGCTCCCTGGGCCACGGTGGGCTGAAGCTCCTTTCCTATGTCTGTTCACATGTAGAGCAGATGCATGGGCTCCAGACATGCCTTGTGCCCTGTGCTGTGTCAGGGAGTTGCATCTTGGCTGCAGCAGTTTCTATGACCAGCAGGGCCAAGTGTGTCCCTATTGGAGAACAGAGCCTCGGGTATTGTCAGGGACAGAGGTAGGCTTGCCTAGTCAGTCTCTCCATATTGGCCTTCCCAGAGAGAGGGAGGCATCACTCCCAGAACCCTGTAGATACATATCCAATCAGGCCACACTGAGCCTGGCTATGCTATACAGGGCTAAGCCTCACCCTCTTATATCTTGTACCGTCCTCACACCCCAGCACAGGTTGGGGGTACACTCCTGATAAGGGGAGAACAGGTGGACAGGTTGCAGGAGTTTCGGTTGCCTGTCCTATTAATTCCACTACTCAAGGTCTGGGCCTCTAGACAACAGGGGTTCCCTGCCCCCAATGCAGCACCTAACCATGGTCATCACAGCCTTTTCCAGCAGCCAATGACATGTAGGACGCTGTAGGATTTGGGCCAAGTAGGATTTGAGCTGGAGAGGGAATTGCCAGCAGTGCCAGTGCCAGGGCTATGAAGCAGGACCCAGACTAGCCGGCTCCAGGCACAGTAGTTCCAGGCAGCCTCCTGCAGTTGACTGAGCTAATTCAGGACCTTGCTCAGAAGCCTCAGGGAAAATACAACAGCCCAGGTCAGGTGCTTGCTTTCTCAGCAGAGCTAACTCACAACACCCAGGATGGCGACAAGCAGAACGGAGCCCACTGGCACCAAGAGACCGAGCTGTCAACTCAGAAGCCACAGAAAGAAATGTGTGCCAGGCCCTACTACACTGGCGCCCAGACAAGGCAAACAGGCCTTCATGGAAATGGGTCCTCTGGCCCAGCCCACCCGGGGAAGTCGGCCTAGTGTGGAGAGCATGCTGGTCAGCATGGCCCCTGGCCTGCACCTGGGAATCCCACAGAATCTTGGAGCAAAAATTCTGCCCTGCTCAATCAGGGTGATTCCAGGAACTATCAAATGACAGAGGCGACCAAGTGGCCATCCCACCACCACAGCCACAGGCTATCCTGGAACCCTCTGCTCTTGAGACTTGCTAAGGAAGAAGGCTGAGCACCACAGGAAGTGGCTGTGCTTGCCACGGCGCAGTGATGTCGCTGCGCTGTCTGGGGGAGGAATGCTGCCTTGCCTCATCTCCCCATGTATCCCCCTACTAAGCACCTCTGTAGATCGCACCCTGTCTCCTCAAAGGTCCCTATGGGACTAGCTCCCACTCAGAGCCCCACTGTGTACTCCCAGTATCCAGCAGAGACTGAGGCATGGTACTCACTCCCATTCAGCCCTTTACAGAACATGACGTCCAGGCAACCAGTGACCAGTACAACATATCTATGCCATCCTAGGGAGAGGGAGACATCACTCCAGGAGCCCCGTGGATACACATCCAATCAGGTCACACTGAGCCTGGCTATGCTATGTAGGGGCTAAGTCCAACCTCTTATATCTGAACCTCAGCATAGGTCAGGGGTACACCCCTGACAAGGGGAGGATGGGTAGGCAGGTTGCAAGAGTCTCTGCTGCCTGATCTAGGACAACAGGGGCTCCCTGGTCTTGATATGGCAACTACCCATAGTTACCTCAGTCCTATGCCGGGTTGCCAGGAGAATGGGTATCTTAGACACCAGCACACCGCGTAGTGTAGCTGGCCTCTCAAAAGAGGAAAGAGGCTCTGTCCCTTCAGTGACTGCAGTCTGAACTCCACAACCATGTATGCAACCCCTTAGAGGGCAGCATAGGGGGAGGTCACTGGAACACCTCATTCCTGGTATGAAAGGCCTCGCTGTCCTCCAAACACCAGCCACCCACCGAGCTCCCATCCTGGCTACCAGACACCAGCCCATCATGGCTACCACATGGCGACCTCCAAGTTCACCTCACCCTGGTCACTATAAGTGGAGACCCGTGTGGCATGACCCTGGGGACTCGGGGTAGGACCTTTATACCTTTCACGGCCAGATCCACCCTTCCCACGTGTGGCCACCTCACTGTTGACATTCAGGCAGCCCCGAGCAGCACAACAGTCAAGGTAGCTGGTATGTCTATGTTCTCAACCTGAGGGTCTCGACCCCGTTAGAGGTTGAATGACCCTTTCACAGGGGTCACACATTAGATAACCTGCATATCAGATAATTATATTATGATTCATAGCAGTAGCAAAATTACAGTTATGAAGAAGAAACAAAATTAATTTTATGGTTGGGGGTCACCACAACATGAGGACCTGTACTAAAGGGTCACAGCATTAGGAAGGTTGAGAACCCCTAGGCTAGAGGAATTTTGGGTCAGAGAATGTACTTCTCTGACTGTGGCATCCACGGGACCCCACTCAGGTACTTTTTAATTTTTTTGTAATTTTTTTTTCATTCAACTTGAGCAGAAGGAACTTTGACCCTGACCTCATACACAAGCCACACAGTGACACGAAGCTGCTCTCTGGAGTGTCCCAGGATCCCTCAATCTCCCTCCTATCCCCAGAAACAGCCAGCGTTCAGGTTCAGTGCTGAGAGCCATGCCCGGTGTAAGCAACTGCAGCCCTGTTGCTTGGGGAAACAGCCCACAGCCTCCCGTCAGGTCCCCAAGCCAACATGTGTAGGCCAATCAGCTCAAGTGTCCCCAGTGTCCCCCACACACAGCGTACTTACAGTACCCACACCTGGTCCCGCCTTCGAAGATGAATCCATTCGGCACAGCCCCATAACGCCGGAGATCAGACAGCTTCCACTGCCCCATGACGGTTGGAGGGATGTCTCTGGCCAGGACCAGGATGTCATTGCAGAGGTGGAGAGTGGCGGGACCACTCTCTAGTTTGGTGCCAGGAGCCACTGTCACATGGAACCTGTGCACTGAGGACCAGACATCGAGAAAGGGCATTACCAGGGGGTGCTGAGGTGGGAAGAGATGGCCAGGCAGGTAGCCGTGCTCCCATGACCACTCAACCAAGAATGAAAGACACATGCCGTGAAGTGTTAAGATGTCAATGGGCCCCATTTATATCCCACCCATATTCCAGGATCTTCCCTAGTCAGAAACAAGCAAGTTCTCTGCGGGGACTGTCCACTGTCCAGCACTGAGGACCCTTCCCATCCAAGCAGCCAATGTGGTCCTATTTCAGAGATGAGAAAGCAAAGTTCAGGAGTGGAGTATGTTTCATCCTGTGTCTAGACTAGGAGGCAATGATTGGCAGGTCTGCCTGAGACTAGCATGGTTCGGAGGCAGCTAGATGCTACCATGGTCCTGTAGGGTCACTTCAGCCCTTTGCCTTGGAAGCCCTTAAGGAGCACAGCCAGGAGTTCAGTCCCTTCCTCCCCCTCTCCTAGAGCACCCCACTTCATAAGTCCTTCCCTGTGAACCAACAGCAGCCTCTGCCTGCAGTACCCATGTGTCAGTGGCCTGCCCACTTCATATCCAGACCCCAGAGCCAGAAGGACCCTAGCAGTGACGTCACCTGGTCCTCTTCCAAGCTGTGGCCTTGCGTTTGTCCTTGGCAAGCCCACCCTTGGGTCTACAGGAGTCCGTCAAGCCACATCAGTTCTCTCTTAACATCTATAGAGACCTGGGAAGCCCACCACCTTAGTGGGATGACCCCTGTCCTGCAACCAAGCTATGAACCACCACCAGAGAACTTTCTAGAAAGAGGAAAGCTTCTAGCAAACATTGCTGCCCTGTACCTTCACTGCACTGTCCACACCACAACTCTAGGACTAAAGGTCCACCAGACTGCATTGTTCTTGGGTGGATGAAAGCAAAGCTTTCCCCTCAGCTGCCTAAATCCCAGCATGGGTGGGTGATGTGTTTTATCTGTTCAGTTATTATCATCACCACCACCACCACCACCATCATCCTCATCATCACATCATCATCATCATCATCATCATCATCATCATCGTGTGTGTGCGCATGTGTGTGTGCATGTGTGTGTGCATGTGTGTGATATGTGTGGGAGTGCAGATGCACACATGCCACAATGTACCTGTGGAGGTCAGGGGACAATTTTCTGGAGTTGGTTCTCTCCTTCTACCGAGCCCCTGGTTCCCATGGATCCCTCGGCATGGGCTCTGGGATGGCACAGAACAGGTGCCACACAAAGGGCGGGGTTAGGGAGAGCCCTTCCTTAAATGGCTTGGGGCCAGCGTGGTTAGCTAAGGGTTTCAGCTTTAACAGGCTCATTTCAGGGACTTCAAAGGGCCACAGCACCGAGTTCATTCCCAGCCGCTGGCTCTTTTACTCTGAGATATCCACCCATTTGCATCATTTCTACAAGATCCCCTGGGGTCTCATTCATCTCTGCAGCCCTCACTGGTGACAGACCCCCACAGCTGCGGCACTCACCCTCGCCCAGTGCGTAGCGGATACGAGTGTCCCAGGCGCACATGGCCTCGTGGCTATCAAAGCCCAGCATGACGGCCTGAGACAGGCAGATGATGGCCAGAGTGTGGGCCAGGCCCTCATAGGGCAGGGCGGGCTCTAGGCCACAGATGTCCTCCAGGGTGAGGCTGCTGCGCTCCCGCAGGCCCTTGGAGCGTTCACACCTGTCCTTGTAGACCAGCATCAGCAGGCAGTCTGTTCAGATGGGCAAGAGGTCATCAGGGTGCTGCCTGTCCTGTTCACTGCCCATTCCCTTATCACTGTTCCTAGAAGGCCTCAGCACAGCTAGACAGAGACTGGGGTTCAAGGCTGACGCTGAACAAATGACTTACCCACCCCACAGGACAAGAGCAAGCCCTGCCTACTCCTGTCCTGGGCGTGTGGAGCTTACTAGGTATTCATCCCATCAGGACCCTGGGCCCACTCTGAGCCCGGTGCTTCTGGCCCCCTTTTGCCCAATCTATGTAGTGTGGTGATCGAGTCTAATCTGGCTGTAGCTGAGAGGACTGAGTCTCTACTTCCAGGCCCTCCAGAGAAAAGGTATCTTGGAATTCTACCCCAAGTGCTCTTCTCATCTGCCTTGGAGTTGTCAACACCACCAGGGCACTGCATCCCAGGGGTGCCACTCCCCTTGAGGCAATCTTCCTGGGGAATCTGGGTAGGTTAGCGCAAGCCATGGTCACACCTCTCTGCCCTCCACAGTCACCATCAGCCTTAGTCAGAAGGTCCCCGGGGAGCCAGCACTTCATGCCAGCACCACCTGGACCTAAGGGCCTACCTGTCAGGGAGGGCGTAGGCTCGTGCACCCAATGCAAACACCTAAACACTTGTCAAGCGAGGCAACCCCAAACAGCAGGTGGCGCTCAATGAATGGATATGCTGGGCTGCACTGAGGGGAGACTGGAGAAAGCCCCACAAGGACCTCAGAGCAAAGCCAGACATTCCTGCAAACAGCCTCAGCCAACCTACACAGGACCCAGAGCCCAACTATGACTCCCAAAGCCTCTGTGGTTTTTCCTTCCTGCCCTAACCAGAGCCTGAGAGCTGGGATCATGGAGATGGATGCCAGCAAACTTTCCATGAGGGCCAGAGCTTTGGGGGGGGGGGGGGCACAAACTCTCTTCCTCTGGGGCCCAACTGGGTGCAAGCATCCAGGCAGCAGTTCACGAGTAAGCCCAGCTGTGTGCCATGTACAAAACCAAGGGGAGGTGAAGGCAGGAGGGCCAGGAGCTGGAGTCCAGCCTCGGCTACATTGCAAGTCGCTACAGACTACATGAGACCTTATCTTCCAAAGAAGAAGCTAGGCTCTCTGCTTCCTGTTTGTAGACCAAATGTGAGCCCTCAGCTGCTGCTCCGGCACCATGCCTGCCTGCCTGCCTGCCTGCCTGCCATGCTCCCCAACATGCTGGTGATGGACTCATCCCTCTGGAACAGTAAGCCCAAAATAAACCCTTCCTTGTACAAAAAAATGAACAAACAAACAAAAAACAGAGTGGGGGGCCTCCACTTCCTGTTTGGAAGCCTGTTCATTGTTTATAACCATTAATAATGGGGAAGTCACTCTCAGTCAGGGGGTAGAGGGCAACAACCTGCCGCCCCAGGGATTCTGGCTCAGTTTCTCTCAGATACTGGTGAGAAGGCCCTGAATGACAGCTCCACTGGCACAAAGCAAGAAACTGGGCCCAGAAGCAAGGAAACACAACAAGGTAACAAAACCAAAACGTGTCCCTCAGAGGCAGCCCCAAAGATGTCATCTGATAAACGAGACCCACAGACACACTTGGGGGCTCCACAAAGGAAACCATAGGAAACATGGGGGTGAGAGTGGCCAAGGCCCTAATTGTCAGGTCCCAGTGTCAGGATGGCAGGAACGGAGGACACCCCTCCCTCTGTTGGTTAGCCCCAGTGTCCTCCTCTGTGACACAGGCACTGTACCAGGGCCCTGAGAACTGAATGAGGGAAGGTGTAAGACCCCACATGTGGTATGTGCTTACCATGTGTACACACATTCCCACACCACTTTCAGCCTACATGGCTGTCTGCTGATCTTTGTGAAGTGTGACCAGGATGTACCAATGACTGGGCCCACTGTGGCCAAATAGCCCTGGCTCCTTTCACCTCTCAAGTCCCTGGCAGGCAGGACTCAAGAGTCCCAGGCCCTTCCTCCCCTGAGAACCCACCACAACAGTTGTAGCATCTGAGCCAATGTCCTGCTTCTGTTGCTGCCTGGTGAGGTTGACATGGCTACCCACCCAACAGACACACTGGTCACCCAGTCAGGTCCATAAACCTGCCTGGCCTTCAGCCCTCAGCATCGCCATCCTGGAGAACTGCCCAGCCTCCGCCCATGCTCACTGGCAGGCCACCCTCAGGCCCCCTCACATCCCCTTCCACCACTGCGAGCCCAGCATCCAGCATCTGCACGCTTTAGTTTCTTCAGCTCTAATGGTGGCCCAAATTCAACCTGTGGTAGCATAGCAGAGAGTCTGATACTTATCCAGGTACAGTCTGCTGCTTCAGGGACAGCAGATTGTCACCCCTTCATTCAGAAAGTTAATAGTCCCAGTGATAGGATCAAGAATGGTGACAATAAACTTGTCCTTAGAACACCAAACAGTAAGTACCTTAGTGTTGCAGGGACGGCAGCATCTGTCCCCACCACTCAACTGAGAAGCCCGCAGCGCAGTGTGGGAAGGCTCTGGGGCTTCCGGCCACACTCAGAAGCAGGCAGTGGACTCGGTTTGGTTCATGTCTACCCTAGGGTAGAATTTGCTCACTTCTGGTGCCAAGCCTGATATTTGACTGATTTAAAGAGCCACAGGAAGGACCCCATATTTGACCCTGAGACCTTATCCCTGGTAAGGTCTGATGCTACCCCTCAATCTATCTGATCTCTGGGGATACAAACTGTGCCTCAGAACAGTGAGAGTCAGTGACCCCTTCTTGCATCTACAGGAGATGAATGGTGGCCGCTTTTAGCCTTAGAGACATGTAAAGGTGACATCTGGGGAAAGACTTAAACTGCAGTTTGGGAGACAAGCACCTCAGTTATCCTGGGGACACTGACACATTCTCAGATGAGACACGAGACCACAAGACTGAGTATGAGAAAGGCCACACGGACACAAGCAGGGGTAGAACCACAGGGCCACAGGTCAAGGATATTTAGAGACACTATGAGCAAGAAGAGGCAGTGAGCCTGTGGCCCTGCCATGGCTGATCTCAAGCTTCTGCCCTAGACCTGCAAAGGGACGAACTCTGCTGCTGCAAGGCAGTTTGTGATGCTCGGGTTTCCAAGGTGTAGCTATAGGAAGCTAATACGGGCTTCAGAACAGTGTCTTCATTTTCACAAAAATAGGACAGGGTGGCATTTAGCATTGCAGGAGGGGATCCTGAACTGGCTACAGAAGCCATAGCCACACCAGGGTCTTCAGCCTCTGGCATGTGGCTCTGTGGGCCTGGGCATAGAGGCAACTGAATGGATAGATGAAAAGGGCTCCCTTGAGACATCAATGGCTTCAGATGGCCCACCTTCATCCTGCTAACTCCAATTCTGTCTTGTCTCCTAGGAATCTGGATCAATGGGCGGAGACACAGGGACATACAAGCCAACAGCTAACTTTTGGCATAGTACTATGTGGAGAACAAGGACTGAAGCAACCTGATGATGGGCAGGGTCCCCTTGAGTGTGTGTGTGTGTGTGTGTGTGTGTGTGTGTGTGAGAGAGAGAGAGAGAGAGAGAGAGAGAGAGAGAGAGAGAGAGAGAGAGAGAGAGAGAGAGAGAAGGCTCTCAGGGATGAGCAAATAAATGAGCCCTTAGGGATGAATCTTAGCAGCCCCACAGGGAACAGCTAGGACAAAAGCCCAGAGGTATCTATGAATACCTGAAGGGCCAGGAGAACAAGAGAACCCAGTCACAGGTAGGTAAGCCAGGAAGGCTTGGTGCCCAGAAGTTCGCTCTAAGAGTACTGAGCACTGAAGCTGGCCCAGCCTTGGCCACTGGATAGAGAACAGACTCACAGGGCTTCAGACACTCCTGTCCTATCCCATTAAGAGATATGTGGGCCTGGGCTGGACAAGGGGCACGGAAAGGAACAGCCTCAGCGCCACCGCTATCTGAACCTGCCCCAGTCCTCCAGGCAGGAGCCACGGGAATGTCTGTAGGTTGGCAGGGGCCAGTGAAGGCAAAGGATGGCTTCTGGGATGGGGGCAGGAAGAGGATGCCTGAGAAGGACTTTCAGGGATGTAGCTAAGACTGGGGTCTTTCCTAGATAGAATGAGCTATGGAGCCCATTGGACACTGAATGGCCATGTGGGCAGGCAGCTGGAAGGCATTTAAAGATGTAAAAATAACCATGGAGTTATCATGAGCTCACTGAGGCCTTTTAGCCAGGGCCCAGGGCCACACAGAGGGCAGGAGGGTCAGGCAAAGCTGAAGCCTCTGGGTAGAGGGACACACCACAGGGAAGACAGAGTGATCAGGGCTTGGAGGGGGACAGGGAGGGTGGAGTTGGGAGGAGGTAGAAGAGAACCATCACAGCTGTGGGGCAGGTCTAGCCCTGGAGGACACAGTGACCTTGAGGTACTAACTACCCTCAGAAGTGCTGTGGATAAAGCAAGCAGCACTCTGAGCCTGGGGACCCACAGGGACAAGATGGAATATGAGGTCCCAGGCCCAAAGTTTATCTTAGGAAAGACTCCATGTTTTACTGCTCCATACAAGTGAGGGAGACACATAGGCATGGGTGTGCCCAAGAGTGTGTGGCCGGGGCTCAGGGCTAAGGCCCAGGCAGGACAAGGCCCACTTGTGTCCTCTTCCTGGCAGATGTGGGAATAGCCAGGCAAGAGCATCTGGCTAAGTACAAAGATACTCAGGGGAGATATGGCTGCCCGGATCACATAGCACAGGAGCTGAATCAAACCTTGACCCAGGTATTCCTGTTCCCTGTGATTTCTCATGAAGAGAGAGGTCTAGCTGCCATCCTGCCCTGTCTTCAGCCTTGGGCTGAGGTGTCACACCCTCCCACTGGGAAGAAGGCAGAGATCTAGATAACCCAAAGCTAGAGGTGCCAACTCAGGAAGTATTGGGTCACCAACCATGGGGGTCTCAGTCTTACTGAAATACACCTTCCATTATCAGACCTACCAACTTCAAGGTTAGGGTTTCCTGAGCACTGGCTGGCATGAGACTGCAGCTCCAACACTCCCGTCCCCATGTGTGGGCTTGAGACCTCTGCTGTCCTCGTGAGGAGTGGGTGGGGTATTCTGCAGTTAGGGTCATTGCACCTCTCTAGGACAGTCATACCATGGCTGCCTAAGGATGGTGCTGAGCTAGGAATCCTTAGTCTTCAGGAATGAAGGGCAAGGCCCTGGAGAAAGACAGGGTATAAAACCTCCCTCACCCCTATGTCCGGACCTCGGCTTCTTTGCCAGGTTCAGAATGTGGTCCTTCCTAGTGGATTTCCCAAGCTAAATGAAGCCCCTGAAACAGCCCACATGGGAAGCAGCAGATTAGCACCCTCTGAGAATACTGTCCAGCTGTCTAGAACCACTGCCAAGGACCCTCCATGGGCTGTCTGGAGCTCTCATCAAGAGACCACACCACAAGGAAGATAGGCTGAGACCCAAAGTTCTGGTCTCAGTGAGCCACTGGCCAGGACAGAACCAGAGCATCCCTCTCCTGAAGGTCTGGCCAGAGAGGGGACCCAGATGTACACCCTTCACCAGGCACACAATCCCACTCTAAGATCCCACACTGAGACAGGCCTGGTGGGAAGAACTTCCCATCAGCGGGCCCTTCGGGGCACTATGTGCCAGCAGCTGTGCTGGGGGGCAATGCTTTACCATTTGTTTTAACCCCTTCCTTCCACCAGCTCATGCTGCCTACCAGAAATCTAGCATGGTGAAGCACACCTCTGATCAAAAATTTTCCCTCTTTCTGTCAGCTAAATCCTTCCTATAGGACAGATGCCAGTGTTGGCAGTACACACAAGGTAGAGGGTATGTTGACAAAGAACTCTGGGCTCCTGGCCCCTCTCAGCTACCTCCCATGAGCCTCCACAAAGGAAATCACAAGTTTAAAGCCAAAGACACATTGGTTTCTCAGGACAAGAAAACAGAGCTGTCCTCTCCCTTCCATACCAGATGAAGAGTCCAGACCACAGGTCTTCAAGGACACAAGTGTCAGCCTCTGTCTAGAGAGAGTGGGAGGGCGGGGCAGGGAAGAGCCAGTCCCAGTGGGTTAAGATGGGTAGGTGGTAGGAGAAAGCCACAGTGGGGCTGGGGGTTATAGGCTGTGTAACTCAGAAAGAGATCTTAGGACAGTAGGCAGGCTCTAGATGGACAGGCCCAGAGAGAAAGGGCCACACCCTCCACTCTTGACTCAGTCACCTCCTACCTCTAACACATTCCAGCTCAACTTCAGAGCCTCATCTGGGAACAGTTTGTAATCGAGTCAGCCCCACCCCTGGGGACCTCTGGCCTGCTCACTACCTACAATACAGGAAGCTCTCAGATCCCAGCAGAGTCGGTGAGCATACTTCAGGATGCTCTCTAGGATAGACCCATCCCCATAATCTCCCTATGACCCCTCATCAGCCAGACTGGTGCACATGGACCACAGCTGATCAAAGCCACTTAAATTCACTGTGGACTTTACTTCTCTATGACTGCATCTGGCTCCCAAGCCTGGCAGTGTCCAGGGCCTCTTTCCCACTCCAGTCTCCAATCATCCTCTCCTTGATATCCTGGGATGCCAAGGACAAGGACCCCCAGGCTTTGAGCCACAGAGGGTCTGAGTGAAGACCCCATGGAACCAGGGTCCTTGGGAAGCAAGCTGAGACCCAAGCAAAAGGAGACTGTCCACAAAAGCAGCTAGTGAATTGTGCCACCAGGGAGCTGATAGGCACCAGCATCCAGGAAGTCACTCTGGCTGCCTGCACATGTGTGAGGCTGCCACACACACACACACCCACCCAACTTCCCCTACAGACCCCTGGGTGCCTGGGCCAGCTCCAAGGCACCTGTCTCCTCAAACAGCTGTAGTCCCAGGCTGTCTCCTTGCTGGCTCTCCCCATACTGAGGGGAGCAGACCCTGATACCACTTTTTCTTCCCAGAAGCATGTCTCTCCCCAAACAAAGTAAAGGTCCTGGGACACATTAGTAGGACGCTTCTACCTGGCAGCCCACCTTTTCCCTACCTGAGAGTGTGGGACTGCGGAGGGGTGGCACTGCCTGGGATGTAGGTTGATACATTTCTGATACATTTTCACCAGGACACCTATGTCGCCTTGGCACATTCTGCCTGCTCCTCCATGGGAAGGCTGCAGCCCCTCTGGGCTTCTGCTGGTCCAGGAAAGGGGTTGGCCCACAGAGGAGCTGGGACTCTCACAACACCACACTCGGGGACCGGTTAGGGCTGTGTTGCGGGTGGCCAGGTCCCAGGGTCCGGGCGCCGGAGCGGCTGCGACTCTCCGGTTACCGCCGCGGGGCCGGGTTTCAGCGGCTCCCCCGTGGCTATTTCGGGCGAGCTGGCACCTCAGCCACGCGTTGCAAGGCCGGCAGGGTCCCGATGGCTCCCCAAGACCCGCCACCCGCCTCCCCGCCCGCGGCCCGGCTGCTCACCTGCCACCGGCGATGGCTTGCGCAGCACCAGCCACCTACTCTTCCACTGCGGAGACAGGACAGCGTGAGAAGCCGCCCGCGCGCGCCCGCCCCGCGCCTCCGCCCCCACCGGAGCGCGCCCCCGCCCCGTGCCCCGTGGCGCCCCAACCTTCTTGCCGTCCCGCAGCTTGACCTGGCCCTCCACCAGCGCTGCCTCGGTCATCTTCTGTCATGGTTCCCGCCGCCCGCTGCGCCCTCTCCACGCGTCCCGGGCGCCCGAGCCCAGGGTCACTTTCAAAATAGCTCCGGGAGGGCCTTGGGCTGCGCCAGGAGGGCGGGCCCGGCGCGGCGGGCGGGGCGCAGCGACACGGGGACCTGGATGCGGGGGAGACTGGGCGGGGCACCTCGGGCCTCGGTCTTTAAGACCCTAGCAAAGTGCAAGCCAGTAGGTGGCAGTGGCCTTGAGTAGTCTCTGCACTCAGCTGGTTGCCAGCCTGCACTGTTCCTGCCGGGTCTCAGGACCACTGCTTAAGATCACCTGAAGCAGCCTCTGGGGAACGAAAACTCAGCATGTGGGGAGAAAATGGGACAGAGGCAGCTTCCCAAAGGGAAGGAAATTGTCCCAGGACAACCCCACAGAAGGCTTTGTGGCCATGTGCCTGCTCAGTCTCAGTTTTAGTTTGGCTTCAATGGCTTCATCCTTTGCACCTGCCCTTCCCCCACGTCATGAGGCACCCCTGAGAACAGACCAACCTAGAACAGCCCAGGCCCAGACCCTAGGTCTTCTTTATCGACAGAGGCGGCCACTCTCCAGGCAGATAGGGGAGGTGGGCATATCCACTCTTCAGGTCACGGTCCTTCCTATGCAACTGAGTGTCTGGCAGAACAGACCTCTGTGGCTGTCAGGATCAGGGCCCACTATGCCACCTCATTGCCCCAGGTCTCCCTGGCTGGTCTCTCCCACTTCTGAAGGCCAGCTTGCACATGCCTTCCAGCATGCAGGGCCTAGGGGGCTATGCTGCCTCCTAGCACAGCCTAGTATCTCCCTGCTCAGCCAAATGCCCTCTGAGCCTCTGGATTTCTCTACCTCAGCCTGTTGCTCAGGTTAAGGTTTAAGGCCTATGCTGAGTTTTCTATGGCTACCCAAAGTTACTGTGGAGCTAAAGTGTTTGTTAAGCCTATGTCGTCGACTCCCCAGACACATGACTTAGCATCCCAGGAAACAGAGAACACCCACAATTGGCAACTAACTGCATCTAGCAAAATAAACTCAAGCAATGAAGTCCAATGCATTTGCCCATCCTGATCCCCAACCTCAAGGAGCTCTGATCCAGGTAGAAAGGGGGTGCATGTCCAGCTGCATTCTGTTCATGTGCTGCGCACTAGTCTTCACTCTATCCTGCAAGGACTCCTCAGGATGCTTCCTGTCTGCCCCTTACAGAGAAACTGAGGGTCAGAGTGGTGTCAGGGCTCATGGCCAAGACTACTCACATGCACGGACTCCAGAGCAGTATTCAACCTGAGAGCCCTTGCCACAGTCCCTCTAGGGAATCTGGAGGGCAAACCTTAGGTGGATCATAGGACTGATTTTAATGTGTTCCTGGTATCTTGCTGGGGAGAGGGTACCAGGTCTAGGAAGGAGCTCTGTGTGTTCCGCCACCCTGCATCACCTGTGCAGCACACCAGTGCCTTCCACTGAACAGTTGCCGGCCACAGAGCCCCATTCATACTCCCCACACACTGAAGGCCCCTGGGGACTGGCTCGGGACAGCAGGTGTGGAGTCAGTTGGGGGTTGTAGCAATGACCACATCCTCCAGCCCAGGCGCCTGGCACTTGCTCTTCCCTTCAGGGAGGGGCCACGTCCTGCTGCATTCCAAGCGCTGGCCTTGGCCCAAACTCCAGCCACGCCTGGCAGCTGCACCTGCTCCCGCACTGGCCCCGGAAATGCGGGCGCCATGGGGATAGACAGCTTTCTTCTCCCACATCACATGACCTAGAAGACAGTACTGTGGTCACCAAGTCTGCCAAAAGTCTGCCAATGGAGACATGGTCTGGCCTTGTCGAAAGAATTCTTGTGACCTCGGCCCTATTTGTGCCTCAGTTTCCCCAGATGTTATAACCAGAGTTGCTGGGGCTCTATATGATGACACTCTCTCTGACCACTGAAGCAGCTGACCAGAAGGATGTTAAGCCTCTTGAAGAATTAAGGCAACAGCTGGAAGGAGTGGGATGGCAGGAAGGCCTAGCCACACATGAGACAGGATGACACTTAGCCCCACACCCCTGCCTGGCACCACTGGACATGAACACCACAGGAAGCTTCCAGCTGTGGTCACAGCTGCACCGCTGTCTGAGCTCACCGCCACAGTACTGTTGCTACATACTGTGGCCAGCCAGACTGCCACCACCACATCTATGACCTCAGGATGCTGCTGTCCCATCAGTGGCTCTGCAGCCACAGACCTCTGTGAGATGCTGTACTTGCCACCTACCGGACAAGAGCATGCGCACCATCACGCGGCCTGTTTCCTGCTGCAGCCTGGCTTTGTTACCATTGCCAGGGGTGACTGCATATGCAAGAGGCTTTCACATGATCAGTTTCCATGCACAGGGAGGGTGGAACTAGGGGGTCTGCCTGCCTCGGCATCTCTAGGTAACTAGAAATGCTGGACAGACACTCCAGCAGGCTATGGCAGGCACCAAGCCCAATGTACCGATTCCCGTCCCCATTATCCTCTCCACTGAGGTACAGAGGACCCCAGGAAGTCCTGAGTTGGTAGAGCTGACTACCAGTTCTGAGCCCAGCCATTACACAAACTATCCTATCATGCGAACATCTGTCACTAGTCACATGAGGAGAGAAAGGGTATTATGGGCTAGATCTCCCACCCCCAGCTCCCCACACATTTGCTGATGTTCTCACCCCCATGTGACCATGGAGACATGGAGCTTCTAAGAGAGTATTTACGGTAAATGAGGTCATACATGAGGGCCTTAATCTGTTAAGACAGGTGTCCTTATAAAATGACAAAGAGATCCCAAAGAGTGCTCTCTCTTCTGCACACAGGAAAAGCCACAGAAGGATCCATCAAAAAGGCAGCTGTCTTCATGCTGGGAGGACTGGGGGCTGAATTTGACCGCCCCTTGATTATGAGCCCCTGGCCTCTTAAATTGCCAAATAGTAATTTTTATTTTAAGGAAGTAGGCTTATTTAGTGTGCTGCAAAGAACCAGACATGGCAGTAACAGAGGAGCTGCCTGCTTAAATGCCTGTTCTTTCCTGGGCTGTTCTGTCCAGGCAATTGCTGTCCTTTAGACCTGGAGTGGCTCCCAAGTCCCACAGGCCAAAGCTTGGTCCCAGCTCCTATTGCTATTGGAAGTAGTGGGACCTTTAAGAGGAGGGGCCTGAGAAGGATCTTCAAGGCCTAGCTGGGCACACCGTGAAGTCACCTCAGGTTCTTCCTCTTTCTCTTTTGTGTCTTCGCCTTCAAATGAGAGCATTGCTTTGCTGCATAGGTCTGCTGCAGGCTCAAAGCCAATGAGGACAATCTTGGCTAAAAGCTCTGAAGCCATGAGCCAGAGAACCTCTCTATAAGCTAATTAGTTCAGATGGCTAATGACTGCCATTGAGTGACAGCAACAGCAACCAATGCCACAGGCAGCAGAGGAAGAAAATGGCCGTGCTGGGGTTTGAATGTGCCCCCTGTGATCACCCTGTGGAAACTTAATACTCAAATTCCCAAGTTAATAGTATTTGGAGTTTGGGGGTAGGGATTAGTGTGGTCATGAGAGTGGGACCTCTTGATGGAATCAGTGGCTTTCCAAGAAGAGGAGGGGCTCTGTCCCAAGCTGTGACATCCTACGCCACACTATACTACATACAGCATAAGGCCTCAGCAGACACCCAGCACATGCCAGAGTCACATCCTTGAAACTCCAACCCCCAGAACTGTGAGACAAATGAACTTCTTTATAAATTATCCAGTCTCAGGTATTCAGTTATAGCAACACAAAATGACCTAAGACACCTGCAAAAAAGTCCTTCCCTATACCTACCCCCTTTAAAATGTGGTCACGCGCGCCCTCACCAAGAGGTGAAAAGCCTGCACCCTCTAAACCTGGCTTACTTTAGTTGAAGAAAGGCCAAAGAAAGCTCACCCCCACTTTTCGTTTTGCAGCATTGCCTTTGTCATGGGAACACGCCCAGGTGAGCCTGCTAGGTGATGAGATTCATGTGGTCCTCCCACCCTAGGCTCCGGTCAATAGCCATCCATTCCTGAGGTATAAAAGCCTACAACCCGCTGATAACTCCAAAGCCTACTCCATGGAGATTCCAGTTCAACACAGAAAAACCACCCTGCAGAATTTATCCCATCCCTAAAAGGTGTGAACTAAATAAATGGTGGTTGTTTCATGTCTCTGGGCTCTAAGTTCACTTGTGAGACAGAAAAGACTTTCCTGAAATAACCACTATGGGGGTGGGTGAGCATCAAGACCTGTGGATCTCTGGGATTACTGGAGAGATGAAATCCAAACCCCTGAATCACCACGGGAACCCTAGGGAAACGTGAACCTAGCACACAGAAACAAGATGTAATGATCTCACCTGCATACTACGCCTTCAGCTTCATACCAAGATCAGGCAGCAGAGAAACCACTGGGGTAGGGGATATTCTCCAAAATAGTAATGGGTATAGTATATCTCTCAATGAGAGCAATGAAGGCAGGAGCTGGTGGTATAGATCCCAAATGGTGACAGGGAGTAACTTCAGATTCAGAGTTAACAGCTGTAATTCAGCAGTAAAAGAATCCTACTGCCATAGCCAATGGGTCCCTCAAAGTCCATGCATTAGAACCTAATCTCAAATCCCCGTGTTTCTGGTATCTAGAAGTCACAAGGAGAGGGCCCTTTAATGGTACTAGTGGCCTAGAAGAAGAGGAGAGACCTGAGCTTGCTCTGTCTCACTCCATGATGTCCTGCCCCAATGCTCAATGCTGCACAAAGCCTTGGCAGATGCCCGCACCAGAGTCGTGAACTTCCAGCCTCTGCTCTTTAGAATTTAACTAGTATCAACTTGACACAAGCCTAGAGTCAGCTTGGGAAGAGGAAACCTCAAGGAACCTCAACTGGAGAATTTCCCAGATCCGGCTGGTTTGTGACCATGTCTGTGAGGCATTTTCATAATTCCTAATTGATATAGGAGGGCCCGGCCCTCCGTGGGCAGTGTCAACTCTAGGAAGATGGGCCTGAGCTGCATGAGAAAGCTCAGCTGAGCAAGCAAGGGAGGCAAGCCAGTAAGCAGAGTTCCTCCACAGTCTGCTATGGTCTCCTGCCTTGATATCCTACACGACATTATCTCAACAATGGATAGCAACTTGTAAAATGAAATAGATCCATTCTCTCCCAAGTTGACTTTGGTTAGTGTTTTATCACAGCAATGAAAGCAATGAGGGAAGCTTGTCTCCGTGCTCAGTTATAGCCACAGAAAATGAACTGAAACAGCCATGTACAACTTTGTGGTAATAGAAGCGAGATCTCTTCAGTTCTTAGTTGATGCAGGGTTCATCTTCACTGTCACCTGGATTTGGAATCACCTAGAAGCTGTATTTCTGGCCATGTCTGTGAGTCCATTTTCAGAGAAGTTTAACTTGGGAAGGAAGGCCACTGTGATGACTATTCTTGGTTCTTAACTACATCTGGAATTAACTGGAATCAAAAGAGGGAGTGTACATCTGTGAGGGATTTCTGCTTGATTTGAAGTGGGTGGGTCCACTTCTAGTCTGGATCTTAAGGTAGGAAGACACATGCCTTTGATCTGGATTTTTTGAGGCAGGAAGAGACACCTTTACTCTGGGCCACATCTTTTGCTGGATGCCACATAAAGGCATGGGAGATGGCTGCTTTTGCTCTTGGCCCGCTTGCTCTCACCTTGCTGGCATGCCCATTCCTTCACTGGCGTTAGAGCCTACTTCTTCCAGATTCCAGTGTCTACTGAAGACCAGCTGAGACATCCAGCCTAGTGGACTAAGCAATTACTGGATCCTGGACTTTCCACTCACAGCTGCCCACTGTTGGATTAGCTGGACTACAGCATCCAGGTCACTCTAATAAATCCCCTTTGTATAGAAGAGGTTCCTTCTGTAAGTTCTGTTACTCTAGAGAACCCTGACCAATACAACCATCCCCAGTGTGGGCAGACCAGTCTGTGGGCTGAGGTTCTAGACTGAATAAAGAGGAAAAAGGAGGGGCCGAAAAGATGGCTCAGCAGTTAAGAGTGCAGGCCCCTCTCCCAGCAGATCCATGTTAAACTCCAGCATCCACATGGTGGCCAGCAACCATCTGTAACTCCAGTTCCAGGGGATCCAATGCTACCTTCTGGCCTCTCTGGGCACTGGGCATGTACATGGTGCAAAGACAAATATGCAGAAAAAAACATACACATAAAAGAACGATAATAAAATTAGTACCTAAAAGAAGAA
Source organism: Uromys caudimaculatus (assembly GCA_028551405.1). NCBI lineage: Eukaryota > Metazoa > Chordata > Mammalia > Rodentia > Muridae > Uromys > Uromys caudimaculatus. The sequence goes on along the minus strand of CM052712.1, from coordinate 26,378,539 downwards.
AACTGAGTACCATCACCCTCTCTGCTTCCTGATTGTGGACACAGAGCAACCGGCTGCCTCAGCTCCCACTGCTACACCTTTCCACCATGATGGCCTGTGTAGGAATGAACTGTGAGCTAGAGTGCATTCTTCCATCTTTCCCTGATTCTACCAGGCCCCTTGTCACACCAGTCTTGTCTGGATTACACTAGCCAGGTTTCTGGCTGCAGTTCTAAACTCTTCAGGACTAAGAGCTGTGGACCTGGCAGAGACAGGATCCTTCTGATCAGGAAGAATGCACTGGGAGAAGGCCCTGCTGGACCAGTCCCATCAGAGTCTCACAGAATGTCATCAGAGTAGGATGAGGGAATGAGGGTCATCCCCAGAGAACCTTCTAGTACTTCAGGTAGTAGTGGAAGAGTTCATGGGTGGGTAGTGAGGCCACAGGCTGAGCACTTGATGACTTCTGGGTGGGTTGGGGCAACTAGAGATGAACAGATTCTAGGTGGGACATGGCAAGATTCTGCTGCCATGTGAAGAACACACCACAATGGGTGAAGCTGCAGAGGGCAGAGCAAGGAGCACCTCAGGTCAACCGAGGAGGACAGACATGGGGGAAAACACTGAATAAGGTGCCATCTGCTGGCTCCACTCAGGGCACAGAATTAGGAACTGTGGACTTTCCTTGGTCTCTGTCTCCTAGTCTGAGTGTGCTAGCTTTGGGTACCCATAGGGATGGCTGGCCTCTGTCCTATCCTAACCTGTTGTGGATAGCCCTGGGGCCTCTTGTATTCTAATTCTGCCCTCATGGGAGGGGCTTCAGAGAAGGAGTGAGTTACACTTGTGACTTCTTGTGAACCAATCCCCTAATGAATAAAAGAGTCAATCACTGGGCGTGAAATCACTGGGCGCGTAAGGAGGGACTTCCAGTCGGAGGAGAAGAGAGGAGCAGGAGAGAGGGAGAGTCCTTTTGGCAAGGGGAGAGCAGATAGGTAAGATGTAGCTAGTAGAGTCTCCTGGTATCATGGCGGATCCACAAGGATTCACCACCAGAGGAATCAGACTTTGATAAGGTTTACAAGATTAGGTTTTAGTTGATGTGCCCAGAGATTGAGTTATTATTGCTTCTGAACTAAGTTTGTGTTGCGTTCTCCTTCACGTGGTGGCTTGTCTGGGTTCCAGGGAGAAAGATACAGAGCAAAGTGTGAGTTTGCCTGATGTGCACCACAGAGGCCATGGGGGTATTGAAGCATGGGGCTGGCGTGGTAGCGACCCACCAGTGGGAACCTAGCGAGCTGGGTGGAGAGAGAGTGGAGCTCTGAGTCAGAGCTCCATGAGATGAAAGCAGGTCGGCCATTGCCTGCCAGTTCATGGCTGGCCAGCCCGCCGGGGATGAGAGAACCAGGGCTTAGTGCGGGAACATGTGCCATACATTCCTTCTTTTTTAATACTTCCCACAACATAACCTGTTTCCCTTACCTGCCAACTTGCTTTACAGCACCTCTATGCGCTTCCTCAACTGGCAATGAATTTTCATGCCAGACACTTTGGAGACCCTTGAGACATACCCACCTCTTCCCACAGCCCACAGTCTCAATGAGTCTGTCCCCTGGTTCCACCACCACACCATTTTATCCTTTCCAGAATAAGCTAGCTTCATATCCTGTCTGGACCGAGGCTAGCCTGGCTCCTATGTGCTTAGGACCAGCAGTAGTCAGTTACTATGCCACAGATATGGGCCCAGCTCCTCAGGTCTCTTCCAGAGCTGTCACCGCTGATGGGAACTTTTGGAAAGCTGCCATCTTAAAGCTATCTTCTTTAGTTGTGTTTGGTGCCGGTCCCTGTTCACAGTCTGAGGAACTGGACTTGGCTTCAATGTCTTGCCCTAGTAGCTTAGGGCGCTTGGACCCTGGATACATATCTGTCTGAGGTAGGGCCTAGAGGAGTCTGACTTTGACATCCCACCTGGCCCCCTGGGGCCATATTTATGAAGCGGGAGGCTCCTAACCACACTCAGGAGCTACACTGGCTTCAGGTCCCACCCCTGAAGCCACACCATCTACACTGATGGCCCAGGTCATAGCTTGGGGAGGCAGTGCCACTGTGAAGCCAGGTCCTTGGAAACATTTTTATTGTTGGTAGAATTATGAGCATCCCCTCCTTGGGGACCAGGGTTCAGGAGGCAGCTGCAGGTCGCTTGGGTGGTCGAATGCGGTCGTTGATCCAGTCCACATAATTGGACACACGGGTGTAGACTCCCGGCTTGTTGAGCCGCCCACAGCCATCTCCCCAGCTGATGATGCCATACAGGTAAGCCACACCATTCTTCTCACAGACCAAGGGCCCACCTGAGTCCCCCTGAAACAGAGACTAGGCTCAGCTGCCTGTGTACCAGCAACCAGGGTCCTGACTCCAACCCTGCAAATGTCCTGAAGTAGTAAGCTAGCAAGAGTCTCTGGTGCTCCCTGAAGACAGAATTTTTAAGGCTGACTGCCTGGAAACAGATGACAGGTATTTCTGAGAGGTGTGGCCTCTTTCTGACCCCAGTCAGTCAGGAAGGCATCTTATTTCCAAACTGTTGGGAAAGCGTTCTCTTCTCCACAGCCCACAGCTCCGGTCTTACCCACGAGGAAAGCGCGAGCACGCTTAGTCCCGGCATGCTAGGCCACTGCCTGAACTGCTTCCTCGTGCCTGGCATGCTTTCTCTACATCTCTCAGAACAAGTGCACCTGCCCTCTTCCCCAGGAAGCCCTGATTGTCCCAGAATCAAGTCCCATCCACTTTACCCTGTCTTACCTGTACCACCTCAGAAAAGGGATCCGACCTCTCTAAGACTCAGTTTCCTTGCCTGTTTAAAGGGCATAAAACAGCCCCTCCATGGTGAAGCAGGTTGACGTAACCATGGCCTGGCCTATAAATCTCTTGACAAACATTCACTATTGACTGATTGCTGAGGATTCAAGAGAAATCTGGACAGAGCACTGTAGCCTTTGAGGTCCGATGCCTGTGGATGGCCCTAACTGTCGCCTGGACAGTGGGGCTTTATCTGGACTCTGTGTGATGAAAGTCAGATGTCTTTGACTTTCCCATCTGTTTAGACAGTTCTCCTCCTACTGCAAGGATGCCCTCCAGGAAGTGCCAAGTGCCACACAGTGGGTGGACTTTCTGCCTTAGGCTCTCTGCTGGTCCTGGACTCCCTAGGGGCCAGAACATTCGAGTAATACCCCATCTGTGTCATCCCGGTGAGGGTCTGGCAGCAGCCTACCTGGCAGGCATCGGACTTGCAATCAAAGTAGCCGGCACAGAGCATGTTGGGGCTGATGTCGGCACCATACACCTCAGGGCTGCTACACTTGTGGTCAGCAACAAGGGGGACCAGTGCCTCCCGTAGGGAGCTGGAATAGCTGCTCACATCTGCGGAGAACTGCACTTTCAGGGCAGGCAGGTTTGTTGCCTGTCTTCGCCCATCCCCTGTCACCCACTGGTGGGGACTGCCTTCCACTCACTCTCATCCATGTGACCCCAGCCTGCAATCTGACACTTGTGTCCAGTGGGGAAGGAGCTGCCTGCCTCAGGCAGACAGATGGGTTGAACAAACTGGGAGCGAACAGCACAGCGCTCTCCCTTCTTCTTCAGCCGGATCAAGACTGGGTGGGAGAGAGGCCGGGGTCAGCCTGGGCAGTGAAACCCACACTAGACAGAAATCCACAACAGGTAGTCCCATGAAATTGAGAGAGGGGAGGTGGCTGTTGGCCTGAGAGACCAAAGAGGAAGGGCAGCAAGATTCCTCTAGCTCCTTCCCCCTTGTGTCTGCCCAGCTCCTACTCTTGTCCAGGCTCTGGCTTGGGGTAAATCCCTCCCCCGCCCCCCCCCCCCCGCCAAGCCCAGGCTCACCAAGGTCATGGTCGCTGGGGTTGAACACCGAGTACAGGGTGTAGGGCACATACTTCTCAATGCCAAATGTCTGTGTCACATCCGTTGTGCGGTTGAAGAAGTGCTGACCCAGTACCACTGTGATGCTGTCCCTGGGGGGGCTACACAGGAAGCCGGCAGGAATGGAACCCACCCTCTCCTCGGCACTAGCAGGTCTCCCCAACCTTGGACCCTGTACTTGTTGGTCATGGCCAAGCAAGAGGGTCACAGCCCTGGGAAAGGTCTGTAGACATTTTCAACCCATATGACAGCAGAATCAAGACACGGGTGGCAAAGCCACAGAGATCCTGGCCCAGGAGCCCTAGCTTCATGGATTTCATGCATAAGCCAGTGGAGCCTTCAGGTGAGGTCTGCTCTGAGAATGTGCCCCAGGGGAGGAGATTTGATCTGCCTATAGGCCCTGCCAAACACTGATGTGGCCTGTAGAGCCCTCAGGTATAGCTGTTTTACCCCCAGGACATGGGGGTTGGAAGGATTGCCGGGGATTTTCTATTCAGTCCAGGCAGTCTTGGTGTCTCGGGGCTGCAGCCTTGCTGCATGAGTGGACCACATGCTCTCACTCCTAGGAGCCAATTCAGTGAACTGGGGCTCAGTTTCCCTGGCTGTGCAGTAACGCTAGAGGTTCTATTACATGTTGTAACTGAGTCCCTGGATTCCTTGCCCAGGTAAGTTCCCCTTAAACACTAGACACAGGCACAGGGTGGAAGGCAGGGTATGTCTCCAACTCTGGCACATTATCTCCACCTTACTGCTCTGCTCTAGGAGAGGCAGGGTCTATGCAGATGACAGGATGGTGCCCCCTACACCCCATGCACAGGGATATAAGGTAGCTGCAGGACATGCCTTGCTCCAATGCTCCATGACTACCTTGGTGCCCAACACAAGCATTAGGCCACAGTGGGACCAAAAGGTGTGTTAGGGGAACAGGAGAAATGGTCAACAGATGAAGGATGGAAGTGTGCTGATGCTGGAAAGGAGTATGTGTCACAGGTAGGGGCCCATGGGATAGAATGGGGTAGGGACATGACATGTGGGTGGCCCCTGAGGAGGGATGGACACAGGCAGAATGGAAGGGTGAGCATGTGGGAAGGGATGGAGGGCTGGCTGGGTGGTGGTTGCCCTGGGGATTCCGCCAGTGTGCTCACCTGCTGGAGAAGCAGTGGGCTGCAGACACTACCCAGCAGGTGTGAACAAGGCTCCCGGCACAGAAGCTATTCCCAATGTAGATGGCGGCCAACCAGGGGTGTGAGCCAGGCAAAGATGATGAGCCACCAATGATGCGTGGCCTCAAGAACGTCCTCTTCTTGTGCCTCTTGCCACAGGTCAGACGTGCAGCTGAGGTTGACTCAGGCAGGGTCGCTAGGACCTCCGGGGTTTGGGAATGGACTCTGGCCAGGAATTCTGGGAGTGGAGGTCATCAGTTCATACCCCTGGATTTCCCTGGAGACAGGGAAGAGCCAGAGGGGTCCGGGCTGGACCCATAGCCCACTTCCTCAGGCCTGAGGCTCTGAGCAGTTATCCTGGGAGCCTCTGTTCCCTACTCTACAGATGAGGACAGTACAATGCAGACTGCAGGCTTTGGCAAGACCAGATCACCTGGTACAGAGTAAGCCCTGTCTCTCCTACAGTCTGAGACCCCACTTCACACCCAAAATGGCTAGATGAGCCTTGAGGCCCAACCTCTGAGAGCTGACCACCTCAGAGTTTAACTACAGGGCACCACTGAGTCCCTTCCACTGACCATCTGAGGGCCCTCAGGGAACACCACCCCTCCTCTGCCCCCAACCTATCAGGGCGCCCGCACCACAGGCAGCCAGGCGGCAATACTCCCATGACAGTGCGTTGTCCTTCACCACATAGCACCAAGGCCTCTCGTCCTTGTCTGGGTTCCTGGAGGCAGACAAGGGAGTCACACCATCACTATCCCTAGAGAAGCATCCTAACACCCAGAAGGGTGGAGACCCACACTGACACCCGAGTTATGTGCTTTCTCTGCAGACCGTGGTGGGCACACTTGAACCCACCATCCCAAGAGGCAGAGGCTAACAGCCATCTTGGCAGTGTTGGCCCTTTCTGAGTCTGGGAAACCACTCTGTCCAATCCTTTGTCTACGCAGAGAGAGGTACAGTGGCCATTAGATGCTGACCGGCAGTAAGCATGAGGGCCCAGGCCAAGCAGGGCAGCAGCACCCACTGAGTCCACATGCAGCTCCTGGTAGAGCAGGTCAGAATTCCAGGCCAGGCAGCTCAGGCCTGAAGCAGCAGTGCTGGCCACGCCACGGTACTCTGTACCATTTCCCAGGAAGCAGCGCTCGGTGGGAACTGTAGGCACAGTGGTTGCCATGAGGTCAGGCCACAGCAAGCCCCCCTGACACCATTCCCCAGGGTTGCCCCATAAAACTGGAAAGAAAGTGGCTCACCAATGTTGCAAAACCGCCCAGCATAGCCCAACGGGCAGGTGCAGACGCTGGTCCCTGTGCCCACAATCAGGTGGCAGGTGCCTCCATTCAGACATGGGCTGCTCAGACAAGCTAGGGGAGAGCCCAGAAGCTAAGCCTGGTCTCCAGGAACTCATGGAGGGGACGGAGCTGAGATCTTTGTTGGGTAACCTTATCCTTGAGTGAGCCTGCCTAAAGGACATGGCTCACTACCCCATGCACCATAGAACCTAGACCTCCCTGAAGTTACCCATGACGTACCTGTGTGGTGGGTGTCTTCACATCGGGCCTGGCTCTTGATACAGCTGCACTGCTCCACACGTCCCTCACTTGCACGGGCCCAGTGGTCGCCCACCTCAAAATACTCGTAGCGTGTTTCATCAAAGCATTTCTCTGTGAGTCACATAACACCCATGCAGGTCCCCTCCCCCAGACAGGCACCTCCCACCCCAGGCTGGACTCAACAGCTGCTCTCCCAGTCTCCCAGATGGCTCCACTCCTGGGTCCCCGAGGTCCTCTCACCTGTGCCACAGTCCTTGCCTGTGAAGGCCAGCGGGCAAGTGCAGTGGTAGGACACATGGTCATGGGTACTGGAACATGTGCCCCCACTGAGGCAGGGCCCAGAGGCACAAGGATCAAGGACAGCTGGGTACACACAGGAGGGGATATGATGGCTAATGGTAATAGTCTTTGGAGTCTCTCAATATCCCCTTGCCTGCCAAGGGCCTCTGAATGCTCACACTGCCCTCTCTGGGTTGCTGAGTGAGCAACTTTCCACTTCCCAGTGACCCCACCCAGGATTGGAGAAGGTATCCCATGACTCTGCATTCCACACCTTACACATCTATCTATATACGCTCTGCCAGGCAACAGGAGTCCCTTTCATGTATGGCTACATGGATAGATCTCACCACGAGAGGGCGCCCTAGTATCAGGTATCACCAATGACCACCAAAGCCATCCAGAGTCTAGGAAGACACCCTAGGCTGCCCTCTGGGCTGACAACAATTTTGTCTCTAGATATTGCTGAGCTCAGAAGGATCAAACTCACAGACCACCCCCAACGCCATGCAGACTCACTTGCCCAGGTATCGTCACCCTGCACATTGACCCCTATGCTCCCAACCCAAGCACCCTGTCAAAGCCTTTCCTGGGGGCTCAGGCTGGCCCTCCACATACTCACCTGGGCCTTCCACAGGCAGGGTGGCCTCTGCACAGTAGCCCCAGGCCCGGTCTCGGTCATAGTTGTGTGTTGTAGCACACCTGGAGGGACGAGTCAGAGGATAAAATTGAGTCCCTGCCCCCATCTCTGCCTGGGCACCTGAAGCACCCGTTCACTAGATGCACCTGCTGGGTACTGAGACCTACTGGCTTCAGGACTCATCATGGTCCACAGTGGGAACCTGTGAGGGTTCCTCAGCCCTACCCTACTCTGGGACTCACCACTTCTTGTAGGCACTTCCCTCAGAGGTACAGGAGTGCAGCATTCGGCCACCATAGCGGAAAGGGAACCTGCATGGCTGCCCAGACTCGGTGAGCACTGTGGAAGGGTGAAAGTGTCAGGGATCAGGTGTCCCACTAGGTACTTCACCCCTACTCAGGCCCCCACTGCAGTGTCTGACCTACCTTGGCTCCCAGGGGGGCTGCTGCTGGAGGGAGGAAGGTACCTCTCACTCTGGGGTCCCTCTGCCTCTAGAGCACTTTCTGTTGAGGTGTTGAAGTTCCCGGAAGTTGCAGGGATCATGAGAGTCATGGGGGTGGCTGTAACATTAGGTCCTGGGGGCTCTGTGTGGTTCTAGGAGCCCAAAGGGCCACAATGGTGTCAGCGTGAGATAATCCTTCACACTTGGACTCCACCAGTCAGATACACCACAGACCTGAGACTCCTTAGGGAAGGTCCAAGAGACAATGGATGTCCCCAAGACCTCCTCTGGACTTTTCCTTCCAAATCTGAATGATTCAACATGCTAGCTTAAGAGTCACAGGCCCTCAAGTCACCCTGGTCTTGAGATTCAACCCTGGGGTCAGTTCTGGGGTGAACAGGAACAGCTGAGGCACTCAGAGGTCTCCTACACCCCATCTCAAACACTGGAATGCAACAGAAGCCCCAGGGCCCCCACACTCATGGGGCCTGGGCTACATAGGGAGCAACAAGAGGGTCCCAACAAGTTCAGGCCAAAGCACTACAGACCAGCCTAGGCCAGCACCCATTTCTCTGTGTGAATGACAACTTTCACTCTACTAGGCTACCACACTGGGCCCCTAGCTCACTCCTCACCCCTTCTCTGGGGTCTTCCCTCTGGCCTCTTCCCATGAACCCTGCCTGAGTGTGCATAGGGAACCCCTGGCCACATGGGAGGGAGAGGGGTAGTGCTCACCCTGCCAGCCTGGGGCTGGGCCCCCCGAGGCACCACCAGCAGCAGCAGGAGCAGCAGGAAGGGACATGGCCTGGGTAAGGAACCGAGGCTACAGAGCCAGGCCCGCTGCCCCATGGCTCCTCCTGAGCTGGCGTGAGGTGTAGCAGGAGCAGGGTAGCCAGGGAATGTGGCCAGGGCAGGTAGGGTCAAGGCCACATGATAATGATTAACCCTGCCTCCTGGGGCATCCTGTGAGGATCCTCCACAGCTGTGGCTCCACCCTGCTGCCCCACCCCGCTGCCCCAGCTCTGCCTGCTGTTCTCTGGCAAAGCTACACTGCTCCTGGGCCCAACGCCACCCTTAAGTCTCAGCCTTTTCCAGGAAGTCTTCCTGTGTGACTTGGGCAGGTCAGAGCCAGGCCTCCCAGGCACCGTTGCCTGGCCTTACTCTTGGCCACTCCTGTCCGTGAGCCCTTTACAGGATTGCTGCATTCAGGGACCTGGGGGGTTCCAGCTCTTCCCAGCCAGCTACTGACTCATGGTGGGGATGATACTATCCCCAATCCACAGATGTCAACACAGGGTAGAGGGTACCTCCTCCACCCATTGCCACATAACCACTAAAGAGACAAGAGGGTTGCTCCCTGGGCCAAGGAGTGCTGTGGCCAGTGGCCTTAGAATAATAACTCTCTTGGATGGTTTATCTACTTGTCCTAAGCCCAGGACTCCCAGAATTGAATCTTTACCAGACAGCCTGGTTTCTCCCCCCAGGAAGCTTCTCCAGCCCTGTGGGCATAGCCTGCATGCCTTGAATTGGGCAGGCTATACAGAGAGAGCATCCCTATGGCTCCAGCCAGGCACTGGGGGCCCTAGGCAAACTGGAGTGGCCACCTCACACCCACGGGGCATGATGGGCACTAAGGGCACGTGGTTCTGGGCAGAGGTGTTGGGATATGGTGGTATCTGAGCATGGTGGTGCTGGGGAAATGGTGGTGCTGGCGCACAGTGGGCACGAGGCAGATGCTATGAGTGCTGGGACATCGTGGGTGTTGGGAAACATTGCTGCTGGGATGTGCATGATGAAGTACCTCAGGATGCTGAGAAACCTTCCAGCCAGTCCAACTCCAATTCCAGGGAGAGATGTGAGATTAGCCCCTCGGCAGTTGGCTGCTCGGTGTTGGGGCCTCTACCGAGGCATCCTGGGCTCGTGGCAATGTGTCTTGCAGGCTCAGCCCAGCACCACCCTGTGGCCCTTCCCCTCCTGCTTCTCACTGACGACCTGTCACATCGGGACTTCCCATTCTACAGCCAGAGTCACTCCAGTCTTGGTCTCAGACACACTTGCCTTGTGCCTATCTGCAGACCTTATCTACAGTCAGATGCCTCCTCTCTAGAAAGCCCCTGGGTCACCTGAATGAGACTAGGGAGGGGAGCAGGGCCAGTGGCAGAAACGCTCCACTGTGCACAGTGGGAACAGTGGGCAGGAATGAGACCACAGTGACCCCACCATAACTCTCAACCAAGCGTTGCCCTCAACAATGGCCAACCTCAGACAACACAGAAGAGCACAGATGTCCAAGAACACTGCAAGCCCCATCTGCAAGGGACAGTGTGAATGGACAATACAGGGATGTGGCTGGTCTCAGTATCCCAGAGATGGTCATGGAGCCCATACATCTGGGGATGGGAGGTGATTCTGACCTTTAGCTCCCAAGCACCAAGCTATCTTCTTGCAGCCACCCTTGACCTTATGCCCAGGTACCATTTCCTCCCTGGAAGTCTTTCTTCCTAGGGCCATCTCCAAGGGTGAGGCTCCAATGGGGTAGCATGTGATATCAGTGCTCAGCACAATGCAATACATGGCAGGTCTTTAGAAACATTTTATTGGGCAAAGTCTGAATACCAAGGTGGACTGCGGTGGAGGTATCTAAATCCAGCCCCTGTGATGAGGTTGTCCGCTCAATTCCTATTTTGGCTCCTGAGGGTACTGTGGCCAAGGTGGCTCTTGTACTTCCCAGGCTCCTGAGACTCATTGCTGAAACACAGGCCCCTGCTGTCTCAGAGTCATGAGGTCCTCAAACATCCATATGAACACAGAAGACAGTACATGGAGCAGTAGAAATTGCAGGGTCAGGATAGCTTCAAACAAAGGTGGCATGGTGTGTGCTGGCCTTGGGCTTAGTGGGCTCACCTGGGATGGTGGTCAGGCCGGGACCATTTAGTAAAAAGGGTCCATTGGCTTTCACCTTCCTGGGGCCCAGCTGGACCCCAAGAATGCGGCCTCCCCACCCAGGAGACACACCAGCAACGAGGTCCACGTCGATGATCTTGTTGACTGGGAGGCCTCCGTTGCCTCGGGCCCTGCCCCCTGTCATGGGGAGAAGAGAAGCTGTCACCTGCTTGGCTTAGCCCTAGGTTTCCAAAACCCACCCCCACTGTCCCTGCACAGACACCAAATCCATTCCAGACAAGGTGATCTCCAGCCACAGGCTACAGACCTGGGGAAGGAGGGGTGAGGAGGTCAGAGGGGCACTCAACAGCCCACACTTTCAGGCCAGTTATCATGCCTAGCAGGAGCCTCCACAGACAATTCTCCTCTAACTGGCCACCTCATGGTGAGTGGCTCTGACAGCAGGCAGTGCCACAGTCTCAGCTGGGAGGCTCATGAATCTCAGGCCTCTGTGACACAATGAGTAAGGGACCCAGGGCTCTGAGGATTGGAGAGCCCTGGGCAGCCCTCGGACACTATAGGAAAGTCAGGACTGACCCCTAAATCTTTACATGTGTACCCTAGCTTCATCTGTCAGACTGCTCAGGGATCTCACACAATAGGGGGACATCTCACCAGACATTAGGCCTGGCAGCCTCCTCTGCCCACCTACCACACAGACACTACTAGTCCATTTTGTTCCCTCTGTCAGACACCCTCCCCCATCCCTGTGTGGCTAGTCCTCATCTTCCTGGATGATAGCTAGTGGCAGGCTTCTGGTGAGGACACTAAACTCCAGGCTAGGGCTGTAAGCAGGGAGGGATGGGTTCATCCAGTGTGGAGCTGGTGTGCCCAGGAGAGCTCAGGATAACCCAAAGGGGTAGATGCACCCTGGGGTACAGTGGGCCTCCCAGAGAGCAGGAACGGGGAGCTGTCTGAGAACTTCCCACTGAGACCCCCTCACGGGCTCTTCCTTGCTCCAAGTGAAGCCCAAAAGCAAAGAGCCAGGTCACCTGCTTAGATTCCCAGTGTCCTGATCACCCTGTTTCTCCTGCGTGCTGACTGCACCCTTAAGCCTTGGGGACCCTAGGAGCCTCCCAGCCCAGCTCCCCTAGCCCCTCTCCTTCCTTTCCCGTGTCAGGGTCATCTTCAGCCACACAAACTCCTCTGGGTCCGTGTGCCCCTTGACTTCATGTCACCAACACCTATAGCTGCCTGCTCCTCCATCACCATCTCTCCCTTAGAGGCTCTTCTGTGCTCTCCTCACCATCTCCCTGGTCTGCCATCTCCGTTGTCCCAGATGCCCAAAACTGCCTTGGAAGTTTCTAAATCTCAACATGGGTTTAGAAATCTTCACTCCAGGGCTGCCTTGATGGGTGTGGCTGGCTGTGCATGGGCCTTGCAGGAGACCTATCCACTCATGGGGGGGGGGGGTATCCCTATAGCCCAGTAATAGTCTGTGAGTTGCTCCATTTAGGACAGGTCTCAGTTTTCTGCATGGCACTAGCCTGAGTACCTAGCCAGGGGCAGTGTCACTGGGGTTAAGACTCTGGGAGAGCCCTTGAGCACCCCACTTTCCTTCTACAGACTGAGATCAGGGGAATGAGATACATGTTCTGCAGAGATGAATCCCCACCCCCTTCCACTTCTGGGAGCTCACAGGCAGAGCAGGGCCACAGTGGACAGACTAGAGTGACAGTCTCTTTCCAACATTCCATTTCAAAAACCCAGAACATGGGAGTAATATTCTACCAACTATCCCAGATTCAGTTTTCCAACAATAACTGAGAGGGCTTGTCACTAAAGGTGAAGATTTTGCTCCCTTTGCAGTGCCAAGTCCTCTAGCAGATACAAGGATTAGGGGTCTGTGGTGGCTCAGCTTCTCTGTGGACCCCAAGACTCCTTGTATCCCACCTTACCCAAGCTTCCAGAAGTGGCTTCCACCTCATGTAGCGAGTTTAGGCTTGAACACAGAGGTACAATGTCTCTGCTGAGAGTCCCCAGCTCATCACTGGACAAGTCCTGGGGCACAGGAAGAGGCTCATCCACCTCAGCTGCTATCAGTAAAAGGGTGCCCAGTGTGGTTAAGACTGGAACTCTCTCCCAGTCTGCTCTATGGTCAATCAACAAACATTTGGCTAGGGCCTGCTGGGATCAAGTCTTACCACAACCTATCCTGCTTGTCATCAGACTTCCATGGCTCCAAATGCCATGGCAGCAAGATGGTTATGTGTTAAGAGACAGGGATCACTTGGGAGACAGAGGCAGGTGGATTTCTGAGTTCGAGGCCAGCCTGGTCTACAAAGTGAGTTCCAGGACAGCCAGGGCTACACAGAGAAACCCTGTCTCGAAAAAAACAAAAAACAAAACAAAACAAAACAAAACAAAAAAAAACAAAAACAAAAAAAGAGAGACAGGGATCAGTTCCCAACACTGGACACCATTGGGGCATTTATGTAGAGAATGCCATCAGGCTTTTAAAGAAGCAGTGACTCCACATAGATACCGGAGACCTTCAGTCCCCCCTAACCCTGAATGCACACTCAGGAAAAAACTCCAACCTCTAGCAACCCTGGGTGCCCAGAAGGGGACAGGACAGCTTTTCTGGGGATCAAGGAAATGCACCTCACAAGGAGGGCACCCTTATACTTCCTGCCTGCCCAGCCTAGACTTGCTCTGAGAATGTGTCAAGTGTCAGCCAGTGACTCAGACAGCAACCATTCAGGATCAGCCTCCCCTCCAAGGCTCCACAGAACTCCCTAGGCTGGGAGCAGTGCATGACCCCACTGGTTTTCAGGAGCCACTGGGCAGGGCCAGTTTGGGTCAGCAAAGCCCACACCAAACCTCCAGGCACAAGTTCCCTCAGGCTCTGATTACTCTCAAGTACCCAGGCAAGGCCATGTCAGCTTCTCATTTCCTGCCCTCTGGGCCACTTCTTCACAATGGCCCTTGGCTAACCTGCTCTACTGGGCCACTCAGTCCCTCTGACAGGGTCTATGCCAGAGCCCCAGAGACTGGGAACTACCTAGGCCCCTCTCTGGGAGCCTGAAGTTTTCCAGTCAGCACGGTGGCATTTGTCATCCCCAAGCCTCTTCGTTTACTTGTGGACATTCTCTGCCCCAGCTGTTGCCGCCTGCTCTGGGCACGCCTACCTCCAAGCCCATCCTTAGGGGTCCATGGCACACAGCTAAGGTAAGCCCACTCTCAGGGTCCAGCCCTAGTCGCCTGTCCCTCTTCCCTTTCTATCACCACAGGGCAGGGATACTGCCCTGAGTGATGTCCCTACACTCTCAGGACAGTGTGCACCATCTAGTCCTAATACCTCCTGCCAAGGCCTCCAGATGCTCCTAGAAAGGAGGAGACACAAGACCCAGGCACAGGTGAACTATGAACACAGGAAAACCTGGAAGGAGATAGCAAAGAGGACCAAGGGGCCAGGGCCCCATCCTGGCCATCACACAGGTTCCTCCCCACAGGGGCCTGCCAATCCCTGGCTCCTCATGGGAGAGATTTACTAAGCCTTGCTTCTGGCTCATGACCTCTGGTTATCACATGCCTTCACAAAGACCCCAGCTCAGGGTCTAGCTGGGCTAGATTACAGTGCCTTTCTCTACAAACACATCCTGGGCTTTGGGCTCACGCTCGCCAGTAGCTGAGGTGGACACTGGTACAAGGTACAGTAGTGGACAGGAAGTGGGCGAGTCCAGAGGATGGCACCTAGCCAGGCTAGCATGTTGGGGTAGTGACATCTAAGAAATCAGTAAGGTTAGGGAGGGCCAGTGCTGGATGGGATGGGGGTGGGGCAGATCAGGATAAGGGAGAAGCAAGCACAGCTGGAAGGTGAGGCCACTGTAACTCAGGCCTGGAGTCTGGAGTAGTACAGCAGGTACAGGATCTTGGGGCAGCAACAGGAACCTGAGATCTACATGATACTAACCATTGGACAGGGCAGGAACCAGATATGCTATGGAGTGGCCCCTGCAGATGCCTGCCTTGGTAGCTTAGCAAACTTGAGAGTGTCAGGCCCAGGGGTGATGTGTTCTGGGCGTGTCTATGCTTCATGAGGGCTGGGCTTCCAGGGTACAAATTCCTTGAGGACATGAGAGGTGCTCTGGGGACCTTGGGGACAGAATTGGATGGAACTTGCCAAGGAGGAAATGCCTCCTACGAACAGTCTGGATAGAACTTGAGTCCCGCAAGGCTGTGCACCCTCACTCCAAGCTCAGGAAGTGTGACACCATGCAGGGCTGGGGAAGCAAGCACCAGGCTGGCGTGGCCAGATAAGCCTGACACACACTGGCTCTGACCACGAGGCAGCAGTCACGATATCTTTACCTCCAGGGCGATGAACTGTCACAAGACTCTGTGGCAAGCCTCAGCCACCTCTGGATGGCTAGGCAGGAAGGTGAAGAGCTGCAGGGGGTCACTGAGCTGGCGGCCCCTAGACAGCTACCATGACACGACAAGACCATGGTTGACTGTGTGGAGCCCCCTTCAGGAGCCAGGCCTTCCAGGGCTGGGATGGCTTACTGATCTGTCCTTAGGCAAGCCTGGCTTCCAGTGGCTGTGCTGTCAAGTGGCCAGAGGGTGAAGATGAGACAAGGCAGAGGAAGAGGAAGAGCAGGTGGGACAGTGGCACCAAATCTAGCCATGGTGCAGAGAAGGGCAGCTGAAGACCCCAGCCCCTAGGGAGAACCAGACCACCCTTCCCAGGCTCACTGCTGCTGGCTATGTGCACTCCAAGAGTGCTGAGTTGGGAGTGGGGCTCTTGCCATGGTCACAGCAGGAGACTGCTCTGTGGTTTGTATCTCAGACCCCATCACCACAAGCTCACTTCTGCAAAGTTTCTTTCCTCCTCGAAACAAAGTGTCTTCAGGGCAGAACTCCACACCCTCTCAGGATGTGGAGAGATGTACAGCACAGGACCCAAGCTGCTGACCTGTACTGACCACACTGCCACCCCATCCAGAGGCCCTCTTCAAGCCCCCAGCAAGTCAGTAGGCCAGCAAATATACGAGAACAGTGGACAGGAACGACTGTCAAACCCACACCTGTGAGCGACAATTTCCAGATTTGTCTGCAGGGACTTCCTGCTTGGCCTCCAGGTACCTGCATCCCTTGTAATGCCTTTGTAAAATAAAAAAGAGCATCTTGCCAAGTGGGAGAAGAAGGAAGTTCTCCCAGGCTGGAGACACTCATCTGCTTTTCCCTGTCATGAAGGGAGTTGGATATTTTGGAATTTCCAATATCAAGACACAAATATACATGAGATAATTGCATAGAGGCACGTGCGCGTGCGTGTACACACACACACACACACACACACACACATCAAAGTGTCTAGAATGTCAGTAACTACATTTCAATGCCTTTCCCCTTGGTTATGCGGCTGAGGTGGCCAACATATCCCTAAAAACTCTCTCAGAAGTAGTGAGAGTGGCTGGGAGGATGTGGGGCCTTCAAACCCTGACAGCTATAAGTAGCCGTCAGTTGGCCCCGGCTCCCGCGTAGAGAGCCAGAAAGGACCCTAACATGGGTACATGAGGGTGCTCCTCTAGGCAGCCTGATCCAACGAGGCACTTTCCCACACAGAGAAGCCTGTGATTGCTGGTACAGAAATACAAACTGGGGCATTCGGAAAGCAAGCTGGAGTGGGGCCATGCTGGGACTACTGCCCCAGAAAGTAGGAAAACCTTTTAGCACCTATATAGCCTTCTAGTGAGGCTAGGGACAGGCTGGTGAGAGCCACAACCAATGTCCCCATGCCCAGTCCCTCTCCTACTGTCATTTCTTCTAGGACAAAGACCACAGATCCTATATCTCTGTCTCCTTGGGCATAGAGACTCACTTTCTTGAAGTCTAGTACCGCCCCTGCTCTCCCATTAACACATCCGGAACACACCAGCGAAGGCCTCATGGCTAGCACCCATACTGGGTGCCACTGTCCATGTGCCCAGTGGGTAAAACTACATAGCCTGGGTTTCCACAGCAGTGACTAACACTCCAAATATGGCACCGACATCTGAGCTGCCAGCCAGTGAAAGAGAAATAGGCTCCACAGCCCTCCCTGAGAGGGGAAAGGGGCTGGAGGAACCAACCCCAGGACCTCTGTTCTATTCACCTCTTCTGTGGCAGAAGTGCCCAGGCAAGAGTAGGAGGCGGCAGCTCTGGAGACCATGGGCCTGAGGGGAGGAAGATCCTGCCAGAAGGCAGAGTTGGCAGGGACAATTCTAGTTCCACTTTAACACCTGCTCTCTTGCTGTTCTTGCCACAAAGCTGTGTGGCAGGCACGTGAGAGGACTTTGTAAAGTGAATGGTCTCTTGAAAGCCAGGCTCGCTGGGGCTGGAGAGATGGCCCAGTGGCTAAGGTGTTGCTCTTCAAGAGGACTTGGGTTTTGCCCCAGCACCCATATGGCAGCTTCCAGCCATTTCTAACTCCAGTTCCAGGGGATCTGGCATCCTCCTCTGGGCTCTGGGAGCACCAGACACATATGTAGAACACATTCAAATATGTAGGCAACACACACACACACACACACACACACACACACACACACAAATTTTAAATAATCATTAAAAAAAGTTGTTTAAGGTAAATCTACTTAATTTCTTCAAAATAGTTAAGATGTAGAAGAAATACGTCTGTACTTTAATCCTAAAGAGAAAACCCACCCTCAAATAAAGAAGAAAGGAGTTTTCAGCCAATCCAGTGATGAGCTCTAGAGTTTATTTCTCTTGGAAGAACAGAGTCAGAACACAGGTAGAACTGTAAACAGGCAGCTACAAAGGAGCAGAAAGGAGGGCATGGCCCGAGAGGTGCCCAAGCATGCACGCAGGGCCACTTCATGGCACCTTGTGCTTCCTCATCGGGTGCATCCCCACTGGGTGGGGCTGTGGAGTCCAGCCCATGGTGTGTGAGCGTACATGAAACATGCGTAAGGCCTGAAAAGACCAGGCTCAGGAAGCAGGACCCAGATGGGCACCCACATTGCCTGCTGTAGATCACAGCCAAGGCCTTAGACAGGAACAACAGGCACCATGCACTGAAAGGCTCATCACGGTCACTGTGAGGACACTGAGCACAATGGGAGCCCTGTCACCTGTGTGGGATCAGGAGTGTTTTGGGTGGGACTAGAGTAGCATCCCTACCACTGGTCACACTGTCCCCACCCACACACACTGGACTGCATGCTTCCACTAAGAGAAATGCCTGGACATACTTGAGGCCAGCCAGTGAACGCTGCCTAGTGCAAGTGCATAGGCTTGCCTGTGGAGAGCAGTCAGCAAGTCCTGGCTGGGTAGAGACGCTGACACTGAGAACCTGATCCTTGTCAGCATAGGACTCTCGCTGATTTGCTCAAAACAAATACTATTTTTTCCATCCTGAGGCTAAAACACTAAAGTGGCAGCAAGCAGGTTTTAAAGGTAAGATCCACACTCAGAGACCTGAGCCTTCACAAGGTGTCACTGGACATGGGTCACCATTCCCATGGCACCTTCACAGGACCAGCTCAACATGGTGTATCTGTCTGAGCCTCAGTGACCCTCCCTGGGAGACTGAGCCTTGGCTGCCACCTGCTTTCCTTTCAGAAAAGGCAGAGGAGGCCCCATAACTATAAGAGAAGGAGGCCATCCCTCAGGACATTTCAATACACAGAAGTAAAGCAGGGGCTGCCCCCTCAGTGTTCCCTTTATTAAACATGGAGTGGAGTAGGCCATGGGCAGGAAGCAGGACAGATCAAGGGTGTAGAGTCAGAACCTGGAGGTACCTGGTCTTGTAGGTCCTGGTGTGTCTTGGGGTATGGGGGGTGGTGGTAGCAGCGTGCTGTTGGGGCTGCTGATGTCCCCCTCCCCCATCAGGGTCAGGTCAGCCACCTGCTCATCCTCCACAGTCTGGATGCCCCCAGCCTCCATTTCTGGTGATAGCCTCCTCCAGGCCTGTGTAGTGCCCTCTTGCACAGTGGGGATACAAGAGGGCTTTGTAGGCTTCTCTCCAGGATCGGTGGTCCCAGGAGGCCCAGGGGTGCTGTGGGTGGACCCAGGGCTGTGGGTGGAGCTGGGGCTGTGGGCGGAGCCTGGACTGTAGACTGAGCAGGGGCTCTGTGCTGAGGCAGGGCTAGTAGCTGGGCTGTCACTGTAGCTCTCCTCGGTCTGAGCTGCTCCCTCCTGGCCATGGCCTGTAACAATTCTCTTGCTAAAGCCCTTGACTGGGGGTGGGCTGGATAGGGCAAGTTCTGAGGAACCAGAAGGTAAGCGAAGAAACTCAGGCAGCACCAGGTCTTCCTTCCTTAGCAGCCCACGCTGGTCATCGGCTCTGTTGCTCTGAGCTTTGGAAATGAGCTCAAAAAACTCTATTGAGAGAAAAACCAAATTGACCATATTTGAGAGACTCACAGATGCATGCATGCCTCTGCTGACCACTCGCTCTTACCAGGGGCTTCTGCTGCCTTGAGCTGCCACCAGCAGCCAATAAGAGTATAAGGTCAACTGCACTACTTTACCCACAGAGCTAAGGCCAATGTCTGGCTGCCAGTCCCCCTGAAAATCAGTCAGGCCTGGGCCTGACAACACCCCTCTACTTAGTGGGTGACGAGCTTGCTGGAACTCGGTAGGATGCACTAGAACTCTGGCATGTGTTTTGTTCATACACAGAGCTCTGTACCTGAGCACAGATGAGTCTGAGGTGTAAGTGATGGG
Source organism: Uromys caudimaculatus (assembly GCA_028551405.1). Lineage (NCBI taxonomy): Eukaryota > Metazoa > Chordata > Mammalia > Rodentia > Muridae > Uromys > Uromys caudimaculatus. Next base: position 26,358,928 of record CM052712.1, on the reverse strand, counting down.
TGAATAGGGATGACAGAGCTAGGGCCCAGCTGCACGGTAGACCCTTCAGCGGATGGCTAGCTATAGACGGCTGAGACAAAGTCTTAGCTGGGTGGAACACAGGGGCCTGAGATCCACGTGGCTCCCAGGTTCATTGCCTCTGCACAGAAGGTGCTTTGGGGCTAAGGGGAAGGAGGCATGAAGTGCCTCCCTGACCTACCTGAAGCACCCCAGCCTGTGAGCCAGAATGGGCACTGTGGGCTTGGCACCTGCCTGGCTTCCTCATGCCTGCTCCAGAGTCTTTTCTCTCCACCAGGCTGTGTTTAATGTGACTGGAATTCATCATTCACACTTCAGGGATCTGAAATTTCTCAACTATCCTAGTGGCTGTCTGATCCATAACGAGTCCAACATCTTCAACCTTAGTGGTTCTCAGAAATGTACACACTCAAAGTGTATGTGTTTACATCTGATTAGAAAGCCCAAGGGAGACCTTATATGGCTCTGTTCCAGAGTAAGGACACATCCCACCCTTACAGCCTCCAAGTCCCAAGGACTTTCTTCCTATAGAAATCCTGGGTCAGGACAGATCAGGTCTTCCTCCAGCCTCCATGGTCAACATAGGTCAGCAAATCCATAGCCTTCTCAGGCCTAGGACTTTGCCCTCCTCCCTCATACCCGGCTCCTGTCCCCACCCAAGCTGGGCCCCAGCTCATGTCAGGGTCTAGGGTCTGGGAGAAGGGAGCTGGCTGAAAGCAGCCAGGGCTGCGGGTGTCCTGTGGGCCCTGTGGCTTTCAGCTCATAGCGGGGGTTTTAGTGAAGTTATGCTGACAGTGTTGGTGCAGCAAGGACTAGGCTATGACAGGGCAGAGCAGCTTTAAGGACTGTCTATGACAGGGCAGAGCAGCTTTAAGGATCGTACTGTGCATTTACTGGAAAACACAGAAGTTTTAAAAAGTACACATACCCTCTGCTTCGTCCAAATTAATTTTCTGATATTTTTTTTTCCCAATCTTTGCAATAGATTCTTCTCTCTTTGAAAGCCGGGGATCCCTAGCACTTTTTCCATTTTCTCCTCTTATTTTAATAGAGTTAGACTTGCCTAGTGTTCTCTCCTCTCCCTGCATCAGAAGGAAAGTCAAGTTCTACTGCATGTCAGCACACGGTAACATAATCACTCGTAAGTATGGTGAAGGCCCTCAGGGCCCAGACAGCAACAGTGAGTCTAGACTCACTTCAAAAATCAATCCCAATAATGGATTAACATGACAACATTTATGGCTCACCCACCCACCAGGAGAAAAGAAAGCCAAAGGCTGGCAGCTCCTAGCAAGGTAGAAACTGAACCCCAAAGGGACACAAGGAGAGATACCCACAGGGGGAGGAGCACAATCCTAAACAGAGCCTTAGTCAGCCAAATGGGTGACAACAGGCACAGGAATCCCCAAGAGTGGACACCATGGGAGTGGGGCAGTGACGGCATGGGGCAGGCATAAGGGGAGTTACCATAGCCGAGTGGTTTCTGGGGCTGGAGTTCACAGCTGAGCTCTGTTTGACAGGAGCACCTTTCTGTTTGTCTGTGGACACTAAACACATGAGACAAGCTTATGACCAGAAGTTCACAGTGCCCTCTGAACAATCAACACAATTTGGCATGTTCTGTGAGAGCAAAGGCCCTCTCTCCCATCCCTTATCTACATGCAAACACAGGCCAGAGCCCAGGCTTCCCGCTGCCCACCCGAGGCAGCTGGAGGGGGCGGCAGGGGTATGAAGGGAGGCCTACACATTTTCTGGGACATTGGAATGCTGATATTAAAAAACTCATGCCACATACCATGTGCTACACATACTCCTTTAGAATGTGACATTAAGTCCTGCCTTTGTCCCCATCAGGGTGTAGCTGGCTCCTATGGTACTAAGCCTGAAGACCATTGTCCGGCTCACTAGAATCGTAGTCCACAGCACCCTGTAAGTCTGCAGCCTCCCTGAGAGCTCACTTGCACACAGATCTTACTTGCTAGCCCTGGAGGAAGCTGCTGAGAGCCCAACAGGCAGAGCTGGGTGCCTGCCCTGTGGAAGCTGTGCAGAGAGTGCTCAGCCTGCCCAGTGCCAGGGCCAAGGCGCAGCAGTTTCCAGAGTGGAGGATGACCAAGGAAGGGAAAGGCTTTTCTGTAAGGAGGTGAAAACTGGAGTAGCTGTAGCCTAGACCACAGACCCATATCTGCTAAGGTGCAGTAGGATGGAGACCTGTGTGTGCTCCATCGTAGGCCCCAGGGGTTCCACTTAAAGCCCTCAGGAGTCATTTGGGCACAAGCCCTGGGGGAAACCTAAAGTTACCTGGACTAACTTTATATAAAAGAATCTTACCCAGATCAACCCTTCTCAGCAGCTTCTAGAAAGTTCTTTTCCCACCTGGTCAAGTACTATGGGCCATAAGACAGAAGTGCCTCTCTCACATGGTTCCTGTGCTAGTGCCCTGATTAGTATGGGCCACGGAGGCTTTGGAGGTATGGGGGCCTCCATCTGGAGGTATGTAAAGCTTTGACTAGGGCTGACCCAGGTCAGGACAGGTGGCTGTTGAAGTATTGGGTGGGAAAGAGTCTTGTGGTCCACTCAGCCCCACATATGAGGACTAACACGGCAGCCCAGTGCTGAGCCCAGCGCCAGTACCTGCTGGATAGAGCATGCCTGCCATTGTCTTCACTTCCTGTTTCATCTGGAGAGACAAATCTCAGACAGGGCACTGGATTAAAGACAGGAGACCCAGAACAGGCCTTTGGCCCTGCTTTGAACCGACAAAAGCCTCTAAAGAAAAGAGCACCTCCTAACACTTTCTCACATAAACCCCCTGGAGCAGCAGACAGGCACTGCCACTCCTTCTACAGCTGAGAGGAGCCAGGGCTTTCTCCTGCCCCAGCCCTGCTGCCCCTTCCCCTGTAGGAGGCTGGGCTGAGTAAGTAAGGGGTAGACAACCATGTGAAGGGTCACCAGGCCCACAAAGCCGCCAGCTCCATGTCCACGGTGTGGTTATATGACAACTACTGCACTACTGAGCGCTGGCAGCTGGGGGTGCAACCTTACCTTTTCCTCTAGAAGGGTCCCTCTCCTCTAGGATGACCCGCTGTCCATCCAGACTTGATATAGGGGCACCAAGGTCCAGAGGCTCCTTCTCCCCGCTCTAGAGGCAGAGATGATGCACTCAATCATTTACCCAGATTGGAACTTTCTGGAATAGTTGCTTTTAATCCATTCACTGACAGTAAGACTAACCCAGGCTTAATGGAGACTCAATCCAGCTGGCCCCAGGGTCAGGTCACCCAGCCTGGCTGACCTGTGGGAATATGGAACCCTTAGAAGCTGGTGGAGCAGGTCTTTCAAAGGTCACTCAAAGGGGAGGCAGTACATCCAAGGGCAAACTGGGACTCCTGAGCCCCAGAGAAAAGGTCGGTACGCATGTGTCAACACTCAATAACTTCTTCATCTGGTCTCTGCTTGAACACTGCTCATAGTCTCCATGACGGCTAACCTAAAACCACCATGCTGATCCCTAAACTGCTCTGAGGGGAACCCTAAAGCAGGAAGCAATCTTAGCTCTAGGATGTGAGTGGCCTGGTGCTCTAGAGTGCTCAGACGCTCTTCCCCCCTCTTAGGCAGTCTTGCTCTGCTCTGCCCATGCGACTCCCCCAGCTTTAAGGAGGAGGGGAGAGCATACACCCTGGATGCCAGGTTGAGTTGCTCTCTGTAGGCAGATTTCTGAGTTCCAAACTGGAGCCCACAATGGGGAAGTGGTATCAAGTTACACCCGAAGCCAGAGCCTGTGAATAATTAAGAAGTTTCCTCTTGTTTATACTTCAAAGCTCTTAAACACTTCTGAGGACAATTTCAGGGAAAATTAAAAATTTAAGAATACTAGAAATCACAACCCAGTATAGTGATGTATGCCTGTAATCCCAGTACTTGGGAGATACAGACAAAGGATAAGGAGTTCAAGGATAGAGGCAGATGAGTCTCTGAGTTCAAGGCCAATCTGATCTACAGAGCAAGTTCTAGGGTTGTTTACAGTTTCTCTGTTTCTACCCAGAAAAACCTTGTCTCAACAAATAAACAAATAAAATACCAAAACAGCTTGGATATAGTTGATGAGGAAGCCCTGGGAGATGCTATCCCCCAAGTCACTATGAGTCACACTGTCTCAAGGCCAGAGCCTCATCCTAGCTACTGGTCCATGGAGACAAGAAAGGAACAGGGAGAGCCTGCTGTCTTCTTCCTCAACCTTACCCCCAAGCCCAGTGTGCAAGTGCACATGAAACTGCCAGTCTGTCAGTGTAGGTGACAGCGACAGTGTACCTGTGCCCTGGCAAATTGCACATCAAATGCTGGCTGTGCTGTTTTCTTGTCACACCTAAAAGTCATGGAGATGCTTCAGGGTGTTTATTGCTTTGGTTTGGTTCACCAGAAGCAAATATCAACCTTTCCCATAATGAATAATGTGCAAATAAATGAGACAGAAAACAGGCAGTGGAGGCAGGCGCTGTCCCTAACCTAGGGAGGACAGTGACATGAACTGAAATGTGGTATGGAGATGTGAATGGGAAAGGTGGGTATAACCCTGGTAGCAGTGCTCAGACTCCAAACGACACTTACCAGCCTCACCAGCAGGCTACCCAAGTCCAGGCCATACTTGGCCACCACGGGCCTCAACACTTCCGTGACTGGCTTGGTGGGCTTGGCCTTGAGTCCCACTGACCGGTTAATCGGAACGAGATCCAGCCTGGAGGCAGGGCAGGGAAATATTCACTAGAGAGCCAGTTCTGGCTTCACCACATCTCTAGTCTCATCAACAGGACAGGATTTGGCAGCTTGGGGACCCCAATGATGCAGCTCCATCTTGGAAGGAGCAGTCCCCTGCATGTGGAAGGAAGTCTCTAACACCCTTCTGAGATTTACAACCGGGCCAAGGGCTGCCTGTGGTCCTCAACCTTCATGATGGAGGACTGAGCAGTCGGGCCTCTGCCGAGAATCCTCTTTCCTCCCTATGATGTTAGGGCTAAGCAGCCCATATGTGGTGCTTGTCCCATTGCCAAGAGTCTGGTGGGGCACTGACATTCTTTTACGGCCTGTCATGGGACAAGTACATGCTCACTGGGTAAACAACAGACTAGCAGGGAATAGAAGTCCTGAGGCTCAAATGATGGAGGCTTTGGAAGTCTCCAGAAACCTGTATGCTGTTTTCTTACCGAAACAAAGTACGCTTTTCCAAGCGTAGGTCCCTGGTGGCCAGGATGCTGCTGTCCTGATGCAGCACCAGAGGCTGAGGAACAAAGACAGCAGAGTTAACGTGGGAGCATGTGGGCTTGACATGTAACAGCACACAGCTGCAAGAACAAAAGAGCAGTTCAAAATTAGCCCGATACCCTCTAGACACGGGTGTGCTGCCATGCACCCACCGGCCCCCTGGGAGCCTCCACTTGCAGCTGCTTGCTTCACGGGCAGGAGGTGGTAGTGGTGGTGTCAGGAGTGGAGCACTAACGAGGCAGGGGGAAGGGAGCAGACAGAGCTAGGACACTGGTGGCTCACTCACTCCTGCCTGGCACAGTACCTTGTCTCCGCCCACCAGGAAGAGGTCCACAGCAGCCCCATTGATGCCGTGCCGTTCACACAATCCAGACAGGATCTCTTTGATGGAAAACCCGGACTTGACAGCAACCACACAGGATGTCCCGTCTGGGAGGTGGACACAGCAATGTTTGGCAGCCTTATCTTTCTCGAGTGCTGAGGTCCTACAGGCCTCTGACTGTAGGGTAGGGAGACAAGTGTTGGTGTCTGGAGGTAAGGGATTCTCCTGAGGAAGATTCAGACAGCCTAGTCTCATGTGCCTGTCCCCCATGCAGTTCCACACACACAGAAATTCAGAATCCGCCACAGGGCATCCCCTGACCCCAGAGCTGATGGTGTAGGAGGGTTTGAAGGCCAGGGCCAGGGAGGTAATGATTTCTCTCCACTATGGTAACTATATGGCTCACAACTGAAGCATGGCTGCTGTCCTGCCAGGTGAGAATGCCCTTCATACTATTTGCTGGGGCCCACCTCACCTCTGGAACCTGAGTCTGTGAGGATGAGCTGCCTACAGGCCTGCAGGTTGTCCAGGGCACAGACCTGCCTTCACAGCCATCTCAGAACTGCTACTACCTCCCCGTTGTCTGAAAGCCTCGTTTGTTACTTCAGAAAACTGGCTGGGAGGTGGCAACTAGATGCAGAAATGGCCCAAGGACCCCTCCTGAATCCCTGTGGCTCCTCCCATAAAGTGGCTGTGGAAGTGGCAGAGCTAGTTCTCACCCCAGCCTCCTGGTCACCATGGGGAGGAACCTGGGCTGGCCACTGGATGGCGACAAAAACATGATCCTGCTGGCCGCAGTGCCATTTACCCCTAGTTCTCTGTGAGCTGTGAAGCCAGAGGACTGGAGGCCCAGGTGAGACCTCTCCCCCAGGGCACAGGACCACCACCCTGCTGACACACAAGAACAGGCACTTCATGTTTTCCAATACTAAGCTGGGGTACTGGGTGGCAACAGGTAACTGACCCATGGTGGCCTTGACAGGGTATTTGGAGAAAGAAGAAATAACCATCTATGTTAATGTTAATTGTTGATGAATAGTTTCAGATGTCACAGTACTGACAATAATGTTTCCTAAAGTTCTTATCAGGCAGTGGTTGACAGAGTAGCAAGTCTTGAGTTCTACCCAGTTCCTCTCACAACAGATTAGCAAAGAGCAGGGCAAGCAGGGTGCCCTGAAGAGACCTGTAGGACTATGCCTAGCTCTTAAGTAGTAGAAGGTCAGCTCCTAGGAGTCCTTGGGCAGACACAAACACTGGAATATCAGAGTCAACAGGAGCTCTGAGCATCAAACTGAAGACAAAGCCCTTCAAAGCATACTGTGCACACTTAGTGGGAGCTCAAAAATATAAACTAAATCAGAACAAAGCATTTAAGAAATAATCTCAAGGCTAATTGTAGTCCTTACACAGCAGCCTTCCCCATCTCCTAAACAGTTTCTCTCGCTGCCCTGGGAATCCTGGGCTGGGGACCCAGGGCCAGTGTCCAATCCTGGCACCCTGTTTATGAAACAAATGCTGGGTTATTAATGAGCCAGGCTTCATCTACCAGTTGGCAGGTGCGTCCTGTGACCCTTGGACGAGGGGAGGTAGTCACTCACCAGGTCTAGGCTCCCTGCAGAAGACACAGAACCTTGAGACTCCCGTCGGCAGAGGCCTCCATTGGCATGAAGGGCATCTTGGAAGAAGGGAATGACCGGGGTGAATCAGAAGCCACAGCATCACATGCCTTCACTCACAGAACCCCTATCTCACCCCTCAGATGGAAAGACATAATACAGTACAGACAGAGAGACAGCAAAACATGAGAGGCCCTTCCAGGCACCACCTGCTCCACTGGGGTTTAATCAAACAGCTCCCTCACAGCAGAGGTCAAGGATCAGGGCCATCAAGGAGGTCACCACTGTGGGGTCCCTATAGGACCTGAGGCATCATTGCTAGGTGCTAGAGAGCAGGCAGGGGCAGCGCTCTGCAGCCCAGGCACATGTCCCTGGGTGGAGTTGTCTTCATCTGAGCCATGATTTCTATCTTACAGTGCTGTTTTGGGTCTGAAGAAGACTATCCCTGTGACCAGCTGGCTGCTCGTTTTACTGGTGATCCGTTTTCCATCTTCTTCCTCACAAATCTCAGTCAGAGTCAATTGTCCAAGTCACTACCTTGTTCTAACCATGATCTAGGCTGGCCTACATACTACAAGGGCCTAAACACTGTTTTATCCCAAGTCAGACTGACACTCAAGCTCTTGGATCCAGTGACCTACTCTCAACGAGTAGCTTCTCAGGCATCTATAGACCCTGTACCAGACAGAGTGTCTGAGCTCGCTGAAGCCTTCTACAGATGACTCCACAAGTCTGCAGGTCTGGGAGGCCTGCACAGGACACGCCCCAGGCCCCACCCACCAACACAACTGCGGATGCACAGTCATTGGCACAGGCAACAAGCTGTGTCTGGCTACAGGGTAGCACATTTGTGTTTGTTTCTCTTTGCTTGATTCTGTTTTCCACTGAAGCACCTGTTACTTTCATAGCAGGAAGAAAAGGAGCCCAGTCAGCCAGAAGTTGGCTGCATCAAGCAGTCTGCATCAAGGAGTTTCCAGAAGGTTCTGGGGCAGCCCTGCTTCATAGGCTGGCTCATCCCCAACTCTGCTGCATTTCCAGGACCTGACATTGCCTCATCCCTCCAGACAATTGCGCTGTATCTCTGCCTGCCCACCATGGCCTCTCATGTCACCACAGCAATCCAGCTCCCGCCCACAACAGCATGGTCTGCAGCCACATACCATGGGTATGGTCACCATGGTCCTTCTTCTTCTGGGACCGCCCTGTGCTCCTGCTCCTTGACCAAGAGAAAAAGGCCCCTTTGCGTTTTTTCTCACTATCCTCGTCCCCAACATCTTCATTCAGGGATCGTCCTGATTTTGATTTTCCACTTAACTGTCACCAAATAGAAACATCAGTTAAGACACTAAAGGAGCCCAACACAGAGCTCTATGAGTAAGGATTCTGAGGAATAACGTAGCGCCTTCAGTGTGTCAAGGGCACAGTCCTCTCTCACCACTGAGGAAGCCAGGGGCTAGGGGGCCAGGAAAGGGTTTGGGAGTATCTGTCCTATATGCTCCACCCCCTGCTGGTGAAGGGATATGTGGACACAGCCTTACTCTCACCCCCACAAGGGCTAGCCCAGCACCTTTTTTGGTGTGGACACATTGGAGTGGTCAGAGCTGATGCTGTGCTTGGAAGCTGGGCTGCTGGGGACCTGCTGGGAGTCCGGGAGGGTACGTCCCTCTACCTCTGCCAGGACGCATTCTTGGTACAGCTGGGATTTCAGAAAGCGAGTATAGCTATCAAACTTCATCAGGTTGAAAATCTGTGGAGCAGATGCCATGCAGTACAATTACAGAAGGAACGGCAACTCTTTAGGCCCTAGGTGGTACAGGAGATCTGTACCCATGAATGAGTGACATTTTGGAAGGGTGTCCTTCCTGCCAACCCTCCCTTGGGCCCCAGGGCATTCTGATGTTAATTAACCCTCCAGAAATCCTTCTAGTGTGGCAGCAATGTGTGCTCATACGAAGCTTTCTCTGGGCTGGGACAATGCAGTATCATCCGATCTTCGATGCTGGAAGTGACACTGAACTTGCTCGGGGTCAGCCCTGCAAGCATGAAGGACCACTGATCTTCCATAATGTGCCGTGTGCCAAGCTGTAGCTGTCACGTTCTGTAGGTCAAGTGTGTCCAATGCACTTTAAAAAGCTTTTTCTTTTTTATACTTATTTATTCATTTATTTGGTGAGTGTGTGTGTGTGTGTGTGTGTGTGTGTGTGTGTGTGTGTTACACACATGCCATGGTCCACGAATGGAGGTCAGAGTACAACTTATAGAGTTGATTCTCTCCTTCCATTATGTCAATGATCAAACTCAGGTTGTCAGGTTTGGCAGCAAGAGCCTTTATCTGCTGAGCCATCTCACCAGCCCCAGTGACTTTTGAAATGTAATATTGTCCCTTCCTTTGGTTGACAGTGGGGTACATGGGGCTATCTGTGGCACAGGCTTCTTTGTTCCTCGGCTCTACTGAATCCTTTTGAGCCTGGAGCCCAGTGGTCAGATGGGTTCATCACCACACCCACATTACCCGCAGCCCCCTTCCCAGAAGAGCACGTGCTGCTCTGAGTTGAGTCCTGCGCCCGGCACCCTGGCTGACAGCCCCATGGAGACTGTCTGCAGAGTCACCTGGAGCTGCTGCTCCTTGAACATGCCAGGGTGGGGCGCATTGAGAATGTCATCTGCCAGCTGGGCCTGGCTGTCAATGTTGACGGGAGTGGTGGCTTTGCTGCACAGGAACTTACTGAAAATCTCCCGGGCCCTGTAAGAGAGCTGACAGGTAGAAAGGTCTGAGCAGATCTGTGGGTACACTCACTGGACACACATTTTCCACCTGTGTCACTGCAGAATTCCTAAGGCTGACTCTGCTTCGGGGCTGGAGAGCTGAGTCACAGGCCCTGTCTATATTCTGGCTTATGAAAGTAAATATATAAGAAAGAGCCAGGAAGAAACTCCTGAATTAGCTCCTCTGCAAATTTCTAAATGGCTGCTGTGTAAGGGCCTCAGAGACTGAGAGGTGCTACCTGGGAGAGGCCTCAGAGTAAGACCTGCCAGCCAAGTGTGCACCACAGGGGAGGGCAGGAGTGCACAGTGCTCAGAGCACAAGAAATAGGCATGAGGCCACTCTGTGAGGACAGCTGTTACCTTGAGGGAAGTGTCAGAGACATGGCCAGGGTAGGCCTGGGGCAGCTAGAGAGGGACTGTTAAGCCACAGACAGAGGGTGCAGTTTACCAGAGTGCTTCTCCAACTCCCCTCAAACACTGTTCCTTCCTTCCCACCCCAACATCAAGTGCCACCTCTGCCAGGCTCTGTGGCAAGGCATTTATGCAGACTATGTTTAGGCAGAATTAAATGTCACACACTTAAGTTTTTATTCTGAAGCAGAAATGTCACTTTTTAAAAAAAGTCATGTAAGAAGCATCCCTCGTTGACTGCTCAAGCAATACTTGATGTAACTGTGTGCCACCTGACCCTCACACAGCCCCCTGCTCTGAAGAGCAATTTACCTCTTTTTTGTCATGTGCAGGAACATGACTGAAGCATTCACAGGCCTGCCAGAATAAAATGTTTTCTTCACTGAACTCCTTCCGTAGAAAATCCTGAGGGAACATAGAAGGAGAGCAGTTGTCATTCCACAGCCCCTCGATGTCGCCGAGCCCCCACGTCCTTTCCCTGGCCCTCTTTGTCTACATGGCAAAATAGGTGCCTCTCAAGAGGGCCTTGAAAGCGAGCATGGAGGCTGTGCTGCCCACGTGAGCGTGCCATCTGCCTCACAGTTCTTTTCTCAAGCGCTGGTCATCTTTTTTTTTTTTTTTTTTTTTTTTAAAGAAACACATTTTTAGTTCCTAGTTAGCATACGAAATATGACATCATATCACGCTGACACTGTTATCATGTGCTGCTCGTAATCATCCCGTCACTCTCTCTGGTGGCCCCACCCCCACTCCTGGACCCTTAAGAGCTGTATTTGTCAGCATGCATTTCCAAGAATTTTTGAAGAAGCTCCAGATAGGATGATGTCATACAACTGTAATCCTAGTACTCAGAAGGATGAGGCAGGGGGATTATGAGTTTAAATCAGCTGGAGTAACATAGTGAAACCCAGTCTCAAAACAAACAAACAAAAAAACCCAAACATACAAAGTCAAGAGACTCTGATGTTCCTTGCTGCACAGACATTGAAGAGTGAGAGGAAAGAGGGCCGAAAGGAAACTCCAGGGCAGGAGGCAGGCCAGGAAGGGAAAACTGACCCGATGGCCCCTACAAATGCACTCTACCCTAAGCCTTGAGCTTGGAGCAGGTGCTGGGATGACCACACCTCTCACAAGGTGATGCACAGTCTCTGAGGTCTGAGATGACCCAGTGAGCTCAGGCACCCTAGGCACAAAGTGCCAGCACCCCACAGCAATCCCCCTTACTCACAGAGAAGTAGCGAACACCAACGGGATCCTGCAGCAGACGCTCAAAAGACACTGCCCAGCTTGCAACTCTCCTCTCTCTTAGGCGCCGGCAGCTCTGCACGCTGGGGAGGCTGGCATTGCTGCTCAGGCTGTTGTTGCTGATGCAGTCCTTCAGGTCAGCTCCTGTCAACTCTGCAGGACCATCACAGACATACCTATATCTCTTGCCTTCCTGGCAAGGAGGCCACAGGTACCTACACCTAGCTCTACTTTCTATGCTTGTTCAGTCAGCAACACGCACTGAACCTGAAACCTAGCCAAGGCTTTCTAGAATTCAGAGCACTGAAAAGAACACATCTCAGCTTCATAGGGCTACATGTATGTGCAACACACACACACACACACACACACACACACACACACACACACAGAGGGAGGGGGAGAGAGAAGGGGAGAGAGAGAAGGAGAGAGAGAGAGGCAGGGAGAGAGAGAGAGGCAGGGAGAAAGAGAGGCAGAGAGAGAGAGAGGCAGAGGGAGAAAGAGAGAGAGAGAGAGAGAGAGAGAGAGAGAGAGAGAGAGAGAGAGATTGATTGAATTTATTTGAATAAGCTCTGACCATGAGGATGAACCAGAGAAGCTATTACCTAAGGTGTGCATACAACTCAGAGCAGGAAGAGCGATGTTGAGCACACGGCAGGCAGGGAGGCATTTATAAGTGCACCACAAAGCAAAAGACCCTGAGTGAAGTCTGAGGAGGGGCTGCAGTTGGCCCCATTGCCTTCCTGGTGCTGTCTGCTGCAATTTGGAATCCATAGCTCATTGCTTATGCACTTTTCTGTGTGCAGGTCACTTCTCAGTGAAAACATTAAGCCACGCCATTCAAACTGAGTATTTAACCATGTATCATCTGGCGGTTCATTCACTGGTGACCCCCATATAGGAAAATCTTACAATAAAGAGAAGGAGATGTCTAGGAAGACCACATATGTCATCCTTGTCCACTTGGTGCAGCAGCCGAGGGATGAGAGGAGGGCCACAGGCCAGCGTAAGGAGAACTCTAGAGTTGTTACATAGCTGTTCTGGTGAGCAGGGCACATGGAGCTTCCCTAGATGAAGATGACCCTGATTAGAGGCAAGGCCGGCCCACTGTGGGGCGGCAGGACAGAAGTTCTCCTGGGCTGTGCTGTCAGGGGCCCAGGCAGCAGAGCTGACTACGATGATTTTCCACACGGCATCGTTAAGGAAACGTTGCTCCATCACATACTCACACTGGACTCATCTGCTCTGAGCATTCAGGACAGGCTACACAGAACGGTCTTCCCTGTGGTCAGGCCACAGGGCAGATTCCTGGGGACAAGTTAGTAGGCTCTGGCTCAAGGCCAGTCACTGAGGTGCCCTTCCTAGCAGGGAGGAGAGGAGAGGAAGGCAGGGGACTGGAAGCAGCATGGACACTTAGACTTTCTGATCACACCCATGGCATGCAGAGGGCATGTAAGCCAGAATAGAGAAGGCCTCAAAGGAGGCCCAGCATGGACACTGCAAGTCTAGAGGAAAGTAACCCTGAGGGCTAGGAGCCAGGCCAGAGGTGTGACCACAGCCTCCTAGTACACCTCCCTGAGATCAGCATGGTACCCAGATTCAGTACTGGGCAGGAGCGGTGAAAGCCAGCCAGTATTTAGGTTTGAAGAGACAAGGGAAAGCCATGTGCTGACACGCTACAGATATTTGTGTCAGAAGAAATGATATTGTGAGATCAGAACCTTGACAATTTTCATTTTCCTTGGATCCCCATCTACACCCATGCACATTGCCTATGCATCAGCCCCTGTCCTGAGAACTAGAGGAAGGGGCTTGGCCAGGGTACATCATAGACACTCTGAGCTGCTCTTCTGGAACACTGTTTAACAGGGTGGCATGGTCAGAGCAGCTGACACTGCTGGGAACTGAGACTGTGCAGGGCCACCACCTCACTAGTTAACTCAGCCACCACAAACATATGATGTGAGCACCTCACACACTCTGTGGGGCTGGGATCCTACATGGCTGATCTTTGAAGCTGATCTGTGTCCAGTGACCAGAGCAGATACTGATTTTCCCAGAATGCACATTTAAGTCCAAACTAGGTTCTGACAGGTTTCCCAGAGCTACTATACAAGCTGAGTGAGACAGTCTCAGCAGAAAACTAAACAGAAAGCACAGGAAAAGATAGGATGGCTCCACCCAGTCCCACTGTACACAGTGTCCAACCTCACTATATACCACCCCACCCCCACTGTACACCTCCCCAGCCCCACTGTACACCTCCCCAGCCCCACTGTACACCTCCCCACCCCCACTGTACACCTCCCCACCCCCACTGTACACCTCCCCACCCCCACTGTACACCTCCCCACCCCCACTGTACACCTCCCCACCCCCACTGTACACCTCC
>CM052712.1:26322980-26344802 GCA_028551405.1 Uromys caudimaculatus | reverse complement strand
CAGGCAGGAAGTTGTGGAACAAAACTGGTGGGACGAGCAGAAGGGAAAGTCCAGGAGCAGATGGGGACAGATGCAGTGGAGGTGGGGACTGAACCACATCTGAAAAAAATCAGCTGGGCTCTTGCTTTCCAGAGCACATTAAAGCTGACCTCATAGGGCCCAGGGCTTTAGGTGTGAAGTGAAACTGGAGAAAAACTGGGAGATCTGAGTGAGGAGAGGCCTGGAAGGAAGCTCCCGCAACACAGCACAGCAGTATCTGAAGCCCATGTAAAATGCCCAGGCAAGAGGCTAAGGGTGACATACAACACATACAGACAGACTTGGTGTGGAACACTCCTTCCACACCAAGACACCCACGTGGATGGATGAGCCAGAAGGCGGCAGAAGGTAGCATGACAGGTGCTGGGCTTCTAAGCACATGGGCATGGCTCCTCCTCTGCAACCCACTGAAGGGTAGCCAGTTCAAGCTCCACACCACTCTGCCTCACCTTAGGTGGCTATAGTCATGGGCTCTGTAAGGGCCAGGTGACAGCCCAGGCAGATATGAAGACTTGTACATCAAAGAAAGTGCTTAGCACCTCAAGGTACATAGGATGTCAGAGATGGTATGACCTCTGCTGCCCCAGAGGAAGAACCAATGCTGGCACACTGCACATAGGATACTGTGCCTCATGTAGGGTCCAGTGTACAATCCATGCTCCCTCTGGTCCAAGGGCACATGCTATTTTTAAAATAAGACTGTGTGAAGATTAGTGGGGGCCAGGTTCTGCTGTGCCCCTGGCCTCTATCCCAGGAAAGCCAGGTGTAAGGACAGAGCTCAAACACTGCTCAGTCTGTAGGTTTTTGGTGACCAAGCTTCCCATGGAAAGCGAGGGTGCTGATGTTGTGGACTACATCTTCCAATGATGAGGTCACCCTTATCACATGAAGCACCAAACCCAGCAGAATGAACAGGGCAACTTTTACCCTCCCACTTCTCCCCCTGAGCAACGAAGTGTGAACTAAGGATTGAAGAAGGAACAGAAGTTAACTCAGGGCACATGCAAAGGCCCTGTGACAGAAGGAATGCAGCACACAACTGTGACTCAAATGAGCAGCAGGAACGCCGGCAGGCTACATGGACGCCTTGGCAATGTGGCCTTCATCTTAGACAAGGGACTGGTAAGGCCCCCTGTGCTCCTCACAGTGGAGGTAGCCTGGGGGGGGCAGAGGAGGGAAGACAGGACTAAGCCACCTACTACCCATACCATGTGACCCTACGAGGGTGATGAAGCTTGTGCTTCTGAGTTACAAGGTGTTTGTAATTTCAGACAAGCTCAGACTGAGAAATACCCACTTCCTCTGTGGCCATTGTACCCAAGTGCTGGAGGAAAGGTGGCCCTGCCCTCCATGCAGGCCTGCAGACCTCTCAAGCTGCTCATCTGCAGCCTGTCCCTGCCTGCCCCCTTAGCAAGATCTTCCCACTCCCTCAAACACCTGGGTTCCTGTGTGCCCACCGTAATGACAAGCCCAGTGGCTGGGCGGTCACTGGTCCTTAGTGCGGCAGCAGAAGTGCTGTGTTTGTGATGGGAGTGAGCCTGTGCAGACTGAGTCAGGAAGTGAAAGATGACCAGAGGCTCGCAGTCAACACCGACTCTGAATCGTAGCAAATGACTGCTCTGTTGAACACTATGTCACTGAGTGTCCCACACTGTACCATTGGCCAGGATTCCTGGCTAGGGGGTCTCAGGCATGGACACTGAGTACAGAGGAAGGTGGTGTAGCACCTAAGCAGGAACAGCTCAAGTGGCAATGACAACAGTGGAGAGAGGTGACACCACAGGAGAGGAAGGGAACCAGGGCCCATCTCCTGGCAGCTGGACTAGAGACCCACTCAGGTGAGATGCATGGTCAGCGAGGGGATTGTTTCCATGGCTGCAACAATCCACTTCGCCTAGGACAAGAGGAAGTGTGGATGCTCTGAAAATGCCTCCCTGGGCTGTGGGACCATGGGCTTGGCCTGGAGTTCAGCACAGCACAGGGACTTAGACAAAGACAATACAAATGCTGAGGTGACACCTACACACACACACACACACACACACACACACACACACACACACACACACACACACACACACACACACACACACACACGGGAGGGGGGCAATTCCTGAATCCACAAGAATACCACAGAGAACTCTTTTAGACAGAGCTCCTAGTGGAGGTTTTGATCCATCTGGAGTGTAAGAGGCTTGCAAAGCAGAGGGATAAAGGTAGAGTCCCCTTCGAGGCTTGGCACAAGCTGCTCCTGGAAGTTAAATCTTAGTGCTTCTGACTGGCTACACACACAGGAAGTTCCCTCCCCTTTGTCATTCATTTCTGAGTTCAGAACCAACACTAACATTGCTAGTCACATAGAGAACAATTCGCGTCAGGGTAAGCCTGACCTGGAACAGCAGGCAGCACGTAAGGTTGCCATAAAATTTCTTGCAAACACCTCTATTGCTTGCCCAAGTTCAAGGCCAGGTCAGGAGGTTGACACATGTCAAGTCTGAGACTTGCTGGCCTGCTGAGAGCTGTCCACTTGGTTCTCTACTGTTAACCATTTGAGTGAAATGCAGGCTTAGCTGAAGAAGATATGGCATGGTGGTAGCTGCTCACCTACATGGTGGCTTTAGTAGATATGTTCTAGGTGTTTGTTTTACTGTGGGTTTTCTTCTTTAAGTCAAATGCTGTCCTGGTGAGAATGTGTCTCAAGTCTGTGGCAGATTTGCTGAGAGCTGGAACAGCTGCCAGTACAGCTGCCGAGACTGCTTAGAGACGTGGGCTGGAGGTTACACATTTCAGTAATCCCTTAAGTCTGACAGTGTGCAGTTACTCCTGTGGTGTGCACCACGTATCTCACTCAAACCATAAGCCTAAGTATTCCAAATGCTCAAGTCTCAACTCGAAGCCACGTGGCAGCCCGTCCCAGCATAAGACCCCTCCACACACACAGCAAACACACCTGAGAACTGCACAAGTCAGCCTGCTCTGGCACTCAAGACAAGCTGACAGACAGATGTGGGACTTTACCTGGATAGAGCTGATAAGAGCCACTGTGGTGCCATCTAACCAAATACTTCCAACCATTCCCCGTAAACCACCCTTCTGAGTCCATACCAGGCTCAGCCTGGGTGGCCTGGGGTAGAAGCTTGGGCCACGGGTGGTGAAGACATGGCTCCTTAGCTCAGCCTCGGGGGTGGGTGAATTATTGCAGATCCTCAGGGACCCTCACAAAGGCAGTCCTCAGCCTTCCAGCAGTGGGTACTAGAAAGGCCCTACAGCTTCACAAAGCCGCAGAGAGTCATGCATAATGCACAGCCGGAGTGCCTGCTGCGGAGGCCTGAATTATTCACATGGGCAGAGACACTATTCTCCCAGTGCTGGGGAGGAGCCACTCTGCAGTTCATTAAACAGCGGGGGTGGGGGGGTGGGGGACACAAGCAGACTGGACAACATACGGGACGGGGATGCACAGCTCCTTGTAATAGTTACAGGATGCTGTCTTATTTCCACATCATCTTGAAAATCTTAAGTCCCACAAACATGAGATCTACATTCTCAATGAGTGACCTAAAGCTATGGAGTCTCAAGGGCGTGCACTTAAGAAACAATCAGCCTGCACTCATCCAATTCCAAAGCAGAATCTGCGGCACCGGCAGCAGACCTCTGAAAAGCCTGAAGGGGCTAGGAGTCCGCCAGAGCTAGGCCTGCCAGCTTTGGAAAGAAAATCAAGCTGCTGCCCTCACACATAAACCAGTGGGCAAGCAGAGGTGGGAGAGAGGCACAGCCCGTGAGTTCTCCATGGTTTCTGAAGTTTGGACTTCACCCAGGCACCACAGGCTCTTTCTGGCCACAGTTCTCAGCAATTCCAAATTGGGTCTCCAAGACATGTAAGGGAAGGGATTTGAAGCTGAATGACCACTGTCCAATAACTGGTGATTTTTGGGTGGACACTCCTCCACAAACACTTAGGATTCTCTGTCAGTTCTGGTTTTAAAAAAAAAAACCAAAAGCAAAAACAAAACATCAAAGCAATACTGTCCTCTAGTGCAAGTCTGGGGAGTTCCAGCGTCTGCTGTGCCTCCCATCCTTCAGCACACTTCTTTACTGTCGGTGGCTGGCGTCTGAGGCAGGGGAGACACCCTCACCACCCCTGAGGCTGCCCCTTGAAGCTCATAGGAGTCTTATCTGGTATAAGGATGAGCAACAACAGGACCCCTCGTCTCCTCTGGGCCTGCTAGCCCTCCTGCCACAGCGTTTGAAGTCCCTTCCAGGGACAGGGACTAAACTCAGCACCTTGGTGGGCTGGAGAGTTTAAAGTCAGCCATCTTATCTTGGCTTCTCGGAACGTCAGGGAGAGAAGCTGGTCATGTAGACACCTTTCTTCTGTGTGCACCAGGCCAGTTTGAGACCTGATCCTGCAGTCAAGGCACCCGTTTTCTGCACTGTTACTCTTTCCCCTTGGAATACATGCAGGTTAAGTATCCTTAGTTCAGAAATCTGAACTCCAAACTGTTCCCAAATCCAAAAAGTTGTGATGAGCAAAGATACTTTTACAATGTATCAGTTACCTGCAAACACATGAAAGCACTGAGTGAAATTACCCTCAATGCAAATGAAGCCCATGATAAGACCAGTGTCCTATCCATGAGAGAGCTCATTGTACACATGCAAATATTCCCAAAACCCAAGGGAAAAGTCAGAAAATTGAAATACTGATCCCAAAGGGATCCTCAGCCCCCCACACTCATGTGGAAACGGTCTCGTGTTCACTGAGATGTCTCTCACAGCGATACTGGTTTTTCATTAGTCAGTGTCTATTACCTTTCTTCTCCACTCAGTTCTCCCTCAGGTGGTCTTCATATCCCTCTGAGTCCTCCCATGCACTGAACACCGATGGAAAGCAGACACAGACCTGCAGGCCTACTGTGTGCTCTCCCTGATCACTGCTTCAAGGTCCTGGTTCCATGTACTGAGAACTGTCCTAGACACCAAAAACTCACAGGGCTTCTCTGCCCTAGGCTCCCACAAAGGATAGCTCGGAAGTTCATATACATTCTCCACACCTACTGTCTACTGATGGTCACGAGCCTCAGTGACCTCAACTATAATGGACACCCCAAGTATACTCTCGTCCCCTTTGGGTCCCTTCCTCTCCAGCAGTGGACAATCTCCCGTTCACTTCTGATGCCTTTCGCCTGCTCAGTGAGCATGCTTCCCACAATGGGCCTTGTAAATGTCAGGTTCAAGGTCATCAATGTGGCCAATTTTGGCCCAGGGAGACAGCCCAACATGATCTTTTTGGATCTAGGTGACATAATATGATTCCTTATATCTATGTCTTGGCTTTCTTATGGGGAGAAGCTAACACCTGCAGGGCTGGTGCCCAAGAACAAAACAAAGTACAGAGCCCAAGTTACATGGCCAAATACTGGAATTGTACCAGAAGCTAAGACACCATCAAGAAAGGCCTTCAAACTATCTGGAGGGCCAGGCTTATATGGAAGTCCTGCATGAAACGCTGACATGAGGAAGACAGCACTGGCCTCACCCCATTTCCTCTGTCACAATCTGTGTATCTAAGTTCTGACTCCTTACTCCAAGAGCTGCAGGTATGAGCACTTCATTCTCATTGCCAGCCAGGTGACACTTCATATTAAGCAGTAGGAGGGCTCAAGACAGGACTAGCTGCTACAGACTGCACAGTGTAAACCAGAGGGTGGCTTTCTGGCTCCACATCTGAGAAAACCACAGCCAGCAGTGACAGATCCTGACGGTAATCAGGATGAATACTGTGAGCCCCACAGCACCTCCTCAAAACAGATGCCCCTCATTGTTGGTCTAACTCAAGGGGTCCACTGTGAGGGCGAAGCTGCTGAGGTCTTGGACAGTGGTGGGTACAGCTGGGCAGGCACCACAAACTCTGAGGTGGATCCCAGTAGCCTCTTCTCCCTTCTTCCTCCCACACATCAGCCAAGCAAGCCTCACAGCCGGCACAAGGCTAGACAGCCCTTCGGGACCCCAGCAGTGGGCTGCTGCTGGGTACTGTGTGTATATGACTGTTATTCTTCAAGGCCCGGGGAGACCAAAGGGACAAACCCAAGTGTGTCCTGACGCTGAGATCAGACCCATCTGAGCTCAGCAGAACAAACCCAGCATGTGAAATGACACTGTGCTTCAGAAGAAGAAATGCCAAGCAGATGGGCAAATGCCAAGAGCCTTCAGGGCCGCAAGAGTGGGTAGAGCAGGAGCTGCCAGGGTCAGTGTGGGAAGTGGTGGGAGCGATAGTTCCTTCACTTGTCACACCACATTTTCAGAATTCAGCTGAGGAGCCATCAGCTGCCACCATGAGGGTCACTGGACTACAAGAGGCCCAGGGCATGCCAGGAAAGGGGTTCTACCTCTTTCAAGCCTTGATCAGATTCACACACTGGCTGGAAACAAAAAGAATCACATGATTCTTTAGCTAGATAAATCCTTTTCAAAATAATTTTGACAAATCAGACTTGGTATCATCAAAATACTCTTTTATGTTCAGATCAATGGCCACACATGAAACAGCCACCTGGCAACAGGACCTGGCTGGAGCAGACAGACACATTGCCAGTGCATAATCCCAAGGATCTGAAGGCGGGCTCAGGCTGAAAAGTGGGCTGATCCTTCACAAAGTCAGTATGCAGCCACTGCCAACAAAGCCGAGCCTGCGCTTGCTCTGGCTGTTGTGCAGGACATGGATTAGCAGGGTGCTACTACAAAGGACATGAAGTCACAAAGGATATATAGGACAGACGCCAGTAGCAAGGTCCACTTTCAGTGGCCAGTCCCGTAAAATGAAAATGTAGCATGAGGCCAAGGAACAGGCCCACTTCCCACATCTATGCAAACGGTGACATTTTCAGCTGGCAACTAAACAGCCTCATTTTCTGCAATGTTATACTTCACATAATTTTAATAATAAAAGTAATGTTAAATGCAAAACTAAACAGGATATAATATGCACCTTTTATATGACTATCAATGACAGTCTTAGGGACAAGATAGAGCTTGGTGGCTGGGTCCTGACGGCTCCCCAGTAGGACACACACCCCTTCACACACACACACACACACACACACACACACACACCCCTTCACACACACACACACGATGGCTATTCCCTCTCCTCCTGGGGTCCCATGTGAGGCTCTACAAATCTGCAGCCTCTTAGCTGGAGGCACCAGGTGGGATGTGAGCAATTCCCTCCAGCTTCTCCCTAAAACTGGATGTAAGAGTGAAGAGAGAATAGTGGTGTAGGGGAGTGGGTGGTGTGTGGTGTAAGTGTGTGCTGTGTGTGGTGTGAGTGTGTGAGGGAGTGTGTGCTGTGTGTGGTGTGAGAGGTGTGTGGTGTGAGTGTGTGAGGACGTGGGTGCTCATTAGGCTTTTACAGGGCCCCCTACTCTAGCTGCTCCTCTTTCAGGCCACTTGCCCTTGCCAGCAGGCAGACCTAGTACGGGCTGTGGAGCCACACACCTACCTGGGAGTTGGTGCTCCTTCTAGAGAGGCAAGGCTTCACCTTCTACATAAACGACGTTACCACGGGGGTCTGGCGGTGCCAAGTGTAATGATGCTGGTAACTTCATAGGATAGGCAAGCTCTACCCCTCTCTGGAGAGCCACTTAACCTTTCTATAAAACCCTGTAATAACTATATACTACCTCACAGGAAAGCTGTAACAGTGTCAGGCACACAGCAGGAACCGAATGTCGCCAACTAATAACTGGGTCATGCTAGCCTTCAGCAGCATGTGAAAGGGGAGTAACTCTAGCGGCATATCTGCCTTGCTAAGTCAGGATTAAAAAATATTTTCCCCTTAAAAATTTAAATATAAATCTAAACCCTTCGTTGGTCAGTGTTTAAGATTATGTTCTTATTGTCTCCCTACAGACACGGCATCTCATTTAAGGAAGGCCCTGCTTCTCTCTGGTGGACTCCATCTGTTCTGGAAATCAGGGCTGGCTAGGTGCTGGCTTTGGGTCTGTGGTAGATGATACCAGCTGTGCCTGGTACATTTGGAGTTTCCTCTTTTCCAGTCCTAAAGACTCTCTTGTCATTTTAGTCTTGGCTAAACCCGTCACCTAAAGTTGCTGAGACGTGACATGCTTGTGGTATTCCTGGCTCTGACAGAAATGCTTCTGATTGTTGAGTATAATTTTAAGACCACCCAAGCCAGTGCCTGACTCTATCAGCTGCCTCCCTGGGCTCCATGGAGTGAGCCACTTGGCTTCACTCCTTCACTGCTATGACAGACCTCTCATGTGCCTGCAGTCGTCTGCCCAGAAAACAAAGCTCTGAAACATGGACTTGATCTGCCTCCAAATGCACCTGAGTGCCTGTAAGTGTTACGAAGAAAGCAGAAGCTCCAAAACTCTGCCCCGCACTATGCAGAGAAGCGCACTCCAGGGGCATCCAAGATGCAAATATGAACAATACAATAGTAATAGTTTTACCTGCACGGTCTTAGGAAGGGCCAGGCAGAGTAGGGGAGATGGCCACTGGGACTACGGTAAACTCTCTGTCTTCAGAAGACCGCACTGAGAATCAACTGCGGAAGGCGTGCCTGCACTACATGCCTTCCTCAAATTGTACCTTCTTTCATTTTGTCATCTATAGAAAACAAACATGAATGTAATTCAAAATATAAGTTCTGGTACTGGGAAGGAGAAATGTCCCCATGGGCTCCAGTATTTGAACACCTAGTCCCCAGTTGGTGCCACTGTTTGGGGAGGTTGTAGCATCGGGAGGTAGAGCCCTGCTGGAGGAAGAACAGCACGGGGGCAGGCTGCGAGTGTTCAGAGTCTTGCCCCACTCCTGTCTGCTTGACGTAAGCTTTCAGCTCCTCGTCCCCGCTGCCATGCCTGCCGCTGCAGTCATGCTTGCCCACCACAATGGACTCCTCCTTTTGAGACTGTAAGCTAAAATAAGCTTCCTTCATAAGCTTCTTAGTCATGGCATTTTATCACAGCAGTGGAAAAATTGCCAATACATAAGACTATCATAATTTATTATTTCAATCCAAAAATCATTTCCAGAATTTATTTTTTCAATTTTCTACTAATAAACTAACAACAGCAACAAAAGACAACCAAATGAGAAAACACAAAAAGCAAGCAACAAGCACATGCTTGCTTATTTTTGGCAGTGTCTAGAAAGGAATTCGGAGCCTAAGTTTGTTTATCAGGTGCTCTACACTGACATTCCTGCCTAAGCAGAAGTCTGGACTGAGTTTTGAAAACAAAACAAAACAAAAAAACAAAAACCAAAAGGCCATATACAAACCCTAGTAGCCATGATGAACATAACAGGATGCTCTGAAAAGGGGGTTCCTTACACATTGCTTGGTGGTGTGCACACTGGAAAATAGAGAGTATCTACCACACACCCCTGGCTGGCTCATCTGAGCAAGTCACACACAGATGTCCATGTGGAGACCCGTACAAGCATGTCTTACAGTACCGTTGTGACAGCTGAAGTCTAAGCCATCTTAGAAGCTATCAACAGGGGCAAGAGTAGACAGTGGCCATTTAACAGTAAAACAGGACACAGTGGCCAGAGTGAAGGGTAACTGGCCTGCAGGCATGAAAGCCCATGTTCATGGAAAGGAGCCGGGCACCAGAGAGAACATGGTGGCATTAGTTCAAGTAGGTGCAGCAGCCAACCCAGTATCAGCGGGGAACCGTATAAAATAATTGATTTTTGCTTATGCCTGTCTAGCTTACAAATGAATGAGGCTTAGACTATCGGTATTTTATTTGGCTTTGGTTGTTACTGGGGGTCACCCTAATCTACTTTTCTTACAGCTGGACTGGCTACTTCCCCAGCTGTGGACCCCAAATATTTGCTGTTCAAATCTTTCTGGGTTATTTCTGCTCCAGCAGTCTGGTGTCCTGGGGGGTCATTTTACTTGGGCATGTGCTGCAGGTCCAGCATGACTAATGGAGACTTCCTGTTCTCCTTGTCCTCTCCTCCTCCGAGCTCCTTCTCTCTCCCTTCTTTCTCCTTCCCCTCATGGTCACTACCTGTGACCCCCAGCTAGGTAAGTGAAAACTTGCGTACCTCTGCTCCCTCCAGTAATTCACTGCAGCCATTTTTTATTTAATTAATAGTTTTAAATTAGGGAGCACAGTTTGCACAACAAGAGCTGCTGTACATGAGACTTCTCACTTGTCTTGGGGCAACCAGATCTTGGGGTACAGCATTTACCATTTGAATATATAGCAGCACCAGACCAGCCCCCAAAGAGAACTGGTCTCACTCAGGCCCCTGGTGATGTTCTCTCTCTCGCTGGTATGTCTAAGTTACTTTTCAATAAAAAGTTTTCATTACTTGAAAAAGTTGTGACCAAAACTCACCTCACATGTCTGAAGCAAGTTCTGCTGTGAGCTGTGAGAAGCACTGTCTAGAAAAGCCCCCACAGCACAACACAGTTTCCAAGAAGGAGAGTACTCTGGCCTCTGCCGTGGGCAGTCCTTCTTAGATGCTGCTTACATGTCCAAGTCTGACAATGCAAATGGACCAAACAGATGGGGGAGCTGTATCCACAAGAAAAGAGGCTTGTGCGTGACCAGGTGGGGTGGAGACAGTGAACCAGGGTCTGTGTGTGTGCTTTCATTTTCAACAGATGACATAGCAGGGATGAGACATCAGTCCAGAGTGAAGGTGGCAGGAACAACGTGTCCTGGGAACCAGGCAGAGGCTCAAAAGATGATTCCCCCAAGAATGGACACCCCTTCCCCCATGCCTCCAGTATGTTATAAAGAGCACTGGCATCAATCACTATAGTTCCATTAATGTCAACTAACTTGAAAGGATGCCTTTTTAAAGGCAGGAAAGCCATCATTAGGTCATGAGTCTTAGGTTTTGTTTTAAAACATTTACATAAAAGCTTTCCTTCTCAAAGGATGTGGTAAATTGTCCCAGAAATATGCTGTCTCTAAGTGGCCTTTGCCGGCTGCCCCCAAATCCCTTTTGTGTACGGCTCATCAAAAAGCCCGTGTTACTCAACCAGCATGTTCTACCTATGTCTCAGACCATGGCAGGGTAAGACACTGTATACGGAATAAGCACAACACTACCCAGCTGACTTGGATCATGTTCAGAGCTGGTAAGGTACCTCAGGGAATGCCTATGTCATGACTCTATTCCTGCTCTAGGCCCTGGGAACAAGGACATTTCTGAGCAAATGGTGCTGCCTCTCCACTAGCTTATAGCACAGTGGGAATGGTCTTCCCCACTAGTCTGTAGCATGGTGGGAATGGTCTTCCCCACCAGTCTGTAGCATGGTGGGAATGGTCTTCCTCACCAGCCTTAAGACCTTGCAGGTCCCTGTCCTCCATGTCTGGATCCCAAATGCAGAGGACAACACAGTGCCCAAATTACCACTGCCAGGCTGAGGTGAGGGCTGGATACACCGAAACCTGTATGGTTAAGCATTGCTACACATCCTTATCTAAGGATACCCTTGGGTGTCACACCACACAATGCTAACAGACTCAGAGCCCTCCAAGGAAGTGAGCCCAAATATTCTACAGTGTGCAGAAGAACACTTTCAGGAGCTCTACACTGCTCCCTGGAGAGCTGGGTAGGACACCAAGATCTACCAGGGTGCAGCTAGGACAGTGATATCTCAGAAGGCAGGTCTGCAGTGGTCAGAGCCACACTACCACTTCAGCATGATGTTCTGACATTTCATGGCTGAATGCTTTGTAAAGGCAGAGAAAGTAACGGGATGGCCAGGAAGGCAGGACTTGCTGGATTCCAGAATGAGGTACCAGTTCTGAATGAATGAGGAACTGGTTACCTCCTGTGCCTGGAATGTGTGGGATACTCCAGGCACACGGGGGTAAGACCTGGCACTTCATGATTATAAGGCAGTGTTCATCCTACAGGATGGGAGCCACACGAGCTCTTTATATTGAACTCAAATGTGATTTTGAACTTTCTATATCATGGTTCAGAGCTAGAAAGTGAAAGCATTGTAACCATAGGTTGTAATGAGCTGGCTGTGACTGGGTCCCTACTGCCACTCATCACTAGAAAATTACACTAAATGTGTGTAGCAATGACCCTTGGAAGCTGGACCACCGTCACCCTAAGACTGTCATTCCTGATAGGAAAGTCATCAAGAATATACATGCTTAGATCACCCTATTTGCCAGGATGCATATTGGGAACTACAGCAGAGAAGGGTCCCCACAAGTGACACTTCATTGAGCTGAAGAGACAGATTAGGATCACAGAAAGCCAAAGGGCTGGAGCATGCAGTCTAGACACAACTGGTGGGGAGGAAGCTGGGGACTACCGGGAACATCTCACTATTTGCTCTATGCTCAAGACAAAACCCCAGGAGGTTGCAGGGAATGGTTTGGAGCTTCAGGGTGAAGGCTGCCAGCCCTTGCATAAGGCTGGGGAAGTTCCAAATCCGACCAGTTCTTGCAGGAATCCCTGGAGGGACTCCATCAAGCCATGAACATAAAGACTCTTTCAGGAGGGGTATCCTTCATATGCCAAGGTTGGAAAACACCTTGGTCAACTGACACAGGAACTGGTACTGCAGAGCACCCAGGAAAATAACTCTGGGACAACTGCATTCCTGCCTCACCACATCTCTTAGCAACATTCCCAGGAAGTGCCAGACTAATCCAGAGAGTCTTGTTATGCCATCACAGAATGGCTGCTCTTTGTCGTTCCTTCCTACTCATGCTTGTAAAGATCCTCACATGTGTGGATTTAAGGTGTTCAGAACTTTTTCCTGTTAAGCAGTTCTCCAGCTAAAGGATCTATAGTGCTAAGGGGGATGGCAGGGAGGACAGCACCCTTACAGCACTTTATCAAAGCATAACAGAAGAGCACAAGCCACAGGCACGAAGAGCAGAGGCTTTTGCAAGTGAGCAGCACACTATGTCAGCTCCCCCAAGCCAGAGTTGTGGGACACGAACAGGAAGCCCCTGGGCATCACCTTTGACTCTACCCTCCTGGGTCTCAGAGCCAGGCCCACACTGCTTCTCTGCCTAGGCTGACCCACACAAGGTTCCGCTCTGCTGGATCTTGTTCTTTAAGAATCTAATGAATACATCCCCTTGGTTAGGGGAGGGTGCATAGCCACCACAGGTGAGCCTCTGAAGACAGAGGGGAACCAAGGGGACCCCATGCCCACTCCAGAGTACTAGAGACAAGTTCTGAAGCCAATACACCCACGGTTCCCACATGGAGAAGAGAGGGAGGAAGAAAGGTGGAGGCGGGGATGGGAGGAAGGAGTCATTGGCTTTATTACTTTTGAACTTTGCTTGAAAAAAAAAAATTCACAACATAGTTACTAATAAAAACTCCTTCCAAATGTCTTGTAAAACCAGAAAGAAACGAGTGTGTTGGGAGGTATCTTGGCAGAAACCAAGTCTGCCTGCTTCCCCAACAGTCTACAGTCTGACTGGCATTTGAGTTTTAAATCCAAAAAAGCCATAAAAAATGTGAACTACTGAGCCAAATAAAAGGCTCTGGTTAAAACGCCTGCTCTCACCCCATACGCTACGAATTAGCATTCCAGTCCCGCTAGTTCAGGAGCAGTTTTGAAAAGTACAAGACCAGGCTGTAGCCCCACGAACCACAGACATGCTGCACAGGAGCCGGGGTTCCGCTGGGGCTTTTCACTTCCCTCATCTCCTGTAGTTTATTTATAGACTATGGATTCACCTGCCAAGTATCTTCACAATTGCAATGCTCCATATGCTGAAAGTGAATGTGACCTAAGTCCAAAGTCTAGTGGCAACCATGGCCCTTCACCACTGAGCAGTGACATCCACGTCAGCCAATCACACCTGTGACATGGATTGCTGTAGCCACTTCTGTAGACAGAAGATGCTAGCAGGCTGGACCAAAGCCAAAGCTGCCAGACAGGGTGTCCCTGAGTGCAGCCCTGGATCTCAAATCTTCATCCCATGGCTTAGGGTGAGGCTGAACAGTTAAGAAATGCCAGGGCGTGCGGAGGGTAAGCGGCAGAAGGGTCATTCTTGGAACATCGAAAAGTACGGGCAAGTTTTTCACAGCTGTTTGAGAGGTTAGGCCACCCTCCAAAGCTAGAGACAGTAGAAACTAAACTAACAGGAATGAGAAGGCAGAGAGAGCCTAGCAGTCTCCTCAGGGCCAGTACAGCCCCGCACCCACGGGGCATAGCAGTCTCTTCAGGGAGGATCTGCTGCTGCTTCAGAAGGAGGGAGGCTAAGCAGACCTGGCAAATCCTGCAGGCACCTAGCACAGGTCACAAGAGACAAAAACATGGAACAAAGGTACCCCCACTACCCTCAGCAGGAATGCTAGCCCCCAACAAATTTGCTCATGTCTCCAGGATAGAGTCTAGGGACCTAGACCAGCACCTGGGCAAGTGTTAGGTCAGCCTAGAGTACAGACAAGGGCCTATAGGGCCCAGCCTAGCCCAGTGTCCAGCACCAACAGCCCTGCACCCAGGGGCACAGTATACTTAGGATAGCCTTGGCCCAATACTCTCTTCCCTCAAGTTCCTTCCTCCAGAGTACAGTGGGAGGCAGGGAGATCTGGTGCTGGAGGGCCACTTCAGGGTCATAGAAGGTGGTCTGGGACAGCAGTGCACTGTGCTCAGATGAAGGAGGTTCAAGTCGGGTGTGGCCATGCCACAACTACTGCCCTATAGGAGACTGCAGAGGACAGGCACAGTGGGGGAGGGGAGGGAGGCCACTGCAAGGCCAGGAGAGGCAGAACCTCCCATCTACATAAAGGATCAATGAATGTGATGGGGCAGGCGAGTTACAGCGTTGAAGGGTCTGATGGGAGGATGTGGAGAATGGCAGATTCCAGGACTAACAAGTCTGCGGGAGAAAGGAGGTGAGGCCGGACAGTACAGAGAACTTAGGTGTTACACAGATCCCAAAGCCACACCCAGGCACTGATGTCCCACTGCTATAGTCTGACGATGGCAGGATGACGGTCCTAATTTCTCCCACTCCAATGTGCAAAGATCAGAAGGCAATTTCCAGGAATTGGTTCAAAGAACCTTGTATCTGTCTAGCTAAGTGAGGAGCAGGAATAATCAGAGGCTGGGGTGAATCTTTCCAAACAAAGGATGGGGCTCTGACCCCCTGCCCAGCAGGAGGCCACTATCTCTGTAACAAGATCACCCTGGTGGCCCCAGTTTCCTTCTCACACTTTTCAGACTCCTCTCTAAGCCCTGTGAATGCCCTGCTCCCAGGGACTTTCAAGCTGTCTGCATGCTAAAACTGGCAGTAATATCTACCTGCAGTTAGTATGCTCCTCACAACAGAACTACTGAACTTTTAGTGGGAAAGGCACATTTAATGTCCCCAAGCAGCACAAGGTGGTGTTCCCTTCTGAGAACTAAGGAGTACAGCGGAGGCGAGACCCTGGCAGAGCTGCTGGTGTGAAGCTAAAGAGTTTACACTCCAGGGGAGCACAGAGGTGATGCAGAGGTGGAGCACGGCAGGAGCACACTGGTGAGGTGCCACAGATGTCTCTGGGTGGAAGGCTCCTTCCACACCAGCATCAGCAGTAGGACTTTCACATTTATGCCCCTCCCCTCTTCCTCCCTCTCTCTCACCCCCACCTTCCCTTCCCATGCATGCCAGGTAAGGGCTCTAGCTATGCGCTACATCCCTAGCCCACACTGGGGTTGCACATTCTCAACCTTCCAGGTTAACCTCGGTTTCTGTTTAGACAGGTTTTCAACCAAGTGAATCACCAGGAAGTCTCTGAATGCTAGGGATACCCCTTCTCTAAGCAGTGTCTGCTGTACAGTTTACTCTCCACAGAAGGCCGACACACAGACTGTGGTGCAGTAATGGCCTTAAGCCCTTTCCCACTGAGCAAGTGAAGTCATAAGCAGCACCACCCAACTTCCTTAAACAGCATGAGATTACATAGTAGGAACACACGTTATCAAATGTTACACATGACCTGGGGTGACGGCAAAGGAGTCACTGCACGTCAAGGGCATGGTTAGCTGGATGCCGGGCACTTCTGAAGAGTACTACATTTCCTAATAACCATAGCCCAGGCTGGCTGAGGAGGCAGCTGTAGTCCCAACTGGGCAGTGTTGAGCTGGGCCCTCACCCTGCCTGCACTTGGAGCACATTTTTCCACGGAAGCAGTAGAGTGCTCTGGTTCTCAGGCTCCACGTGGGAACCTGTCTACTACTGACAAAGTCTGTAAACTAACTCTATGTGGAAACATTTGAGCTTCTGCCTAGCCCTTCTTCAGGGAGTTTGGGGGGGAGCGCTCCTGGTGCCTGCGGGAAAGAGAAGGTCTTAGCTGAATCAGTGGTTGAGAGGCAAAGGCTCTCTCCTTCAGGTCTGAGCCCCAGGGACCTCAACTAGGGTGACAGCCATACCACTTCAGTATCAATGGAACAATGGCATATAACACTGGCCTCCTGGAACTAACACATAGACTGAGCCACAGAGTTTTCATTTTAATCTTATAATCAGAAAAGAAACTCAAAGTAGAAACATAATAAAGGATGAAAAGTAGCTAAATAAAACATACCTGGCTGTCTAGCTTGGCTGCTGAAATTCCCTGTCTCCTGCCATAGCAGGCCCACTTCGAAAGAACAGGACACAGCCCTGGGATCTGAGGTGGAGGAGGAGGGGACAGAGGGTGGAAAGCCCCCAGGGACAGGGGAATCACCTGGCCAGGACACCACTTCCTCAGAAAGGCACAGTGGGGGCTGGGAGCCAGGGGCTTCCCACCCTCAGAAGGGAGCTTCTGAAACCTATGGGGACAACTTGACAGGATGCAGTGGGGATAGGAAGGGGGTGGCTTCCCCAACTCCTAACAACAGATAAGAAATTTGGGATGTCAATAAAAATACTATATATTATTAAACTGATGGATTATGGAAACCTCTCAAATATATGAATTTCCCACAAGAATAAACACCCTCTGCCAGAGAGAGAAATGGGAACCAAGGCTGTGAGCCCGCGCCTTTCGCCCAGGCTTGGCTGCACCTCCTGCTTCTTCTCTTGCATTAAAGAAGCTTTTCCTGCTTCTTGCTTAAGACAGATTAAATGACACGATCATTATTGTACATAACACAGGAAACATAACCCCCTTCATTCTAAAATATATGCTTCTAACACTCGTGCCCAGACTCCCGGTGTTCTGTAACTCAAGCTGGATTTCCCTCCATTCCCACGGGTGACCCCAACTGGGCCCCACTCCTTCCTAATGCCAGAGGCTCTCCCTGCACCTTCCTGTGGGAGACAGGTACCAGCATGAGGTGGGCAATTCTGAGGAGAGACAACAGAAGTCTCTAGAGACTATACAAGTTCTCTGAATACCACAAGCGTGAGCGGTGTCTAGATGAAACTCTCCAAACAGTTTAGACAGTTTTTTGGTTTTGGTTTTGTTTTAATCACCGAATGAACAGCAGGGGTGATGCCAGAGAGACGGAGTGAGACCGGGCTAGTGATTTTCCTTCCTGCCCAGTCCACCAAAAGAGCCTTGCACACAAAGTTCCTTGAAGACAAAACACATTTCATCTGCTATGCTTTTCTTAAAAAGAAACTTCAAGAATGGCCGAAATTCAGCAAGTGCTTTGAGATCTGAACTTGCTTGTTTGGAAGCTGGTCGTACAAGGGATCAGCAAGCATGTTTTTGCTTGTTGATCACAGGCATGCAGGAGCGTGCACTGCAGCCCAGCACACTGCCTGTGCTGGCTGTTACACAGTCTCTATTGCCGTATTAGACAAACACACGCCTAGGCCACCAAGAAGCTAGCTCCCTCAGCCCAACTCCAACTGAAACACTCCCACAAGGGAAAGGCAGAGAAAACATCTTTCCTGAGTACATCAAATGGCAAATATATTTTTATAGTTTGAAAATGGCAATAGAAATAATAAAATATATGTGACTTACCACCATCAGACACAGTTGCAGACTGAAAAAAAAGAGAGAGAG
This sequence comes from Uromys caudimaculatus, assembly GCA_028551405.1. NCBI lineage: Eukaryota > Metazoa > Chordata > Mammalia > Rodentia > Muridae > Uromys > Uromys caudimaculatus. Next base: position 26,326,799 of record CM052712.1, on the reverse strand, counting down.
ACATGAGTTAATTACATCTCATGACAAGATTGAGGGAACAGTACTTCACTTCCTCCATGGAGAACACAACTCAAAGGTCCTGGGAAGCTCCCAGCTACCCAGGTAGGCACTGTGAGAAGCAGACAGTGAGTCAAGCCTTGGGGCTCCAACTCCGCCCCAGCTGGTGACTCCCTGTAAGAGGAAGTTGCCGTCATTTTCACTTGAAAAGAACAAATCCCAGCATGTCTGACATCAAAGTCTTATTACAGCCCCTGTGATAACAGCTGATCTCCAGTGAGGCACCCTGCAGGGCAGGGGCTTGCCAGTACCAGACACTGTTCAGCTCAGGCCCAGTATACCCACCAGTGTTACCCCTACCCCAGAGTGGTACCTAGGCTGTGGGAAGACAGGGTAGGAAGTGTGTGTGTCTCTAACCACACACACCCAAAGTGGGAGGATGGCCACCACAGACCCTGGGAATGGCTTAGGGAGGTGGAGAGAGAGAGTTTTGTGTGCGTTATGGGGGGCATACTAAGAACTGCTAGGCAGGAAGATTCTGAGAATAAAGCTGTCAGCAGTTCTCTGCAGAGCTCAGCCTGGGCTCATTTGAACACTTGCTATTGGTCAAACAGGTGGTAAATGGCCCAGGATAGGGGCCAGCAGGGAAAGGAAGCTGGAAGAGGATGTGGTCATCCCAGGGGCAGCACAGGGACCAAGCTGGAGTAGGTGGAGTATGGGGAGCCAGTGTAGCCTGTGGTTAGGGTCTTGGGCATGGTCCCTCTCTGAGAGCAGACAGGACAGTAGAGTACCAAGGTGGCTCAGAAAAGGCGTGTGATGCTCAGGAGACCCGGTGCCATTGCTTTTATGTCTGCAGCATGCCAAGACCTCCCCTCCTGTGGCCTGGGCTGTAGCTGGCCCTACAGAAAGCTTCCCGAGCTCATACCCCAGGCTTTGTCTCCCCTGTTGTCTATCACTTTTTGCCATAGCACTCAGGTATCAGCTCACCAGGGCCTCTAAGGTGCAGGTAGCCAGAGTGAGCAAAGCCTGGCTCATCATCGGATCTGGGTCTCCCTGAGGCATGTAGTTAAAAAAACCAATCTAATCAGGTGGGGCCTAACAGATACTCCAGTGGTAGTCAAGAGGACATCTAGAACCAATGGCCATAAACTAGCCACTCTCCCCAGGTTAGTCAAAGAACATATACTTACAATCCATCAGGGCTGTTAGGATGTGTGCACTTCCTGTCTGACTCCACCCCACATCTCCATCCACCTTGGCTGACACTGAAGGGTCCCTATCACTTCCCTGGTATGATACATGCTGAAGAACTCAACTGGTTAACCTTGATGGCTAGACTCCACCCATGACCTATCATGACACATAGAGAGTTACTTCTGACTATGACTACTACAACTTGTGATGGAGTCTGGACCCATAAAAAAAAAAAAAAAAAACAGGTCTAGGGGATCCAGGTTCCCTAGCCACCAACAAGGTGCATCCAATTAATTTAAAATTTTTAATTTATGTATATGGTCATTTTGCCTGCCTGTATGTCTGTGACCACTTGTGTGACTGGTGCCCTCATAGGCCAGAAGAGGGCATCAGATTGTCTGTAACCCTGGAACTGGAGTTACAGACAATTGTAATCTGCTTTATGGGTGCTGGGTATTGAACCTGTGTCCTCTGGAAGAGCAGCCACCTCTCCAGCCCCATAGTCACTTGATATTCACTTTGCTTGGCACCAACAAGCAGGATGGGACCAGCCTGTGCACTGGCCTCTTTACTACACTTGCCAAGGCAAGCCATCTGCCTCCACAGCATGAGGCTGAAAGGTACCAAAGCCAGCTCTTCCTGGGGACTGTGAGGAAGATCCATGCTACTGTGCACATTCAGAAGTCCTGTCAATCTTAAGAGTATAAACCTCAACAAGGTATCACCTTGTGTCACTTAAGACAAACACAGGCCCTCGAATCACAGTAGGCTGGACAAATACCAGGAAACTTCAACATTCAGTAGAGCCCAAAGATAGGGAAGCCTAGAGGCCTAGGAATGGGGAGGGGCCTGGAAGCCAAAGACAGTGGAAAGACAGTGGGAAGGCAGGTGGGGATGAGCACAGCACAGCACTCGTCTGACAATGCACTAGGCTAAGTTCAAGAGACACCTTTTTGTAAAGAAAACTTTCAATTTTTAAAACAGCTTTAAGTTAACAAGAAAAGGGTGGTACAGAGACAAGCGTGCTTTTTAATATACTACTCTTACAAAGCCAGGGCCCTTAAGAATGAGTAGATAGGCAGAGGATTGAGAGCAGCCCCGGGTGAGTCTGGTCGCAGTGCTGTCACCCACTCTTTCTCATCTGAGATGCTCCATCCATTTGGCACAGTCTTCAAGGAGGCTGACTTGGGACAGACACAGGACACAGCGCTCTGGGAGGCAACAAGGTGACCCCCACCTTCAGGAGTCTTTATATGTCCAGCACCAGAGCACAACCTCTGTCAGAGACAAGGGAGGCCTACATAGGCAAGAGTCAGAAGAAATGGGAGCTGGAGTAATGGATCTGCAGTTAAAAAAGCACTGGCTGCTTTTCCAGAAGACCAGCGTTAAATGCCCAGTACCCACAAAGTAACTTCAGTTTCAGGGTATCTTCTGATCTCTACAGGCAAAAGGCACACATGTGGTACACAGACATACACATAGACAAACATACATATAAAATACAAATAAATGAATCATTTTTAAAAGGAGTCAGTAGAAATGTCATCAGTTTCACATACTAGAAAGGTCTTGACAAGAGTGACAGACAACCATGAAACCGTAGAGAAATGACTGGTGCCATGAAAAGAGGGAAGGATGGCAGTGCTATTTGGGGAGCTGGGTGTAAAGGAGGATGAGGAGGCATGGGAAAGGGAAGAGACAGGAATCCCCAACTCATCCCCCTTTTCCTTGAGACTAGTAATAGTCCCAAAGGATGCTGGCACAGTGCTAAGCCAGTCACCTGCACTTCAATGTGACTTTTTACATTGTAATTTCCAGATCATCTCTCTCCGGAGGCAGTAGAGGGATGGAGCATTCATAACATGGGCTGGCCTGTGTTCCCAAAGGAGGTAGATCAGGAGGAGCCAGAATAACCAGAGGTGTACCTCACACTCCTGAGGGCATGTGGAAGGAGGACACTGGGCTAACTGTGAGAGGCATAGTCACCTGTGGTGAGAAACTGAACGCCTGCCATCAGTGCCACCGCAAACAATGCAAGTGGTTTTCACAGTACTATCACAGGTGTGTCGCTTTCATTGTAAACATGTGAAAAGACAAACTCCATAAAGGACTGACATCAGTCAATTGCCCCTGTAGGATGATGGCTGCAGCTTTCTTATACAGGTAAAGACTATGCATGTATATCTGAAGCATAGCATAGTGTTTTGATTACATACTACAGCATGAAAACTATAACCAAGATAGCCTGTTCTCACCTCACAAGGTATCTGTGTGGGAATCCATTCTCAACCACCGCAGTGTGGGCCCACATCAATGAGCCTGGGCATCCCTGGCTTTGTAGCACTTTACCGATCTGGTGTCTCCCTGCCCCCACCACCTCACTGATCTGGTGTCTCCCTGCCCCCACCACCTCACTGATCTGGTGTCTCCCTGCCCCCACCACCTCACTGATCTGGTGTCTCCCTGCCCCCACCACCTCACTGATCTGATGTCTCCCTGCTCCCACCACCTCACTGATCTGGTGTCTCCCTGCCCCCACCACCTCACTGATCTGGTGTCTCCCTGCCCCCACCACCTCACTGATCTGGTGTCTCCCTGCCCCCACCACCTCACTGATCTGGTGTCTCC